>CACRXP010000084.1:852702-894957 GCA_902702965.1 Spirometra erinaceieuropaei
ACAGTGGTCGGGGGTTGGAATGCTCTGCCTGCAGATGTCGTCATGTCAACATCCGTCGAGGCTTTTAAGCGTAAGTTGGACCAATTTACCACCAAACATCACAATGTCACCCAACCGATACTGTCTTAGCGTTTCATTCTAAAGGATTATTATTGTTTTAATATTACTGCCTGTTTTAAGAAGGCCCTTGGTCTGTAGGAGGCCTCCTATAGGTTGTCCATCACAGATTTCCGCCGATGACAGATAGCCGCGTTGCCGATACAAGCGAAAATGCGAGATGCGGAACTATTTGGTAAGAAACAGAAGCGATCGCTGAAGCAAGGCCTTATATGCCTGACGTTTCGGATTAACGCTCAAACCCATCATCATAGACAGTGACAAAAACGGGTAATTCGTGCAGAGGAAGTTACAGTGTTTATAGGATGCAGTCGCTATGCTACTGCATACCTATGATAGTTAACCGTGCCCCCTTCATCAAAAATTGTTGCCCGCTGGTGTTCTAAATGCTTGATGGGCGGCAAGCAAGTTGTTAATTGTTAAAATCGCATCACCCGCGTTGGATGCTGGCGTGATGATTGGTCGGCCATCTGGCTCACCGGCCCGCGCGCTCCCCGAGTGGTTAATTAACTTTGCCAACCTGCGTCTTAGCACTGAATATGGAATGGGGATGTCGTTGCACTTGTTGATAGACTGGGGTCTCGTGAGCCATGACTCAGGCAAATTGCGGCTCAGGCGATTGTCACCTCTTGCGAGAATTTCAGTCTTATCGAACTGGAGTGTATGACCGAAGGTTGAATTTCACGCGCCAATTCTCGCAGTTGATTGCTGCCGAAAACGCCGCCTTCATCGATCGCCAGCACGCGCTGCGTTTTGTAAATGCGCTTACTATTTCCTGTACAGAAAACACCCACACAGTCAATCTCCGAGCTTGACATGAGACTCCTCCGCCGAATTACTAGCGTCTTGTGGCTTGGAGAAGCTACTTTTGTTTTAAAGTAGTATGTATTCGTTGGATGTTTTGATAATTAAAACTGTTGTAATGGAGCGTCAAAAGCGGGTGGTTGGAAAACGTCCAGCTCGCTATACACAAACCGATTCAGTGGGCAAATGTTACATTTAGTATTTGTACGGTTCACCCTCATCAGTGTACGTTTCCGGCCGACTTAAGACCTCGCAGTTAGGTTGTACTCCGTAAGCTTCTGCCTGAAATGACGGTGTGTGCTTGTGCATTGATGTTTCGTATGCTTAGGTAGATAGTCATACATTTGACAGTAGGCCTACATGAACAAGTGGTTCTCACCAGAAACATTCTAAAAATATCATTTTCCTGTTTAATAAGAGCCGCGATACGCACGGACTCCGTTATGCAAATAGCACGACGCGGGGTGATGATGTGCATTCAGTAGTAGAAGGGCGCTCACCGATCGCGCCGTTATGCGACTGCCGGTGTGGCTCAAGGGAGAGAGCCCCAAGGCACTACGAGACGAGTGAGTTGAGTAGCGCGATCGGTGAGTGTCCTGTAACCATTGTATAAACGCGATCACAATACACATGAAAATGAGTTCTTGGCCCATTGGTTAGGGGCCCATGACTTCTAACCGACAAGTCACGGAATGGAGCCTCAGGTGTTCAACACCCCCTGAAAGTGGGTATTGCTGGCTGACGACGACTAATATGTTTGCAATGTTATCTGGGAGCTTCGTACCGTTAAACATGAAGTGCAATTTAGTCCGTTGTTTTCCACAAAGAGTAAGGATGATCTGCTGGGCTGATAGTATCGGGAAGGGACTTAAGATTGCCGAAAATCTCCTTCGCCAGAGCGGGTATCCCGACCGATTCATTGCCAGGCACATGACTGATGGACCACCAAAACTCCCGATGCTAACGGCAGAAAAGAAGAAATTTTCCATCAGGGTCCCCTCTAAAGAGGACGCGCCAAGTAAACTTCTAAGAAAACACTTAACTGAAGTTGACACATGTGTACTCTTCTCGACATGGCTCATCCTACATGGAGAGGGCAGGGCCAAACAGCCAGTCCAGACCACTTATATGTGTTTTTACTCCTTCACCTGATCCTGTGGGGCAGGAGATAGTGGACGTACGGGCCGGCGTTTGTCCAAAAGAATGAGAGAACACCCTCCAGCATTGTTAGGAAAGGGCCAAATAAAGAAAGTCAACAGCTCTATCCTCGCCCATACGGTAGACATAGATCACTGTTTAGATTCAGGACAGGCATTCCGAGTGATTTAAAAGGCCCCGTCAAGATATCCAAAAGCATTTAGACAGCGTTTGTTGGCAACGACAGAGACGGCTGCAATCAGGCTATAAAAACCAGTTCTATGCGCACAAAAGAACTTCGTACAGGTCCCCCAGTTACCATGGGCCGGAGCCACCATGCCAGCCACCAGCGTAGAATTACCCGTCCCAGTGCCCACTATCCCCTTCTCCCCTCTGACACTGACGGGAATTTTTTTTACCTCACCCACCCCGACCCTCCCACCTAAACTCTAGCTATAAAATAACTTCTGCTTCTCCGCATTTTCATTTTAATCATTTCGATAACAATATAAATGTATGGGGCCGATGAGAATTTATCGAGGGCTTGCCAATGTCCACCAAGTAGTCTTTTGAATTTTTCAATGGGAATTTTTGCAATTTTATTGTTATTTGTATGCATCCACGTTATCGGAAACTGTGCTTTGTCAAGTCGGACCTGGCTTTAAATCTTGATTGTGTTCTTCTTTGCTTATCAATGTGGTTGCAATGCATCCAACAAAATCCGCCCTTTTTCGAGAAAAAACACCAGCTTCGGACACCTATTCATTAAAAGAAGTTACTTTGCACTCATTCTTCACCGAAAATGTTTTGTAAACAGACCACTTGTTTGAAAGCTTACAATGCGAAGCTTCTTTTTGATTTTCCCTAGACCAAAAGGAGAACTTGAGCTTGCCCGGAAGACTAACAGGATCTTCGTCGAGGACCTGGCCGGTACAACAAAGCACTATCATTTGAAGGACTATTTTTCGAAGTTTGGCGCAGTTATTGACATCATTCTACTGAGATCTGCAGGGGGACAGGCTCCAAGCCGCTGTGGTTTCATCAGCTTTCGCGATTGGGCCTCAGTTCGCAAAGCCCTTGACTTCCACCCCCACATATTAAACGGGACCCGCATCACCGTATCTCTGCCCAACATCAAGAGGATGAGTCTTATTGGGTACGTTTGTAACGGTAGGGTGTTGGATCCCCACATAGTCGGCAACACCAACTCTGTTTGACGGCCAACACCTCTTAATATTTACCGTTCCTATTGGTTTAACATTTCCGGGGCTTCCTGACTAAATGTTAATCTGCCAGTAGCGGTTTATTAAAAACCCATTATTTTTCGAAAATCGCTTTTCGGCTCCTTTTTAAATTATCGTGCTCACTTTCTTTGCCATACGACAGCACATGACACGAATTTCTGTAGAAATTTGTCTATTTTCTGTCCTGTGTGTCTCGCCACCCGTAAAACCCCCTATACCACTATTCAGGGTATGACAAGGTCCAGAGGTTACCTCAAGTTAATTTGGGTTCTACAGCCCACCGTTGCCGGTAGGTTTCGCCGTGTGAGCACCAGTAGGCCCGCTGTGGTCGCCGGCAGGATATCTCTTATTCCCGCACAACAGCATCGTAAATTAAAACAAACATGAAGCATAGAAAACACCTTTGCAGCAATAAGTGCCACTTTTTGGGTAAAGTCAAAGGGGATTTCAAACAAAGACTTTTTTGCGCCCTGCCATGTGCTATAGCAGATCCACTTACTAACTGGTCGCAAAATACTACTATAAACTGGACAGATGTGCCCCCGTCTTTTATTTACTTACAGTAGATGTGCTAACTCATGAAATGTCAAACAAACTTTCGAAATGCGTTCTCTTTTCGAAAAGATAAATTGAGTAGTATTGTAAAACTCATCATGATGCAGCAAAAATGTATAATGATCCGGTTACCTCAGGGTATCGGCTTTAAAAAAGAACGTATTTTCAGCTGCATGCAAGATCTTTACTCTGCAAGAAATGACTACTTAAGCAGTATGCAACTGTATCATCGATTTTCGATGTCCTTAAAAATTCAATTATATTTCATGGAAAGCATGCATAAAAATTTTCATCCTTTTACTTATTCGATAAAAAATCACGTCTTCTTCCAATTTCATACTCAAAAAGAGAGAATAATTTGGTTTTAAAAAAAGATTTCTAATTCCCAAATAATTTTGAAACTGACCTGATGTTACACTTGCATTCAGGGTTTCGAAAATACAAGTTGTATATTTCCCGTGTACGAAAAAACATGCATTTTTTTACGGTACCAAGAGGAGACCATATGGGGTTCATAAAATTCGGCAGAAGATTTAAGCAATATTGCTAAATTTACAAGCCATATTCGTAAATGTAGATACATGACATTTCATGAACGGCCACTTAAGGGTATTAAAAAATCTCACAATTCGAAACTTTTTTGAAACCGAATTATACTCTTCTTTTGAGTATGAAATTGGAATAAGACGTGATTTTCTTCCAAATAAGTAAAAGAATGAATATTTTTATGCATGTTTTTCATGAAATATAATTGAATTTTCAAGGGCATCGAAAATCAATGAGCAAATTGCATGCTACATATGTAGTCACTTTTTTCAGAGTGTAGATCTTGTATGCAGCCGAAAATTAGTTCTTTCGGAAGCTGACACCCTGAGGTAACTGGATTATTATAGATTTATGATGCATCATGTTTAGTTTTACAACACTACTTAATTTATCTTTTTGAAACGAGAACGCATTTCGAAATTTTGGTTGACATTTCATGAATTAGCACGTCTACTGCATTTGCTTATGACGTTATTTCGTCATTTATTGTTCTGGATTAAAGGACAATTCTTAATTTTACAAATTTTCACAAAAAGGCAGTTTTTAAGTTCTTGAAACGTACATCCCTTTATTGGTGCTCTTTATGGAGCACGCAACTTTAACAATAATTTGTACGAAATGTTATGGCTTATATATGACATCTTCTTAAAAGCATAGAGGTATAGGACTTTTTGCCTTTAAAATGTATGGGCTATAGCTCAAAAATCCCCGGCGAAAATGAAATATAATATTAAGTTTACACTTATTCGGCGATTGAAAAATTTTTGTCAAAACCGAAAAAGCCTTTCTCGGGGTATATAACTTGTAGAAGACATAACTTGCTACCAGATATACATAATTAAAGATATGCGTGTCCAAGGTTTCCATAAGGTACATTTAAATGCATGGGATAACAGAACGTTGATTGAAAATATGCTTACAAAGTAAGTACTCATTTTCATTAAATGAGGCCGAAGCAAAGCAAAATGAAAAGTCTGGCTTATTCTGGTAGACGATAATTAATTATTGTAAGCCAAACAAGGAGTCTTGTTTAATGGACATCACATCTAGAAATTTAAGTGAACATTTTATGAGATTGGCCACTCCCTGTATAGGCAGTACGGCATTAATAGGTTTCGTAGAGCGGAAAAACGATTCATAAAAATGCAAAATTAAGTCGGATCATACATACTGCTTCCTCATTAATATATTAATTTGCGCTTTTGGTATGGGTAAGTACTGACATTTTTATCCGAGCATTAACTAGCTTCTTCTGATTTGATATTTGGAGATTTCGTGCACGTCAGCTGTTTACGTTGATTTCACTTTACGGCGACAAACCAGCATACGAACATTATTCGGCCGAAGCCAGTGTTATCTTTCCCCTACATGACCCCCTAATGTGGCCGCATAAAGGTGATTTGTGCGTGAATTTAGTAATATTTAGGCGACGTTTCGCAGCATTTACCGCATTATATCCTCCTTCGCCTAATGGTGGCGGGGTTATGGCAATAGGACCCGGAAGAGCAACTGGTAGCAGTTGCTGACAAAAACGTTGGCCGCCTGTGCTTTTCACGCCACCTGTTCTCTGCATCGTCTACCGGACGCCTGTAAAGCCCGGTTTGAATCTCATTCTACTTGAAATTGCCGTAAGAGTTGTAATTTCTAGCCTGACTCCTAGTCATGAGAGCACCGACGTCCCCCCGAAAGTTCGCGAACTTCCAAGTCACAATTTTTAGAACATTGTTGCAACTTTGGATGCGCCAAATGTTTATTATGGAAGATGCGCTGGTTTTTGGTGGTGATAGATTTCCCAAAATCGATGTTCTTCTCTTTTCTGTTGGTCACGCACACTCCAACTTTCGGTGTCTGTCAGTCAGTGCGTGGGCTGATTCAACACAGTTTACGGCAGTTAGTGAATGCCACCAGACGCAAGCTCGGAAGCAGTCATTGACTCGAGCATATCCTGCGCTGTCGGATAAGTGCGTTACGTGGGCCTGTCTTCCAGACATAGCCTCCTCTCCGTGCACAGCACTCAGGTCTCGAAAAACTTTAAAACACTGACTGATGGCGGGCAGAATCAAACGTTGAACATGCCAATAGTTCGTGACTTTGAACGCCACAATTGAGGCGCAGAAATACACAAAAGTATTTAACGTTAAAAGGAGCCACTTACAGTGGCAAATAGAGCAGAAACGTTTCATTCAATATGATGGCATGTAATGTGTGACCGACCTCATGACATATTAACCGAAATTTTGAAAATTATTTTCGACTAGGATGGATTGCTTAGGTGAAGCATAATCCCATGATACTTGGACTCACCGTAATTTTGGCTTTTAAACGCACTTCTTTGCGACCTCCTGTGAAAATTAAACTGAATAAAAAATGACTACTTAAGTTGAGTACATTTTTCACATTGATTTTCGATACCCTAGTTAATTAAAGCTCATTTTGCAGAAAATATGCGCGAAGTAAACTAACTTTTACTTTTTTTGAAGAAATTTACGTCGTCTTTTCATTTTTTTACTTAAAGAAGGAACATATTCAGGTTTTGAAGCAGTTTTCCAATTCCAGAATAATTTCAAACCAGGTAAACTGTTGCATAAGCTTTTTGCGATTTAAGTCTACAAGGTGTGTACTGTCCGCGAAAGTATAATCATATATTATTTTGGGCTTTTAAGAAGAGACCATGCACCGTTGACAAATACGGCAGTGGATGTGGAACATATTGTATAATTCATATGGAACATCACTCCACGCACATGTGCCGTGCTGTATGAATAGACGATGAACGGTCTAAAACTTCTCCCTATTGAAGATTTTTAAAACTGAAAGTCGCTCTTTCCTCGAGTATGAAATATGAACTCGGTGTGATTTGCTACTAAACTAAAGCGTATTTTTGTGCGTGTATTTTATAAAATATGTGCATACTACTTAAATAGTAATTTTAGCCAGTATCGGCGGTCTATTGTTTCATAGATCAACGCATCCTGCTGATCGGCGTTCTGAAAAGGATGATATCGGCGCCACAAATCGGGCAGCCACCAGCCCAGTCAAAGACGTCACCACCTACTATCCCAATAAGACCAAGTTATTTGTTGGTCGACTGCACCCAAATACTACCAAAGCCGAACTTGCAGCCTACTTCTCCAGATACGGATATGTCAGGGAAGTCCAAGTATTAACCAATAGGACAAATAGGAATTTCGGAAAATTTGGTTTCGTTACCTTTGCGGACAGTGGAGCTATCAGCCGGAATGTTCTGAAAACCCGACATCGCCTTCATGGTCGCTACCTCAACGTGCAGATCGCGATATCAACTGGCCAGTCACATCTAGGCAGAACAGAGCCGTCTATCCAGTTAAGTTTCGAAACGAATCCTTTTGCTTTTCTACTGCCAATTTTAATGCTTACTTCATCCTCTTTTAATTTCTCTCTTAGCACATTTCCGTTTTTCGTGATTAAATTTTCGTACATTTTACCTCAATTTTAGTGTTATTTAACACATTCAATGAAGGTAACTTTTCGCTAAGGGTTGATGTCCCATGAAATGACTGTGACATTTTGAGTTTTACGCGCAAGGGACACTATCAGAACTTCCCAAAAACGTAAATTTTACTAAACAATTTAATACCAGTAACAGATTTTCTCAGAAATACCGCACCTCATTTGCTCGGATGACGTACGTCGTTTAGCCATACGGTTGACTGGTGATCAATGACTATGTAGCGTCCGACCTCGAAAGGGGTTCAGTGGCCTGGAGCTCACTCGCGTCCTTTTGGGTTGCCTGGAACGAAACGTCGGAAACTGGGGCACTCTGTCCGATTTGTGAACCGTTAGGATCGTCCTTCCAAGCGCTCAGTGTCGAAGGTTTATTGAGGAAGGGTAAAAAGGAGAACGTAGAACGAGGGAAAACAAAGGGGGGGGATCTATCCGTCCAACAAAACGTTAGTTTCACAGTTGTCTAGGGAAGATGGAGTTGCATGCTGCCACCGGGTAGGGGGAGTCTTCTTTTTCACGTACCTCGACTAAAAAAAAACAAGAGAAAGCAGACAGATAGTGTCCAGACACCAGGCATCCTTGCTCTCGAACTTAGCCCCCTTATCTATTAAAAAACCGTTCATGTGTGACTGCTACAACTATCAACCTTTGGTGAGAGCCTATGTTTTTCTGAAAATTGATTCAGAACGCAGAAACTAGCAGACCTGCCGTCGTTTCCGACGATGTCTATAGAGTTTTTTATAGCATGATGGCGCAGAGGTGTTGAGTTGCGCGGAATTCATTTATAGCGATGACACACTTGCGCAGCTGTATACAGATACTATGGACATCATATGTCCTTCGGATAGTTCAAGCACTGCGAGATAGGCGGTGCTATTGCCTCAAGCAGTGCGCCCAGCAATGACTAGTGAGGCTGGCTTGCGTTGCACCTACCTCACTGTCGCCTTTCACATCCGGCGTCCTCCAATAGCAAGACAAAATTAAAAAGATAGAAGGTGAGCGTGAGTCCAGTGGTTGAGTAAACTAAACAGTTTGTCACACTCCTCTTGCTCCCCAAACTCCGCGCGCACCAGATTTCATTTCTAAACAGTTTCGGGTTTTAAGTGAGGGACTACATTCAGAGGAACCATGAAAGTCTATCATTTGTTAAAATTTTAGACTTTCCGCGCGTGTCCAAGAGAGCCCTTAATAGCACAGGCCTATAAAAATCCTCGCTTACAGTGGATGTGCTAACACATGAAATGTAAATTGGAATTTTTAAATGAGTTTTTGGATCAAAAAGATTACTTAAATAAGGTTGCCATATAAACCGGCGTGCAGTATAATTTCAAGATTTGGAATTCTTAAATGAGTTTTCGGCTCGAAAAGATTACTTAAATAAGGTTGCAATATAGATCGGCGTGCAGTATAATTTCAAGATAGTTCAGTTATCATAGGATAAAAGCTTTTGAACGAACTTTTTCCAATCGCCTGCATTATGTTTCTCCTTGATGTTTGGTGCCTTCATAAATTACGATATTTTTTATGGGAGACATGCATAAAACAGTCATTCTTTCCCTCGTTTGGTGGCAAAAGTTGCGTTTTCGAATTTTATACATGTACGAAGGATATAGTTTGACTTTCCAAAAAGACGTCCGATTCTAGAATACATTTTAGCCGAACATGCTGCTATATTTCTACTCAGGTTTTTTGAACTACGAGCTGTACATTTCCGTGTATGGCATATCATGCATTTTTCCACGGTATTAAGAGAAAAACCATATATGGGTTCATTGAATTTAGTAGCGGATCTGAGCCATGTTATAAAATTTACATACATCATCAGCAAATGCAGATACACATGTTTATGGGCAGGCATTTCACGGTCTTAAGAAATCGCATAATTAGGAACTATTTTAAAACTAAAGTTAACCTTTAGTTCAAGTACAAAATTTAAAATAAACGTAAGTTGCTACCGAATGAGGAAAAGCATAGATATTTTTATACACGATTTCTATGAAATGTATATGAATTTCTAAAGTCATCGAAAACCAAAGTGGACAATTCACAATGCTTAAGCGAGCATTTATTACAGTGTAGACGTTGCAGGTGGCCGGAAAGAAGTTCGTTCAAAAGCTTGCATCGTGCGGTAACTGAATTATGTTACACATTTAAATAATCTTTTCGAGCCGAAGAAGCATTTCAGATTTACATTTCAGGTGTTGGCCCATCTACTGCAAGCATGCTCCCATTTGATCAGTAAATAAGCCGTGAAAATTCTATCGGATACAAAAGCGGTATTCGGAATTTGACGGTGCCCGCTTTTAGAAGCTCGCAGCCGAACACTGGACCTTTTTTAGCAAACAGGCACATTGGGTAAATTTTGTTTCTTGGACATCTACAAAAGTACAGGTATTTGTCGCAGGATACATAATCGGCCAACCCAATTCCCCTAGACGTAGGTGGCATAGGTGCTTCAGACCAAAATGAGCGTCAAACTGGCTTAGGTTGGATGTGGTGATGTAGCCCCACCTGAAGCAAACAAACCCCAGCCACCTGTAATACGGGACCGGTGGTAATGGTGTTTTTGTAAGTGGGGCCGGGTAGCGCACGGGGGATGCTGTCAAGTAGTTTTATGCCAACGAAAGCTATTTGGAATGCGTGATTGTACATTGAATGGTCAAGAAAAAGTTGCACTAACCTCTAACCTTAATCATCATCCCTAACTATAACCCCGAAACCTTATCCCTAGCCCTAACCCTTAACCCCAACCCAAACAGTATTGTTTTCTTCAGGTGAGGCTAACAAACCACATCTTACCTTGGTTTATTCTGCGCGTTTGTTGGGTTATGCCGCCTCTGCGTGAGACTTACCTGCTGACGAATAGGCTCAAAACACTCAATAGACGACGGGTTCCATGTCAGCTCCTTGCACCAGTTTTGGACAGGCTAATCACGCGGAGGAGAGGAGTGATGGCAATACGCCTGAGGGGTATCTCAAGGCAAATCAGCACACTTTTCACGGATAAGAGGCACTTAAAGCCCTCCTGAACTACTGGCAGTAGGGGTTTAGGAAAGTACTGACTGAGCAGGAGACCCGATCCACCCGCATCCACTTCCGCCTCCATGCGTTTGATTTGTTCTCGCCATTCAAGTGTTCGGGGTACGGGAGCAGATAGTGAGGTAGGCGTATCACAAGCCTGTTTCAGTATGAATAAATGCACACTCTTGTAAATGCTGGGTGCGCCTCGTGAGGAAGTAAACAACGCGTATTCCGCGACGACCTACCAATCACATTTATCGATTTTAGAGCATGAAACCACACAGATATGAAAATCCAACTTTTTATAGTCAAAAGGAATTTTTGATTTATTTTTGAAGAAAATTCGTGCTTGTCCACATCCTGTTCCGTCTGACTTACGCGGAGGAAAAAAACGAATTTCCAGGCGAAGTAACTCTTTGTCGATAAAACTGTCGAGTTTAGATTATTCTCCTATGGAAAAAGCATGCATGGATGCAAACACTTATTATGGGGCATTTTACTATTGTGGGAAACGGCTATAATGTGGGGCTACGTGCAATACAAAACCTGAGAGATGAAATGTGCCCAAATTTACTAGCATTTTTTTGTTAATCGAGAATCAGCCCAGATATTTCGATCAACATTACCAATTAATTCTGAAAGCCATTATTGAAGATAAAAACGCAAAAGGAAATATTAGACTTAATATGTTTAGGCCTTGCCAAGGCAATTTTCAGAAAAACAGAAATGCCCAGAACACTATAAATCGTGTCATATGAAGAAATTTAACTTTTAGGAACACACATAGTCTCGCCTTGCAAATAACTGAGTAAGTCGAACACCACAACTATGATAAAGCTTGAAAAAGGTCCTTTTTGGCGTTTGCAGTTGAGTATCCTTCAGAAACTATTGCAATCTCGAGTCGGGTTGTTCGTCAACCGCCTTCAATTTAAGGAAAGATTCCAGGACGGTTTCACGATAATTGGTTGTCATTTACTCCGTTTTTTGTACGAGATGATTTTGGCCAAGTTAAACAGTTCGCTTGATTCTACTGACAGGGAATTTGCCGGAAGAGAAGTTTTCATTAGGTCACATGTTCACAGGCCGCTCTGTAAAAAACCCATTTGAATAAAATAAGGACATGCTATCATAAGCGTACCCTTTGGTCTGCATCAAGAGGTTTTTCTTCCGTAATATTACTGTTATGTTTTTGATGACGACGGATCCCACTGAATCCCAGTAAGCCCTTGACATAACGGTTAATACTTTGCGGTGTTTTGATCCCAATTGACCGTTCATAAGGACAGATTTTGGGCTGTTTGTCTAGTAAGACTTAAAAATGAGATATTTCCTTAAACAACTAACGAGATAGTGATTTTCTGGAATGCCGGTGTCCTTTTGGGTCATAAATGTAGGCCCACTCAAACATGAAATCTCATCGTCTAGAAAAGATGAACATCCACAAAGAAAGTCGACAGCGAAAGTGCTCTGGATCAGTTGGAAAGCTTTCTTTTTTATGTTACCTCTTTAAAAATCATCTTAACAAGACAGTCTACTTGCGGATATCCACGTACCTTTTCAAAGAAAAGTCGTAAAAAGTAGGAACTTATGATTGGCGTTCCATATGGCTGAAAAATGCTGGTAATGTTCCTGTTGCAAACGACAGAACGCGCCTTTTATAATTTAGCCACTTCCGCTGTGTTTGCTTACTTTTTAATTCCGTCCTAGAATCGTAAATACAAAAGTAGCGGGCAAATAAATACTAAGAAATTGTTACAACTGTTGAAGCCCTGTACTTTTCCCCTCTAAAATACGTATTGGCAGAAAGTGAATGGGCCATTCCTTGGTCACATATGGCGTATTCGCAAGTGGCAGGAAAGTATCAGAACATTTAAACAAAGGCTTTGTGACTGTAGTTCAGGACATAAAATAATGCAGATTTTCAACTCTGACATTCAAATGTGACAAAACATCTGCTTTTCAAAAAATAACGTGTTTCCGTACATCCCTACAAACCTCAATTACGGTGGCTAAAAATCGATTTTCAAGTGCCGCAGTCTTTGTTTGGTAAACGTCTAAAGGTTAAATTACTCTGCTCTAAGAAGACCACAAATGGATGTGACAGACTTAGTTAAGGACGGCTCATATTGAAGGAAATTTACTGAGCATAAGTTAACGAAGATTGCTGCTCAAGTTAATAAACATCATTCCGTATGCTAATAGGACATTTTCCGGCTCTAGTTAGGCAAATACAACTGGTTTGGCTTGAGAGAGTGTTCGTTAGGCACAATGAGACGAGTGAGTTCCGTAAGAACGCTCGGTGAGCGCCCCTCTATCATATATATGTATATTTGAAAGGATGGAATTCTTTGGGAAACAGTAAACATTATTGTGTAAATTTTCTAAGCTGGTTCCCTAGGTCCTCTTTAGACTATTGGGGTGCAAAAACAATTAACTTCTAAACTGAGTCTGGCAAAGGGTTTTATGATTGGCTTAAGTCGGAGCCAATGTGTGTTAATTGCAATTCGTCATCCCCTCGGGACCGGTTGTGCTATTTTGAATTTGTCTTAATCAATTTGGTATGTGGTCATCCGTTTTTGTCTAACATCTTTATCTTCTTCTGCCGTTCAAATTCAGCTACGTAGGTGATCGTTTCGCTTAGGGAGTCAACTAAGTCTAAGAGCAGATTATTACGGCAAAATTCCATAGGTTGTTCTTTAGAAATTTGAAATTTGTGAGGTCGGTAATTGGGCACCACTTATGAATGCACCAAGCATGCTTTGTCCGTAACGAGACGCAATTCATTATCCCAGGGTTGATTGTACGGCAGACCCAATCTTTCGCAAGCGGAGTTCTGTCAAAAGTCTGCCATATCAAGCCAAATCGCATTGCTCTGGTGAAAAAAGCTTCCAAGTCAAACTAAATTACCTGTTTGAATTATTTTCAAAGAATGGTTACGCTAGAGATTTTGTAAGTCGATGCATGAATCAACAAAAGATAAAAACAAAGGAATTAGATAGTTCCAATCAAGCGTCCAAAGCAAACACTTGGCGAATCCTTCCTTACATCGGAAATGTGCCTGAACTTGTTGAAAGACACTTGAGGAAACACCAGATAAGAGTGGCGCACAAGCCGACGACTACTTTGCGCATTCAACTTGTACACCTTAAGGATAGGGTTGGCTATCTTGATAAACAGGAAGTCGTCTATAAGATCCTATGCGATACCTGCGATGCCGTATATTGTGGTCAAACGGGGAAATTAGCCTCTATACGCATCCACGAACATCAACTGGCACTTAAGAGGCGAGAACACCTGTCTCAAATAGCCATGTACACTCTTGACTTTGGACACACTTTTGCATGAAACAAAAATCGCGCCGTCGGAGTTCGTCTATCTAAAAAGGCCCAAGAGTTTCTTGAAACCACGCACTCCGATGAGTAGTGCATCAATAGGCATATCGAGTTAAACGCAATGTACGAAAATCTCATGGAAATGTGAAAGACACGAGAGCCAATCGATACAGACTGACACACACGTCGGCCGGATACTGGCTGAAGCACCAGATGAATATTGATTTTTCAGGACGTTTGAAATGTTAACTGTTTTTGGCACGTGTCGTCCAGTCTGACGATGACATGGGAAACCGACGTCGAAAATATATTCAAAATGTTTATCTCCTTTTTCCAAAGAAATTATTTGCCTTCAAATGATATTTCTTGGGATGCCTGCGTTCCAATTCATATATATGCATATATAGATTGAAAAACAGGCATCCCAAGAGATATAAAGAAAAAAATAAATTCTTTGGGAAGCAGCAAACTTTACACAATATAGATTTGCTGTTTCCCGAAGAATTTCACCTTTCCAAATATGCATATATATGCAGAATGGTATTGCAGACAAAGACAAGGAGACTGGAATGGCCAGTTTTAGCTTATTTGACGTCGTCACCCAGTCAAACCCAACTCCGGAGTGCGGAAAATCTGGGGCTCGAACTTGCGACCTGTTAGTTAGAAGTCCACCGCCCGTAAGGCACAATGCAACGTGTCGATTTTGTAAGAACGGTCGGTGAGCGTCCCTCCAGCACTATCCAAATATGCTGCATACCAATCAAGTTTTAACACCTACCTAAGTTATCGTTGCAGGCTGAGATCATATTTTGGAATTTCAGTGTTGCATGAGTTTCACCTCCATTCGAGGTATTTCAGGGGAGTCAGGACTTAAAAATTATGCTTAACGTAATAACCACACTATTGCCTAGCACAAATTCCGTCGGCCTTGCCACGCCGAATATACGGAAACCCTTAAAATGCCAGCCAGAAATTTGTCGAACTTTCATTTAAAAGGTATTTGCTATGGCTGTTTTAGAGACTGCTCCACGCAGTTTGGCGGTGTCAGGGATGCCAAGGAAGCAATCGATTTTGTCGCCTTGGCGGACAGCGAGATGGCCAGGCGTAGGACCCCGAAGACGCGAGACATTCCTGGTGACCTGAACGCAAAGTCTGATCTCTGCGCCCGTCCGTAAGTTTTCGAAGATATTTCATTGACTTCGTAGTACTTGTCATTTTCTCACTTGACCACTCGCCCGTTGCCAACGTTCACTTTGGCATTCTCTCGTCCACCCTTCTACTCTTTTTTTCGAATTTTGCCGCTTTCTTAGACGATACGGAGGCACTCCACAACCGATGTGGTCACTTTTATGATAGACAAACTGCATTTTAAGACTACCTAAACAATCCAGACATGTGTACAGTCGGTGACTGATCTCATGAAATGTCAACCGTAATTCCGAAATACGTTTCTGATTAAAAAGAATTACTTCAGTTGGGTTCCCATATTGAGCATCGCGAAACAGATCCAAGATAATTCGGTCACTGCAGTCTGACAACTTTTAAATGCATTGTGTGCTTCGCCGTCTTTGAAAACCGCGTCCGGCAAGAAGAAAGACATATGTAGTACCCCAATCTTTCTATTGATTCTCCATATCCTTATATATTGAATTATATTCTAAGGAAAACATGAACGAAATTGTTTCCCTTTACTCATTTCGTAGCAAACCAAGTCTTCTCCAAATTTTTATTAGAAGAAAGAGTATCTTTTGGTTTAAAAAGTAGCTTTTAATTATAAGACATCCCGAGACCGTGAAACATTTATTTAAATATCGTCGTATCCGTATTCCTAGTAGTGCTGTTCATGAAGCATACAACATGCTCCACGTCCATTGTGAAATTCCGTGATTTCTGTTTCATATCTTCTTTACGGCATAGAGGTATGCGTGGTTTTCTCCAAAAGCAAATTATACAGCCTTTAGAATCTAACCACATTACGCAAATGAAACGGCACAGATTCGAAATTATTTGAAAACTGAAACATTTTTTCAAAATGTAAATATGTTTGTTATTTAGGTAAACGGTTTGAAAAAAACTTACTTTGCTACCATATAAGTGAAATAAAACATATTTGTGTGCATGTTTGCTAGAATATCAATTCAAATGGATCCCGAAGCTCCATAGAAAAAAATGCATACTACATAAGTAGCCATTTTTTAGGCTGCCGGGTAGAAGTGCACTCACAGGCCGGCATTCTGCAACGACTAGATTATCCTGGATTTATGCTTCACGGTGTTCAACAAAACAACCGCGCTGAAGTAATTCTTCTTAATCTGAAACGTATTTCGGATCATGAACTCGGCCATCAACTGTATATAATCTAACTTCCACACTAATGTGAACCCTTATCATAACATATTTCATGTGTCTGCATGTTTAGTCCCGCAAACCATCCGAAATCGTTTTGCAATAAGAAAGCTCATGCGTGCCCGTTTCCCTGGTGTTTGCTCTGCTGCTGAGTGAAACAACTCGGCGAATAAGGCGAATAAAAATCGTGTTTTCATTCAATGTTTTGTGCGGGGAACTGTTGCAATGACTGGACTTGTCTTTGTTTGAACTGACCCTACTGTGAATGTCCGCATATCGATGACCGGCAACAATCGGGAGATGGCACCCAAAAAAATCCGCCTAACCAAAGCAGTTTATCTTACGGGACAGGTGGTAATAGGGGTTTTAAGGGTGGTGGCTGGTCGGGATGTGCGCTACTAGCCGATAGAAAGCCTTATTTGAACAGCCGAATGATCGAAATTGGCCCGCTCTCCGTTCCGTTATTACAAAATGGGTCGCCAAAGGCAGTATAGTGGTAACGGGCGAGTGGAAGGCGTATAATCGTCTTCCCTCAGAAGGTTATCCACATTTTTCTCTTAACCCCTCAAAGAACTTCAAGGATCCTACCACCGGACGGCACACCAATGCCATTGAAGCATACTGGAGTAGACTGGGAAGGAAACTTCACGAGAGAGGCCCTGTATGTGGTCGAGCTGTGTGGGCTTACATAGATGAAGTACAGTATCGTCTTTGGTTTGGCCGCAATGCCATGTCTTTGACAGATGCCTGAGAACTGTTCCTGCCCCATGTTGCGCAGACTTGTCCTATTTAAAAGTGATTTCGTTTTGTAATAAACTGCCATAATGCGAATGTATGCCGTTTATTCAGGTGTACGTGTGTAACGATGGGGAGGTTGGGTAATAGCGACAATCGTCCATGCAACCTCCTGCGATGTTCTTTCGGCCAGCCCATGTTAGGCCGTCGGCGAAAGTCCAAGTAGTGCCTGAAAGTAGGCCTGCAACCGCTGATATAGCCTGAAGGCGTTTGCGTCCACTGTTAAAGGTACTATTTCTAGGTAACGGATTTTTTTGGGCGCCATCTCCCGATTGTTACCTGATGGCCTTATTTGAACGGGGCGGAGACCTGTTTTTTCAGCAGCCCTCTACGTACTCCTAACTGAGCAAAATAATCGCTATGTTAGTAACGGTAGGATGTAGGACTTCAAGCGGATATCAACTCTAACATGTACGCAAAACTTCAGTGTAAATGTAAACATCACCTGTTATTGACAACTCCCATTAGTTGCGATTTCCTTGGTTTCCTGACTAAATGTAAACTCACCGACTTCGGATTATTCCAAGTCCGTTATTTTCTGAAAATTGCCTTTTGGTTACTTTTTGGTTATTACGTCCAATTTCTGGGTCAAATGACAGCATATGACAAGACTCACGACAGAAACTCATTTACTTTCTGTGTCTTCTTGCCCTCCATTCTTCGTGTGGCCCCACCCGCAGGACCCCCTCTCCCACCATTCAGTGCATGATAGGGTCCACAGACTAGCTCAAGTTATTTGAGGTCCTACACCCTACCGTTGCCAAAGGTTGACTTACAGACCCATCGTCTAATCCGGTGACTTCCTTTTTTTCTAACATACTTACGTCCTTTAAATTGTCGCGCTGTCCCAGTTCATAGAAGACTTCCTTAAAACGTCTCAGGAATTTGAGATACGGTGAGGAAACTGTCACGTCTAACCATGGCAGTCTTGAGAGGACAAAAAGTATTACACATTTCATTGAAACCTATCGTAAGGTAGTTAGAACAAAATTTGGCAGTATGTAGTTTAGGAAAAACTGGGATTCTGCTTGTTATAGAATTCCGAAGCAGAGAGATGTTTTATGCGGAGGTGTTGCGAGCAGCAGATTTCCTCTCTGGTCTGCTTACCAGTTGGGGCTTAGAAGCGTAGTGGACTTGCGGAAATCCTAATAGCACGGAGTAATCTAAGCCGGACAGCCGAGCTCGGTTTTTAACATGAAAAAAATGTGATCAAAAAGGACATCGGATCGAGTATTAAGAGAAACTAGGTCACCACGGCTAAGGTTGACATGATTAAAATCGCCGCATTAGATGTTCACAGGACAATAAAACTTGTTTTGTAAAATAAAGTCTAAAAATCGGACTAGGGTGTCGTCACGGCTGGGGGGAGGGGGAATGTAAATACTAAGCAGTTTAATTCCGTTAAAATTATCTAAATAACGGATCATACATATTACGATGAAAACAACGATCAGGTCATCAGAGTAAGAAAATAAGATCTCTCACTTCAAGCACCAGGTGTTACTAACGAACATAGTCACTCCTCCACCTCTGTTGATTGATGAGGACTTACTATCTTGCCGATAGCTGCGGTTTATTCCAAGTCCGTCATTTTCTGCAAATGGCCTTTTGGTTAACACGCGCAATTTCTGGGTCAAATGACAGCATATGACAAGACTCACGGCAGACATTTATTTACTTTCTGTGTCTTCTTGCCCTCCATTCTTCGTGATGCCCCACCCGTAACACCTCCTCTACCACCATTCAGCGTATGATACGGTCCACAGACTAGCTCAAGTTAGTTGGGGTCCTACATCCTGCCGCTCCGTTGCCAGTCGTCACCTTTGGGTCTCTTCTCATCACTGAGCAGGCCTGCAGAAAGGCTTCACATGCCTGAAATTGCTTTCCCGCCTTTCCGGTGCATTGATTTGCCTCGCAGCCAACAGCGGATGATCCAAAGACGCCCTCCTTGTAGTCCAGTTAGACGAACCGGCAGGTTTCATGGATGGTTCTTGTCCAACAACAGCAACCCTCTCTGGCAGGTCCTTTGCGGTCTGCAGTTCACTAGCAGTTTGAGCTATCAATAGTAGTGAAAATCCGATTCCCAGCTGGCATATCAAAAGAAGAGTGGGCGTTCACCGGGAGGGGTTTATTTGAGATCCGACGTTTCGGGTAGTTTACTCGTCTACCCATCTTCAGGGACTGGGAGGTCCTGTGCACAGCACTCCTTATTATGGCGCCCTTTGTCCAATGCGTGATCCGCCAATGCCGCCTGTGTGGCTGCATCCAACCTGCATGTCACCGTGACCTGAATCGCCCCCGTCGGCCGCGGTGATGACTGACGGCCCCGATTGTCCCGCGCCGTGACTGTCCCCCGCTAAGAAGGTTCGTAAAGTCAGATAAGGGGGAGACAAATTGATGTGGCGGTTGACAGAGCGGTCGGTGGACATCCAGGCTTCTTGTACTTGCCTTGCTGTGTGATCGCTGCCCCGGCCCACAATCCCAACGGCGTCAAAGTTTAAGATGTGTCTCATTTGCGCGGCATGGGTTGCTACCTCCGACTTTGGGTCCAACCTTCGCACGGCCAACTTATGCTCGTGCATTTGCGTTTGCAGCTGTCGGCCGGTTTCCCCAACGTAGTTGCAACTTCCGCAGCTGCATTGAAGTCGGTAGACAACGGCCGACATCTCCTGCTTAGGGATCGGATCTTTCGGCCGCATCACTTGCCGGCGGATTGTTGAGTCAGGCGTGTGGGTAACACCTATTCCGAGTGGCGCGAGTGATCGAGCCACGACTTTGGAGACCCCTTTAATGTACGGAATGCTCCGCCACGAGTTTGGCTGACTATGCTCCTCGTTCCGTTTCTTTGACTGCCTCCGGCTTCGTTCAATGAATGCCCGCGGATAGCCATTGGCTCTGAAAAGTTCTCGGAGGAGCTTTATCTCATTCATTTTGGCGGCTGGCGTGCTGCAATGAGTTTCCACCCGTCGGTACAGCGTGCGGACACAGCTTCGTTTGTGTTGTGGCGGGTGGTTGCTGTTTTTAGCTGAGAATTTGCAGCGTGTTCGTCGGTTTTCTGTAGGCCGACGTCGCTAGTTCGCCATTTGGTTGGCGGCAGACGAGAACATCCAAGAATGGAAGTTTGTCCTCGACTTCCTCTTCCATCGTGAACTGTAGATCGGGCATGATTGTGTTTAGTACTTCCATATAGTAGTTGGTTTTATCTTGGTCTATGATCACGAAGGTGTCATCAACGTAGCGTGCCCAAAACTTGGGTTTGTACTCCTCGAATAGTCGTCTCTCGAGTTTTTGTAGAACCGCCTCGGCAATGAGTCCGGAGATTGGTGAACCCATTGGAGTGCCCTTGATCTGCTCGTATGTGGTCCCTTCGAAGGTAAAGAATGTCTTGATGCAGTGCCCCATGAGTTCTATGAGATCCTGAGCTGTGGGCTGGCCATCGCCCCCGTCGTAATTTTGACGTAGCAGGTCACTGAGCGTTTCGACCGCAAGGGCCTGTGGTATGGACGTGAAGAGTGAGACGACGTCAAAAGACACCATCCTTTCATTCGGTTCGATCGTGACTGCACTTATTTTGTCAAGGAATTGTTCTGCTGAGTGCACCGTTGTTTGTGAGCCTGCAGTGAGGAATCTTAGCTTCTGAAATAGCCAGCTTGCAAGCCCGTATGTGGGAGTGCCTCGGAGCGAGACGATAGGACGGAGGGGAACATCTGGCTTGTGTACTTTTGGGAGACCATAGAATCTCGCCATAGCGGTTTCTGCGGGCTTTGCCATATACCAGTCTCTGACGGTGATGACCTTGTCCTTTTTTAGTCGAGCCAGAATTCTTTGCCACTAGAACTTTAGACTGGCGGCGTCGCTGACTTTGTAGGACTCTCGATCGTTGAGGAGCATGAGGGCTTTGCGTCAGTGACCTGCTACGTCAAAATTACGACGGGGGCGATGGCCAGCCCACAGCTCAGGATCTCATAGAACTCATGGGGCACTGCATCAAGACATTCTTTACCTTCGAAGGGACCACATACGAGCAGATCAAGGGCACTCCAATGGGTTCACCAATCTCCGGACTCATTGCCGAGGCGGTTCTACAAAAACTCGAGAGACGACTATTCGAGGAGTACAAACCCAAGTTTTGGGCACGCTACGTTGATGACACCTTCGTGATCATAGACCAAGATAAAACCAACTACTATATGGAAGTACTAAACACAATCATGCCCGATCTACAGTTCACGATGGAAGAGGAAGTCGAGGACAAACTTCCATTCTTGGATGTTCTCGTCTGCCGCCAACCAAATGGCGAACTAGCGACGTCGGTCTACAGAAAACCGACGAACACGCTGCAAATTCTCAGCTAAAAACAGCAACCACCCGCCACAACACAAACGAAGCTGTGTCCGCACGCTGTACCGACGGGTGGAAACTCATTGCAGCACGCCAGCCGCCAAAATGAATGAGATAAAGCTCCTCCGAGAACTTTTCTGAGCCAATGGTGAACGCCCACTCTTATTTTGAGTTTGAGCTATTGCCCCAAAATACAGCGTATATCGCTCGCCGTTCTTTATGAGCAAGCACTCAGATGATATGCTTCTGTCTTTAAATAGTGAACACAAACACAGAACTTCGGCGGGTCGTTTGATGGTGGGGGCGAGGGTTGTATAGCCTGAGATTGCCAAAATTGCAATGACATACTGTATGTGATTCAACTCATGGGACGTGATAATGAAAATACTTCAAAGGTCCAGGCCGCGAGCGAGACTCTGACTATCACGACCTTCAGGCCCGGTCTCGAATGGGAAGAGAAAGTGGGCGCCAGTTGTGAGGATGATGTATACTGTAGAGACTAACTGGAAAAGTGGTTGGAGAGAGCTAGTAGCCAGACAAGGGCACGCCCAGCGCCCGGAAGAGCGGCGTTCCAAGTGTCCGTCGAGGAATGCGACAAAGCGTATCAAGCCAGGATACGTCTGACTCGGCCTTGAAACTGATTGGCTAGTTGGAAAGCCGAGTGGGCGAAGGCCAGACAGCCATGGTGCGCACGTGCAGACACTCGCCAGAGCCCAACGTTGCGACAGGAACTCGGAGCAGGGCCACTACAGAAACTAAATTCCTCTTGGTATACTTCAGACGTCATGTATTCAAATTCCTTGCTGAAACTGTGGCGACATACGCCTTTTTTCATTCATTTGCCCATTTTACCCACTAAATACCGATCTTTATCCCTGTTTGCTTACCTGAACTACGGAAATGAGGCTATCTGCACATTATGCTAGGACCATTTTAAAGGAAGTAAAATGCGCCGCGAATTTTGCGATTTTATGTCTCGTTGATTCTTCATGATGATATTAACCATTAGATATCGCTTGTGACCTTCAGATGTTATCCATTTTGCGTGAACGTTTTATGCACTGTAAATAGGGGGCTTTTTGCTGGAAATTCCGAATGACACTTTTAAAGTAAAATGTAGCTCTCTATCTATCTCTCTCTGTCAATAGAAGCGAAGAGACGAGTCCCAGGAAGCAGTCGTGAAGAAGGAGACTCGATCGCTGCGAAAAGAGCTTTATTAACCTGATGTTGCGAATTCCTGCTCGAACCCATCATCAGAGACAAAATCACATGCCCTTATCACCCGTATCTGCTTTTGTCTCTGATGATGGGTTCGAGCAGGAATCCGAAACGTCAAGCTATTAAAGCTCTTGTGATGGCGATCGTGCCTTCTTCTTCTTCTTCTTCTTCTTCTTCTTCTTCTTCTTCTTCTTCTTCTTCTTCTTCTTCTTCTTCTTCTTCTTCTCTCCCTCTCTCTCTCTCTCACAGCTGACCCCCGGCGGGCTCGGTCCCGTTCCTATCTTTCTTGGATTTCGACAATTTGGCGCAACCCGATACGATTTCCTCCAGTTTCGACATATAATCCGTCAAAACCACCATCACTACTCCTGGTTAGAATAACATCTTCATGTCCAAGAAATGCTCTGAATCAGTCGAGATGGGCTCCTGCGAAGGAACCTTTGTTCCTTACTGTCCTCTGTAATGACCTGACGGCAGTTAACCAGGTTTGATTTAAGACAATCAACTTCCATAGGCCTGGAGTGTTTTAGTCCGGTAGTGAGGTTAGTGAAACTTGGATTGTATTTACAGTTTTAGTTGCTTTGACATCCAGCATGCAATGCTACACTTAAAACCAAGAGATGGTATCTCTAAGATGCTTATGTCTAGACACACTGAAGAGTAGTTGTGAATTTATCGATCTGGACTTTTCAGATGGGCGGTCTGAGCTTCCACTGGAAGTGCACTTCGCGGAATTCTAGTCCACTCGGCGTCGATTCTCTTATTTTCGATTGTCTGCACGCAATTTCGAAGTGCCAGTCCCATATTTACCAGACTATCGAGGGCGGCTGTTTTCTGAAATCAGTTCCATTCAACTTCCTCTAGATGATTTTCTACTTGTCATCTTAGCATGATTTAAGTAACGACGATATGGTTCCTTCACAAGTTTTTACAGTAATGCCTCAGATGTAGCGGAAGATTAATGCACCATCACATAGATAGGGTCGTCACATCTGCCTCCGCGGCTCTGTTGTCAGACCTCGAAAAGTCACTGGGTTCCTTTAACACCGAGAAATCTTTTGATTGTTTCAGGGCTGCGAATATTCTCATGCTACGCTTGAGAAGTGCGTCAGTGTCAGTATTTTACTGACACCAACCCAGACTGAAATCTGTCATAAAATTTGGCTGAGCATATATTATTGCATCTTGTTACCACCCAAACGTGTTATGAACGTTTTCCCGGCTGATAAAATTCCAGGAATATATTGTGCAGAAAAAAATTCCGTCAAACTACCTTCCCACACAGTCATTCAAATCTCTAGACGAACTGATCAGCCGTCTCAGTATTCGATAAAAAAAAATATATGACCAGTTTTCATTAATCACGTGAACGAGAGATGCTTGAAAAAGGCCATTACAGCGACTTCATGAGCACTTAAACGACAAAGGGGAGTGTTCTTTTCAAGAAATGAAATACAATTTAAGAAGAAGGAACAATATGCGTATCGACAGCACGTTTCGGATTCCCACGAGAACCCGTCACTGGAGGCAGTCCCAGGTGACGGTTACGGAGACCTGATGAGTGCCCTTTTTAAAGGACGCAGTTGCAACACAACTGTGTACTATAATCGGTAGCTTCCGCGTTCATAACTGGGGCTCGTGCCATTCGTTGTTTGCTTGTTAGCCCGTACCCGAGAATAATCGCGAAATGTGGTTTCTTGGCCTGATGATTTCTCGACAATTTGGCTAGCTGTCATTGGAATTGTCGGTCGTGCGCGCCCTACTCGCATGACTAGCTACACTGCAAGGGCAGAGTGGCAGCACAGAATAAACCCGCGGGGATCATGGCGTTTGTTGATCGACTGCTGTCAGGGGGACCATAAATGCAGCAGATCGCAGCTCCCGTGGTTGTCGTCACTGGTGAGAATCTCGTGCTCGTCAGACATGTGGCCGGGTCCCCTCGAATAAACCGCGACTTGAGCTATCGTCAATCCTACCCACTGCCGATATTGGTGTTCGGAGCTTCGCGTTCAGAGTAATTTCCTAGGTCGCCGACGTAAGTGTTTTGTCCAAAATTGCTCCAGGAACTATAAAATACTTCAGGCGTCTCTTGTCGAAGTAGTGGGTCTTTCGGCCTCTTCTGGCTGACGGCTTACGATATGTTCTTTCGTGTACAGCAACGCTCGCCAAAGTTTGGGGCCGGTTGGAGTGGGTGTTTCAGCCCGTTTGCGCGTGAGAAAGTGACCACTCGCTCTAAACGCTCATCAAAGACATTGTAGTTCACTCTTCCTGTTCACTTTGATGCAAATTAACACGCCAGTATAACGTCCTTACACAACTGCGTTTGTGACTGCTTGGTGTTAAAGTCCAGAACTTGGGTTGTATTAGTCGCATTACTGAATGCTTTAGTTTTTAGGCTGCCACAATCTTTTCAGCGTACTAGGACGTCAAGCATGGTTAGTCGGTCGCTCTCTTCCTCTTCCATCGCAAACTGGGTCCGCGAATACAAAACTGAGACGTCCTTTGAATGGCACTACTTTGTCGCCTTCGATGACGACTAACGTATCATCCATATACCGGGCCCAGCATTTGGTCTGCGGTGTCTAAAGCTCATCGACACCTACAACAAGTGTGGCCGTTGTTTATGCCCCTTGAGGTTCGTGCGTGTGCTCGATTAATGTCCACCAAATGGACTAGGTCGTAGCGTTGGTCAGCGTCAAACCATCACCACGCAGACTGGCTGAGTCACGTGCTGCGCGGTCATTCAGGTGACGAGGGGGTTCTTCCGAGGCACCGAACGCAGGCCGCCATGTCAGCTGACTTAAATGGGCTGATGGTGTACGCCGACCGTCCTCTGGGCGCAAACACTAAACAGCTGCGGTTTTTAGGCACTTTTAAATGGTTATCCGTTTTGCTCGCTTTGGCAACACAGTTTGTTACTTCATCCCTTTATTGCAGTCTAACTGCTTTCAAGTCTTGCTGTTTACCCTGGCGGGGTTTCCGTCGTGCGTTGGCCCATGAACAATCGGTCATATGGATGCTGGTACAGTTTCAAGCGAGCTATAAGACCTTAGAGCCGTTTTGGAAATCGTGTGATTTCACGTCGCTGGTTCTTCGCCGCCTACACGTACGCCATAACCACCAGTGGACACTTTCGACTGAAAATCATGAAACGGGCTCCTGCATAAAACAGCGACTGGTTACCTCGACAGGGCTTGTGATTGTGATTGGTCCTTCAGTAGACCAGTCAGATTTCGGCCTCATGCTGATTGGTTGAGAAGAGCTTTATGACACAAGTAGCGCGTAATGTCGGCTACCTCTGTCGGTTAGGCAGATTGACGCAGGCCAAACATGGCGGCGGATAAAGCTGTGTGTGGAATATGTAATAAGCCGTGAGTATACGCACTTGTTTCTAACTTGTCTTCTGTAAATTCAGTAAGCGTCAAAGTTCCCACATCTACCTATTTCATATATTTACGATGGGTCCTAGTTAATCAAAACGGACTTCACTTTGACGATTTAAGGTACCAGGAGGTATCAAAGTGTGGAATTCTTCCACAAGGTCTCATCTCTGCCCTTGGGAGCAACGGTGACTTCTTACACTTGTTTCGCCATTTTTTGCCTTTAAACCTTGTTATGTTGATCTTCGGCAGAGTAGCATTATCAACAAAGACAGGGGAGACAGGAATGACCATTTCTAGCTTATAAGCCGTCGTCAGTCAGTCATATATGACTGACTTAAGCAGGTCGTTCAACTGCAAATGGGGGGTTTTCGACTGTAAAGCCCACTTGCGCAGACTTCCACGTGCGCTTGAATCCTTCTCCACTACATCTGCCGTTGAATCACCTTCTTCGTGCGTAGACGCACTGCGACCATCCAACGAAAAAGAGCGTTCGTACTCTAACAAAGTTGAGGACTTAGACCCGTCCGTGACGCTGTCCGACCAACTGCTAGATGATGGGCCCGACAACGGCATTTCCCTCACCTCTTCACTGAGGCTTCGTATTATTTTTTCAGTTCCTCTGCGTGGTTCACGCCGTTTATTATGCCTACTAACAGAACTAAACATAATTGTGAGTAAAAGGAAACAAAATAGAACACAAAGACAAAGACAGGTAAGGTTGGCAATGACAGCGTTGAGCCAGACACGGCGAGCGCAGTGCAGCTTGAGAAAGCAAAAAGTGGCATTGAGGAAAGCGTGAGGACTATCGGGCACCGAAGCTAATCGATAATCAAGTGCAAGTGTGCGCGGCCGCTTGCGGCATTCGCGACGACGGCGCAGCCGACCCAAGAACCATTCCAATCGCGAGCTGCACAAAGGTCCACTACCCCCTACGCGGGCTCTCGGCGAGGTCGCTTGCTATTAGGGTACTCAACGCCAACGTGTGGAACATCTGGAGCTCAAACTCGCGACCTGTTGGTTAGAAGTCCAACGTCCCTAATTACTGAGCCACGGTCGGTTGCGATCGCATGTAATAAAAGTGGTAGAGGGGCGCCCACCGGTCGTGTAACGGAACTCACACATCCCATTATGCCTAGGGGCCCCACCCCGAGCCCCGCCATCAGCCAAACAGCAGCACGGTCGGTAAGCGCCCTTCTACCACCGTATATACCTGATCGCAACCGACAGGACAACGAGCCCGTGGCTCAGTGGTTAGAGGCGTTGAATTTCTGACAACCAGGCCCTTAGTTGTTCCACACTTAAGGATTGGGTATGACTGGCTAAGGACGGCTCATAAGCCGGAAATGACAATCTCAGTCTCCCCTGTCTTTCTCGGTAATGTTATTCTGCCTATATTGCGCACTGTTGGGCGGCTACTGGCTAAGCTCGGAAGAGAGCTACAAAGCACGACAAGACGAGTGGTTTCGGTAACACGATCGGTGAGCGCCCCCTCTACCACTCCTTAAATGTCAGATCGCAACTGGGAGGACAACGAGCCTGCGGCACAATAATTTACACTTTAGACTTTTTATCAAGACGTCGGCAGTTCCAGCCTCGGGTTTGCACACCTCGAGATTGGGAATGACTGACTGAAGACCGCTAGCAACCCAGGAACGTCCGTTTCACTTCCCACTGTCTTTGTCGATAATGCTGTTTTTCTGGCCCATTGGTTCGGTGGGACTTTTATATCGTACGAAGGGCTTCTATTGGGTCCACGCTGTGCCCGGTATGTTTGTAAATAGTGATGTGACGTATTACGTTAACATCAACATCCTGTTAAGTTTAGGGTCTACGCAATCCTTGGTGAAGTCGTAGGTGTCGCGATAGCTACTTGGTGCTGACTGATACTGTACAGACTTCAAATTTTTGCCGAACACTTTGTTGTCCCGCTCTCCAAGATAGTCGGTTACGTCTATGAATCCATATTGTCCACTCAGCTGGAAAAAGAAATACCAACTTACGCGCTCGCTGTATCATAGCTGAGATGCACGTCACATATGTTTTATCTTTTTGGCAATCAAATGTATAAACAAACAGATGATGTTGCTGTAGGTTAGCCGGTTGAGCCTCTCTTGGTCGATATCTTCATGAGCCAGTTGAAACAAAATGATCAGACTAACAGATCAAGACACAACCATCGCTACGTTGAATGCACATTGTCCCTATACAAAACGATCTGGCTTCCCTCTTAAAGCGCACCCGTCGAGCAAGGTCGCGTTAGAATTGGAGCGGGGAGCTCCGATCTTTTTCACAGACTTCGTTTTTTAGAAGGGAATTTTGTCCGGACAGTTTCGTATTTGTTCAACAGAAATTCGATATATTCCGTTGTTTGGTAAAACGACGAGAAAGAAATCGTTTGACAGACAGTATTAATAAGCAGCTTAGAAACACATACGGCCTTTGTCACGAGTACGGATATCTGGACAGATTTATTTCCCGGGAATATAATCAAGAAGCCAGCAATACCAACCACAATAAAGGCCGAAAAAAAGTCCTGTTATTCAAAGTCCAGTGAAGAGGACGCGCCGAATGAACTCCTGGGATTACGCCTTTACCGTACTGCTTGAGGGACCTACTTAGCGGAAAAAGTTTGAGTGTTATTCTCGATCAACCATATTTTAAACAAATCGGGTCAGGGTAGGCTGTCATTTCAAACAACCTAGATGTGCATTGATGCTTTCACATAATCGACTGGAGCAGGTTATCCAAAAGAAAATGGGTAAACACCTCCACACATAGCTGATAAAAGGCGAAATTATGAGTAGACGCAGTGCTATTTTCGCCCATATTTTGGTCCCAGTTTTCGTGTGCACCGTAACAAAACCGTTTCTGTGATCCATAAGATCCCACCGAACCACTGCGCCGGTGTCTGCCAGCTATCAGGTTACATAAGCCAGTCTTGTGTGCACCTCGTGCAAACGCCGTGTTAACCATGGTCAAAGGTCGATTAACTGTATGCCATTTCTCGCTCTTCCTCTCTCCCTCTCACCCCCTGACATGACTCTTTTGACTGCTGATTTACTGATTCTCATAACTCCCCCCCTTTCCCGTATTCTCACAGCCTACGTGTGTGAGAAGACGGAGTTACTTCGACTTTTTGATCACCGACATGTTTTGCTCGACTCATTCCTCATATAGCTATATTGGCCTGATTATTAGTTATCGACAGCACACGTATGTTTGCCAAGTAGTCTTCCGATTTCTTGATTAACCGACTTATCTCCTCCAAGCAGTCGTCTGCGAATTGAGCCATTTTTTATTCGACCGTCGAGTCTGCTGATGTCCACCGTGTGCTACACAGTAAGGTGCAGCAGGCACGGTGACTTACGCGTGGATTGGTTTAAAGTGATAGTGGACTTGCGGGGCATCTACCGCAATCTCTCCTCCTCCCCACCTGGGTCCGGCGTCGAGACAGAGTCAAGAAGGCTGGAGGCGGGAGAGGGCACAGGTGGTTGGAACGGTCGGCCACGCACCTAGGCGCGCCAACCACACCCCTTGGTCCGCAACATACACTTGACCAGGATTTTTCACCAAAAACAACAACACCCAAACAGACGTCAGAAGGGCGAGGACGATGACTGGGGGGCATGCCCACCACCTCTGTACCTAGCGGGAGTGCAGGCGCATCTACCGGTAGGGAACTAGGTGGCAGGGGACTACCAGTGCATACCGGGCTGCGAGGACCATGGTTTGCTGATACTGGCAAAGCACACGCTTTCACACCTGCTTCCTCTAAAAGTGGCGTTACAGCCCTCTCCTGTGGAAAGAGCGACTGTTTACAGTTTTACAGCAGGCTGCGCAAAGCCCTCCGAGATCCGGAGTTGGGGATGACTGGCTGAAGATGGCTAATAAGCCAGAAATGGCCGTTCCAGTCTCCCTTGTCTTTGTTCGTTATAACATTCTGCCTATATCATGCGCCGCTGTGCGGCTGCCGGTTGGGCTCGAGAGAGAGCCCGTAAGACACAACGGAACAAGGGAGTTCCGTAAGAACGATCGGTGAGCGATCCCTACCATTAATTCTTCTGTCAGTCCTTCCCTTTCATACATGAGCTTTGGTCTATCTACGACAATCATCGCGACAAAAAGAAGGGCTCACTGCTGGTCCTATCTCCTTTTAGGCCCAAAAATCCACATACCATGCTGTGCGACCAAACTTTTTGCCTCAATCCCTGCCTTATGCCAGAGAATTCAAACCAAGAATTTGTCCGTTGCCCATTCTGCTGTATTGAGACACACGTCGCCGACTTGGAGCCAGGACGTTCCACGCCGTCATCTGGCCCAGAAACGCCTTCAGTCACAGCGGAGTGCCGAGAACCCGTTTCGGGACCCACAGTCTGTGACCGCCATTCAAAGACAATTTGTCCAGCGCCAAAAGTGAGCTTGTGTACCAGAATTAAATAAATATTCCATTTCCTAAGCCCGTGGTAGCCCTTGGTGTCACTTTATAGGTTAACTTTTCGCAGTAGAACTGAGCCGCATCTTAAATCCCGTTTTTTTATTCAGTAGGGTCAACTTTACTGACTGGAAGTGTTAATCTATATTTTAGTAGCCGAAACAGTCGGGGCAACTGTGTCTTTGAAGAATCAGTCATTATGGGCACCGGGGAATCGAGGCTTATTTTCTGATCTGTGAAGGTCTTTTGAAAGCAAAAAATGTTAAGATGGTTTCCAAGTTTTACCAGTGATTCAAAAAGGCGATCCAGCAGGCAGCTTTAGAACAAGGAGAGCATACTGCCACTCTGTTTTACTTGATGGTTTATTTCCTTCCGATATTGGTCTCAGTTGCTTAGCTGAACTGAATCAGAGAACTAACCAATCCTGATATGCGATCGTACAGATGGAATTTCACTCTTTTTCTTTACCGAGGCTTTCACATAAGTTGCATAATACACCTTACTCGAGGGCACAGCTGCTAGCCAAAGGCCAGGACACGTGTTTTGCCGTGTCTGGCCCTCAGATAGTACTTGTTTCGTTAAGTAGAGTTTATCGTGTAACAAATGTATATATTACTGGGCTGCCTGGTGCCAGCGTATGAATATTCCGCTGTGACTGATGGACTTCGGCCCAAATATTCACATCAAATTTCGGTCTAAGCCTAAAGAGCTTAATTCAAACTGATTTATCCAAAGTTAAAGTTTACTTCCTTAGAAAAGTAAGAAGGCACAACTAAAGCCTTTTGGGTAACGACAGGATATTGAACCCCACCTCGGTGGCATCTCAAACATGCACACTAAAATTCCGTGTGCCTGTAATCACCGCTTATCATTCACCGTTACCACTGGTTGAACTTTCCTTGCATTACTGACTAAATATAAAATTTTCAGCGGGGATTTATTCAAAGTTGGTTATTTTCTTAAAATCGCTTTTCGTTCATTTTTTTAACTATTGCGCTCGCTTTCTTTATCAAAGAACGGCATACGATGGGATTATCGGCAGAAATTGATTTATTTTCTTAGTCTTCTTGCATCCCACCTGCTTTCGGTTCTGTGTGTTGCCCAACCCGTAAAACGATTCTCTATCCTTTTTTGACGTATAACACGGTCCACTGGCTAACGCAAGTTAATTGGGGTGCTACAAACGCCTTTTTTTTTTATTATGAATCAATAAAATGCCTTAGGCTAGTTCAGGAGTGTAATTTTGTTAGCGCCAGCCCCTATGACCCTCAGAGAACGCATTTTTCGACCGAAGTAAGTGTAGCAGGGCAATCAGATATACAGACGAGCGCCTTCCATCGAAAATACGTATCTGCTCTTCGCGGTATTTAAATATATCCAGCTGGTTGACTTGGAATTTTTTTCAGGGAGAGCCTTTTGAGAAGGTCCTCCAATTTTCTACATTTCGTATTGTCCCCTTTTTTCCCCCGTCAATCTGCCAATCAATACGTTTTTCCAGGTGCACGAGACTGTAATGACAGACTTGGCCGGTCTTTTGTCTGCAAAAACCACTCTCAAATCTCTAAGGACAAGTCTTTGCAAGTGCAGGGATGATTTCCTCGCCAGCAAGGAGACCCTTCTCAGTGATATCAAGTACGTGGATCGAAAACTGCGCAATTCGACCAATTACCGTCTCGAGATAACCAAGCTGTTATTCGCGTCAACTTACACTGAGGACCTCACTAAACTTAAGGGACTGCAGAGGAACCTCCGGAGGTTGAAGAAAAGACGGACTGATCTACTCCAGACGGCAGGTGAAATGCCAGAGAAAATCGTAAGTGCCAAGGCGTCCTCAAATTTGAGTACTCCAGTGTGTGTCTTGTCTTTCTGACTGGTAGGACGGTTTTACGCCTGGGTGGCTTTGTGATAGAATAGAGATTTCTGTCGGATGGAGGCGAAATACTGAGTACCAGGTGTGTGTATAAGTAAATTTGGAATTGCATACTGGCCCAAAACCATCATGCACAGGAAGGTCCGGTAAATTTAGAACCGGCTAGATCCCGAGGAAAAGTCTGGGGTAGCGTACTGTCCTAATTACACAGGCCAAACAAGACGCATGCTTGGATCGAGCATACACGAACATAAGCTGGCTGTGCGACGAGGTGAGGCATTATCACAAGTGGCCGCGCCCTTGCCTACGAAACGGGTCATGAGTTAAACTTCGTAGCCGTCAAAATAGTCGCCCATGCATGAGAACTCTGTCAGTCGATTTGTTGGCCTTGCACCGGCGTACAGAGTCCTGCGCAGTGACCTCCAGTTTTGCAAAATCGATCAGTGATTAGTTAGCATGCCCTGCAATTTTCACTCTCCCACTATCTCTGACGATTGGTTCGCGCACAAGTTCAAAAGCCCAGAACAACAAACTGACTCTTCCGGTGCTCATTCAACCTTCTTATAGATTTCAGTAGCTTCGATCTCACTCGTCTTTCCCAAACCTGTCTTCTTCCGGTGGCATCACGTTTGAGGATAGCTACAGGCGGACGTGTGCGTGGTGGCGTACCAGACCGTCATATTTAAACCGCTGCGATAGTTGAATTATGTGTCATCTGGATTAATGTAAGACACAGACTTGACGTCAACCTCATCCACCACGGCGTCCATACTCACCTCTAATAGTCCCAGCCTTGTCTTTCCATCAGAACATTATGGACGCAAATTTGGTTGAATGAGGTATGTGTGGCAAAAGTCCAAGTCATTACTAACAAAGACACAGGCAATATGGCCTCCAGAGTACAGCAGTGCTCCTCTTCGACATTGGTCTCCAAATTTTTATTGCCTTTTACGTTGCCCCTCATGGATCACCAGTGAAACTCCTCAACCGTGCTATCGTTCATTTGATACTTTTGGAGCACTTAAACAATGCTTGAAGATATCAATGCCTGGTAGGTTTTACAGGTTGTAATCTAAAATCCACTGTTTTGGGCAGAGTTATTGTTGGGAGTTGTGGGCTGCGGTGGCATCCCGGAGGCTCATTCCAGTGTAACCTTCTCCTCTTTTAGAGCTCTTCAGATGTAAAGGAATTCGAGCAGTCAGCAAAAAAACTCTTGGATCTCGTCAAGGACTTTCTGACGTCAGTGGAATCGTGTGAGAGTTCGGGCCTAGATAATTTGCAGTTAACGCAGGAATTTGAACCGGTAGGTTCGGTAAACCCGAAATGCTTCCGCTTCTGTTTGATGTAGACTGCAACATCGATAGACTCATTTTAAACCATCCGTCGTCCTTTCATAAACTCCCTGGCTAACGCCAACTTTTTCTGCATGATCTTCGGATGAAATATTGAATAATCTCCACTGAATGAAGACAAATGTATGGGTGTTCAGCAGTGTTACGGATACTGCGTTAGCCTCTGAAATATTAAGTGAATCTGTTCTTCAGAATCTTGTGGTGAACTGAGTGTGACTTATGTCAGTGAAAGGTTCAGTGTGCAAAAAGAATGCCCTCAAACGGATCACCCAATAGATGGGCTGGACCAACACGGGGGCCACGGGCAGGAGTTACTGGAATGCGCATCCTAACAAATGTGAACATTCGGGATGTGTTAGTAGTCCCAGTAGCCGGCTCACGCCACTCACATTAGGATCCCTGCCGCCTCGACTTTGATTTTGGTTAAAATCTTGGTCATTTGTTGTACGGACCAGAGGATGTAGAGTGGAGCGCCAAGGTGCGCGCTCGTCCGCGCCATCCACCTGCGTCCTCCACCGCCTCCGGTCTTCTTGACTCTGTCTTGAAAGCGGGCCCATGTTGGGGAGAAAAAGGGAGTGCGGTAGATGCTCCGCAAGTCTACCATCACTACAGCTACTGTACTTTGAAATGCTGCACATGCTGACGTTACTTAGATACCTGGTGATTATAATTCAAAATCACCGATTTTCCAATCCCACTTAAGTAGTCCTTCCAAGCCGAAAACATAGTTTAGAATTTCGGTTAACATCTATTGTGCTAGCACATCTACCGTTTCTTTGTTTAACTACGTGATGGTTTAGGGAGACAGACAAATGATAAAAAAAACTAACTGAATCAAACACTTGCTTCCCTTAAATATTTCCGGGAACGCGTGTACAGGAAAACGCTTGTAGATTGCAAGACTTTTTGTCGATACGTGTAATATTTGTCCTTCTAATTAACTACAGATCCAGCAGCAGCTAAATGACCTGCATATCTTGACCTCCGATTCCGCGGACGTGAATGAACAACTGGCAAAACTTCGTACAGAAACACAATCCGGTTACCAAGAGAGCCAAGCGTAAGCGATTTTCGTCCACCAGGGTCAATTTTCCACACACTTTTGTTTGAGGAATTCTGTTTAGGTTTAAGGGGTGATAGATTTTGGGGGCAGTCGGGGTAAGCCATTATAGGCAGAATGATATTACCGACAAAGACAAGGGAGACTGGAATGGCCATTTCTGGCTCATTAGCCGTCGTCAGCCAGCCATACCCAAGCCCGAAGTGTGGAACACCCGAGCCTCGATCTCGCGACCTGTTGGTTTAGAAGTCCAGGCCTCTACTCACCGGGCCACGAGCCCGTTGCCCTGTCGGTTTTCGATCGGGAATATACAATGTTAGGGGGCGCTCACCGATCGTTCATACGGAACTCACTCGTTCCCTTGTGCCTTAAGGGCTCTTTCTCGAGCCCAACCAGCAGCCGCACAGCGGCGCATGATATATAGGCAGAATGATATTACCGACAAAGACAAGGGAGACTGGAATGGCCATTTCTTGCTCATTAGCCGTCGTCAGCCAGCCATACCCAAGCCCGAAGTGTGGAACACCCGAGCCTCGAACTCGCGACCTGTTGGTTTAGAAGTCCACGCCTCTACTCACCGGGCCACGAGCCCGTTGCCCTGTCGGTTTTCGATCGGGAATATACAATGTCCAAATTACTGCGGGCCTACAGCCTGCTCTGAGTGGGGTTCTGATTGGGTTCCCGGGTGTTGGTTTTTTCTATAGTCAGCCGCCGGTCTTGGCGGTCGAAGTCTACGTGCCGGGTTGGTATTCGAATAAGGAATAGGGTTAGGGTGAGGGTTTAAATGCTAAGGCTATGTTGAGGGTTCAGAGATAAGGGTTAGTGCTGGTTTTTTGGGTTGGTGTTAGGCGTGAGGGTTAGAGTCGGGGTTTAAAGTTTAGGCTTAGCGTTAGTGTTGGGTTTGGAGTTAGGGCTTCGCGATTAGATTTAAACTTTGAAGATCAAGGTCGGGACTTAACACTAGGGTTATTCTAAAGTTTAGAATGAGGGTTACGTTTACGTTTAAAAATCAGGGTAAGGAAATGGTTTAGGGTTATGGTGAGGGTCGGAGTTATTACTAGGGTTGGGGTTAGGTTACATTTACGGTTTAAACATCAGGTTTTTGTTGCAGTCCGGGCTAGGTTAAGGATAGGGTTCACAGATCAGTTTTATGTTAATGGCCAGGGTTTCTGTTTAGGGTTGGCGTTTGGGCTAGGCTTAGGTTAATGGTTTAGGTTAGGCCTCGAAATAAAGTCCAGGGTGAAGTTTAAAAATTGAATTTAGGTGAGGATTAGGGTTAGGTTAAGTTTCGGTTCAAGTATTGTGTTAGAGTCATGGCTAGGATTAAGTCTAATGTTCCAGTAACCGATGGTTGGATATTAAGTAATTCACTAATAATCAGTTAGATTGCTAACCAATTAATAATGATACTCCATTGATAGTAACCGTTGCCGATTCGTTACATCTTCGAGAAATTAGTCTCTCCGTGGGGGCTAGCGATTCGCCGGACATTTTGTGACACCGTTTTTAAAATTGTGCGCTGGCGTAACTAAACGACCTTCTTCATATTTCTGACTTTCACTATTTTCACCTCCACATTTTCTATTAGTTATCACTTTTCCTCTACCCACAAAACGCATTCTTCATCGAATGCCATCATGGATGTCCTGGATGAAGAAAGACAAGTATGCCATAGAGCAGGTGCAACGACGGGCCACAAAACTGGTAGAAGGTCTCAGTCAGTATCAGTTAGTATATTTGGAGTAAACGACAGAAGCCATGAAAACTCCATATAGAGGGTACAGGTATAAAGTAAAATAGTTAAATTGCAAAACCTTTGCTTGCAGTTTTAGTAGGGAAAATTCATAAGTCTAATAATGTTATATAAAGGTGAAAGGGGTATTATATTCGCAAAATAATTGCGAAAACCTCGTTCACCGCATTCGGACTGTGAAAATTTCAATATGGACTAAGTTTGAAGCATAAATATGATCTGTTGAAATCATGTTAGAAGTATATTTATAGTCATTTCATTAATCCGTTAGATCAGGCTTCGGCAGTTTGGGTTGCCTTTCAGCAGGAGAGTATCTAGTTGTCTGTTGAACACGTTCACGGTAGGGGAATTAACAACAAACTTCGGCAAAGAGTTCCATTGGCGAATGACCCTCTGTGAAAAAAAGGAGGAACGTTGATTTTTGTTGTACAGTTCCTTTTAAAGCTGGTAATAATGTCATCTGAGATTGGACTTGGGTGCCATTTCAAAAAACGTTTCCCAGTCGACATCCAGATTAAGTCCTTTTATCAACTGGAACGTTGCTATGAGGTCACCTCTGTTCTGCCTGTTGTGAAGGGGATAGAGGTTCAAAGCCGTCAGGCGCTGTTCGTACGTGAAGTTTTTGAGGCCATGAACAGCCTTTGTAGCACGCCGTTGTACACCTTCAAGGATATCTATATCCTTCCGAAGTCACGGCCGCCAAGCCTGTACCGCATATTGCAGGTGCGGCCGCACAAATGTCCCGTATACTTTGCCAAAGACATCTTTATTCAAGTGAATAAACGTTCTGCGTATCGCGCTCATAACGGACATTGCCCGCGCAGCGACTCTAGAACACTGCGTGGTGACATTTAGATCGTCTTTAATGAATACACCGAGATCTTTTTGCACATCTACGGTTTTCAGTGGTTGATTGTCCAGGAGATACTGTCGTGGGGGTGCATTTGTTCTTCGCCTCGCTGATACTACGTGCATTACTGCACATTGTTTGACGTTGAATTTCATGCACCATTTCTCGCTCCATGCGTGCAAATTCGTTACGTCCTCTTGTAGCATCCTGACGTCATCTTCATCTTTTATCGCTCTCCAAAGTTTAAGGTCGTCTGCAAAGAGCGCTATGTCTGATTTCACTTCCCGTACCAGGTCATTTACATAGATAATGAATAGGAGCGGCCCAAGAACTGACCCCTGTGGGACTCCACTCGTAACAGGTGCCCATTCTAAGCAGTAGCCGCCTGCAATGACTTTTTGTTGCCGTCCGTTTAGGAAATCTTGAATCCAGTTCAGAAGATTTCCTCTTAAGCCTACTTCTGATAACTTTTGAATGAGGCGCTTATGTGAGACGCAATCGAACGCCTTGCTGAAGTCAAAGTAAATGACATCAACTGGATATCCTTTATCCATGGCCTTTGACCAATGTTCGAGTGACGAAAGCAGATTTGTGAGGCAGGACCTCTTTTCGCAGAATCCATGTTGAACTGAGGCGATGTGACAGCGGAAAGTATCGAGTGATGTAATAGATTTTTTAACTAGCCTTTCCATCAGTTTGCAGCAAATGCATGTCAAACTAACCGGCCGGTAGTTGGTGGGACATAGCCGTGATCCTCCCTTGTGGATAGGTACGACGTTTGCCAACTTCCATGTGTCAGGTAGTTTGCCAGCTTCCAGCGATTTTTGGAAGATTATAGAAAGTGGCTCTGCTAATTCTTCAGCTAGCTGACGCAGGAGTACACCTGGGATCTCATCTGGTCCAGGTGACTTGGCAGGATCCAGCTTATTTAGCTCTGCTATAACTAACTGCTGAGTAAAAAATACTGTGCTTATAAGTGGTTGGTTGGCGGGCTGTGGGAGAGAACAGGACTGGAGGGGTGGTTCCGTGGTGTAGACACTTTGGAAAAACTCGGAAAGAAGCTCGGCTCTGTCTCAGGACTCTGCCATACCCAGAAAGACTGATCCAGTTAAATTTGTTCCCCGTATCCTATAGACGAATGAGGTGTGACCTGTTATGGACATTCCGCATCATCCACGGACATCAGTGTTTGCTAAAAACTTACGACGGCTTTGAATTCACGACCACGAGTCACCTGCGCGGTCACCCGTACAAAGTCACGCGGGAGAGCGTACACGCCTCGACGATCGGAAGTTTTCCTTCAGCCAGCGTGTTGTTTGACCATGGAACTCACTCCCAAGTGGAATAGTGGCATCTGATACAATCACTGTATTCAAAAGGCAGCTCGATCTTTTAATCTATGATATACGATGACTTTCACAACAGGACTACCTGCGGCCAGCCATAAATTTCATTTCTTGATTTCATCCCTACCTAACACATCCCTGACTTTTAGTGAAATGTCTCCTCTCAAACTATGCAAATGACAGCACTTTATGCTGATTGTTTATAACTGCACTTAAAATTTTATATGTACTCTGAGAAGACAGCCTGCCGCACCCTTCGCTGTCCCGCATTGTGGAAACGTTTTCCGTGAACAAATATGTTACTGACAACATTTTAGTAAGATGTACATTTAACATTTATATATTATGTACCGTTTTTAATAGGGTCATCAAGGGCATTGCTTGTTATCCTAAAATACACTATCATAGACAGTCGCAGATAAGAGTTGGGAAGGCACAAAGACTGCAGTATTTATAGCACGTAAGTGTGCCTTCCCCACCCTTATCTGCAACTGTCTCTGCTGATGGCTTTGCGTTGGATTTCAAGAGGTAAGGCATATTTTTCTTTTTCTGAACTGCTATCTGGAACTGACTCGCCTGTTCGCTTCTATCGCGTACCATGCGTTCTGTGACCTCGGAGCTGCCTGTAACGCCTGTTATGCGTACCGTATCCCGCGCTCAACTTCATTGCTGCCCGCCTGCGCCTGCTTTGGACGAGGTTGTACCAATATGGTGATTAAGGCAGTTGATTGCCGTTCCTCTATAACTGATCATGTACAGTACGTGGACTAACTCATGAAATGTCAACAGAAATTCCGAAATACGCTTTTGTTTCGAAAAGATTAATTAACTATGGTTATAAAATTAATTATTGTACAGCATAATTCCACAATAATTCAGTTATCTCAGGATGCCGGCTTTTGAACGAACTTCTTTCCGGCTGCATGCAAAAACCACACTCTGTAAAAAACGACTGCTTATGTAGCATGTATTTTTCTCATTGATTTTCAGAGCTATTAAATGTGCAATCATACTTCATGGAAAACATGCATGAACATATTCATTCTTTCGCTCATTCGGTAGAAAGTTACGTCTTCTTCTAATATTATACTCGAAGGAGGAACATAATTCGGTTTTCAAAAACTTTTCCAATGCCCGAATAATTTTGAAATCGGCCTGCCGTTACACTTGCATTTAGGGGTTTTCAAACTACTAGCTGTATATTTTTCGCATACGGAAATCCATACATTTGTCTACGGTATTAAGAGGACAGTATACGGAGTTCATAAAATTTGGCAGTGGGTTTGAGCCATCTTGTTAAATTTATGAGCCATTTTGGTAAATAAAGAAACTTGGCGTTTTATTAAAGGCCATTTTAGGGTATTAAAAAATCTCACAACTAGAAAATTTTTGAAAACCGAATTATACCCCTCCGTCGAGTGTAAAGTTGGAAGAAGACGTCGTTTGCTACCGAATGAGCAAAATAATAAATATGTTTATGCATGTTTTCCATGAAATATAATTGAATATTTAAGGGCATCGAAAATCAATGAGAAAAATGCATGCCACTCAAGTAACCACATTTACAGTGTGTGGTTTTTGCATGCACGCATTTCTGAATTTCGGTTGACATTTCATGAGTTAGCCCATGTACTTTAGATAGCCGCTTAGTTGTTTTCACATTTATAGACAGACACGATAATGGGTGGTCGCAAAAGTTTGAGAGAAACTATTATCTCTATGGTTATCCCACGTAGGTTTTCCGGTTCGTCAGCTGAGCATCTGCAGACAAGAACATCGAGGAATGTGGGCTCTCAGAAACTCCTTGCAAATTTGCGAATTTGCAAAGCATGGAATGTCCCACCCAGTAACCATTGAGGATAGCAAAAGCACGGTGCACACATAGGCAAAAAAGACGTCAGTTTTCAAATCTGAAAGGTTATAGTGTACGATCACTTTAGCCTTAGTCCTGCATCTAATGTTACGGTCCAGAGAATCTGAGCGAGTCTTTGGGTATTCTCCGCACCGGACAGCAAAATGACGGCCGACGGCATGCGTACACAGAAGGACAAATAATTAGCGCAAATCCTTAGATGTTTAGCTAATAATTAGTAATTCTGTAGGAATACCTGCTCAAGGACATTGCTCCTCAAAGTTCTGCAGATAATGATTTGTTTGTGTTTGCTAGCGTGTGTGTTGCACCCCCAAACGGGCCACGTGTTAGATGTGCTGTACCAACACGGGGGCCACACTGGAATCTGACAGGCGTCATCTGTGCGTAATAACAAATGCCAACATCTAGGGGGTGCGTTGGCAGACCCTGTTGTCGACAGCCGTCGCACAGCTGGCATCACTGCCAAGCCTTCCACTGTTTTGGCGGTCAAATCCTGGTCATTCTTTGTGTGGACTGGGGGGAGGATCCGTCCAAGCCATCCACCGGCGGCCTCCCTCGTCTCCGGTCTTCTTGACTCGGTCTTGACACCGGACTCAGGCGGGGGAGGAGGAGAGAGTGTAGGTAGATGCAGCGCAAGTCTACTGGCATTATAAACCCCTGCGCAAGTCACCGTCCCTGCTCCCACCACCTGCTGTGGGGCATACGGTGGACATCGTCGGATGTGACGGTCGAACTATCGTGTGTGTGTGGGTGTGTATGTGTGTACATTTTTCGTTTACCAGACGATGCAGTTTCTCCACTTCTGAGTTTCAGTTTCAGTTTATTTGAGGGAAACTTAGGTGTTGAACCTTTAAACACCCTGTTTGTTAGAAGGAAGCGAGTTATATCAAAAATTTGAAAATGGAAACGTCAAACAGCTACAGATGTCAGATAAACGAATTTTTCCAAGTGTTAAAACTGTACAGGAGTCAGTCTATGGATAATTGGTGTGATCTCTGTTTCTGGGGGAGAAAAATTGAATACCGAAACTCACATTCGACGGACTTTGAATAATAACAAAACAAACGTTACTGAAATACAGGTAGTAATATAACAACATTAATAACCTGTGCGAACGAAATGCTAAGACGATGTCGGTCAGGTGACATTATGACGTTTAGTGGTACACTGGCCCAGCTGGCGCTTAAACGCCTCCATGGATGTGAACATGACGATGTCTGCAGCAGAGCATTCCGAGTCTCGACCACTCTGTTTAAAAAGAAGAACCTTCTCATGTCCAGCCTGGCGCCAGTCACGCGAAATTCAAGTGGATGACCTCGGATGTTCGTTGTGGTTGCTAGCCCAAAGAAATCAGCGGGTAAAAGACAGCAGTCCTGACCGCGCATAATACGAAATTT
>CACRXP010000084.1:897163-915943 GCA_902702965.1 Spirometra erinaceieuropaei
AGGAGGAAACACTCGGAGGACAATGGGTAAGCGCTGGACTTCCCCAGGGTCGTAAATTCCATGTCTGGCAAGAGCATATTGACTGAGCAGCGCTGATGAACTTTCAATCGTGTTTATCATCACAAAGAGGTTAAATAACGCATAGTTACGCTTTTAGTCAGTATATTTTGATGTAAATGACAGAAGCCCTTAAAACTCCATCTAAACGATGCAGGTGTGAATGAAGGGTGTCTAAGTTGCAAAAAAGATCTTACGTGAAGTTTAAGTGTTCAGAATGCAAAAAACTAATTGGGAAGAGTAAATGTGAAAGGGTGTGGCCTTTGGGAAATAACGGCGAACAATACGTCCACTGCATTCCCACCGGAAAATTTTCAGCTGGGTCAAGGTCAATGCACACGAAAGATCTACTGAAATAATTTTAGCAGTATGTTGATAATCGTCGCAGTAATCCACCGAATGGGACTTACTGTGTTCTGGTCGCCTTTTGACAGGCGTCTTTTGAACTCACTCACGGTCGGAGACGACTTTCGCCTATCTGTAATTTATTTTGTCGAACTTGTTTCACCGAGAGACATTCAATGTTAAGAAGAAATATAGTCTCATGAGGTCTCTGATTCTCATTTGAAGCTAATACGGATATGGATGATAAAGGCCCAAGTGGGGCAATAATTTTAAGATTCCGTTGACATGACATGTGTGACATGACATCAGCAGCTCTCGCATCCATAGCTGAGGATGCGATGACAACTTGGTGATGGGAATTAGACCTGGCAATCAGCCCAGTATGCGTTTGTGCGGGGTAGCCAACTGAGAGTCAGGTTGAAAAGGCTCCTTCTCGACGTGACCTCTGGCATTCTCAGACATGAGATGCATGCCGCTCGTTCCCTCTTGTGTCGAATGAGAATAGTGGAGCGACTTTAAATGCCCGCTGCATGTCACCAAGAACAGCGGAGGAATTCAAGGTTGGCTAGGAAGTCTGTAGGGGCAGCATCTGGACAAGAGTTTTTCTCAATTCGACGACAAGTACTATGAACAAATGAAAGACACCCCAATGGGCTCACCGATGCGAATGTTTGTCGGTGCCAGCGACCGGATCATGTTTTAACTACACATGCTATGCTGTCGCCGGTTTAATTTGATGTTCTCCTTGGTTGTTGTCAGATTTCCAATCAATGAAGAGAATTTATCAAAAGCAGATATATACTTGCCAAGTTGTCTTTTAAATTCTTCGATGAAAATTTTCTCAACTCAGATGCCCTATCGTCTTGCCGCCCCATACAACCGAACTTAGTTAAGCAAATACTGGAAGAAGTAAGATTGTCATGGGAAATTCAGCCGGATAAGATGGGTGTTTTGACCAACCGTCCTCAGTTACGTTTTATAGTCAGAACCGAATTTTAGGTTTTGTTAGTTGGAGTTCATCGAGTTTCAAGAGGCAGTGTAGGTCTTTAGGGCTACCGCGGACGAATAATGCTTAGAGGAGGCACGATGTGTATAGACTGAAGTAAAGTCAATCTTATTCGTGCTATTTCACTCCACAGGTCAGTGGATCCCAAACCCTCGATTTCTGACAAAGAGGACAACGACTTTTCCGACTCTGAGGATGACCAATCGAGTGATGATGCCTCCGTTCTCTCATCCGATGAACTCACAATATTTGTTGGCTTTCTGAAACCAGAGGTCACTAAATCACAGCTGACTGACCACTTCTCTAAATTCGGTAGGGTCAGAAAGGCCACTATAGTGCAAGATTGGGTCACCGGCAAGTCCCGTGGCTTCGGCTTCGTCACATTTGCTGACAAGAAGGCTTTCCAGGCGGGTGTGCTGAAGGCCTGCCACTTCCTCAACGGCTGTCGTCTCAGTGTCAAACTTTCGACGGACCATGTCCAGTCTCGGGCCACGCGTGTCCGACCACCCGTGCAGTAAGTTGAGTTTTGAACAAACTTAAATTTCAGTCATCGTTTTTGTTGTTGGAATTCATTGTTTCCTTTGGGAGAAGGTGTTCATCAAATATATTTTCAAGGTGTACGAAGAGTTAACATTACATTACATTCCTGTAGTCAATGTGGAACTAGTTGACTCGCCTGCGTGATCGTATTTCGTAGCCGTATCTGTTAAGTGTTAGGCTTAAGGGTCAGGGGTAAGGACTTAGTGTTAGGGGTCAGGGCTAGAGGTTAGGGTTTAACCCCGAATTGCAACTGGTCCCGTGCGACATGCGGCTGAGGCTTGTCTAGTGCAGGTACGGCTACGAAATAAGATCCGGCCATTTTCCAATTTACTGTTATGTGCATACAGTAGGTGGGCTAACTCATAAAATGTCGACCGAAATTCCGACCGAAATGTAAAACTGGTCAGCGTGCAACATAATTCTCTAAAAATTCAGTTACCTTAGGATGCCGACTTTCGAACGAACTTCCATCCGGTTGCATGCAAAAACCGCACTCTGTAAAAACGACTACTTATGTTGCATAGATTTTTCTCATTTATTTTTGGTGTCCCTAAAAGGCCAATTATATTTCAGAAAAACATGCATGACAATATTTATTCTTTTGTACATTCGGTAGATAATTACGTCTTCTTCTAATTTTATACTCAAAGGAAGGGTATAATTCGCTTTTCCCGAATAATTTTGAACCCGCTCTACCGTTTCCAAACTACAAGCCGTATATTTTCCGCGTATGGAAAACCACACATTTCTCTACGGTAATAAAGGGGGACCAAATAGGGTTCATATAATTTATCAGTGGATTTGATCCATATTGTTAACTTTGCAATCCACATTGGTATGTGCAAAGACGTGACGATTTATGAACGGCCATTTTACGGTATTTAAAAGTCCCACAATTATAGGCTTTTTTAAAATCGAATTATGTCCCCTTTTCGAGCATAAAATTAAAAGAAGACGTAAGTATCTACAGAATGAGCAAAAGAACGAATATTTTTTTCATGTTTTCCATGAGATAAAATTGGACTTTTAGGGGCACCGAAAATGAATGAGACAACTTCATGCTATATAAGTAGACATTTTTTTACAGAGTGCTGCTTTTGCATGCAGCCGGAAGGACTTTCGCTCGAAAGCCGGCACCCTGAGGTAACTAAAATATTAATTGAATTATGTTGCAGGCTGACTAGTTTTACAACCCCTTTTAAATGACCATTTCGACAGGAAAATGCATTTCGGAATTTCGGTTGACATTTCATGAGTTAACCCACCTACTGTACCTGTGAAACTATGAAGGCTGCAGGTTACCGCTGGTAATGCATACAGTAATCACCCGGGTGCGTTTTAAGTATGCTTTTGTGTGCTCCCCTGTCAGACATACATCGCTGGGGTGGGAACGGTCCGTCAGCATACCGCAGGGTAAATCTGCCCTCTAGTTAACCGAAAGCTGTTGTTTATGTTATTAATAACAACTACTGACCATATCCGACAATCAGATGCTGACACACCCGAGATTTGCAATAAGCCCTCGGTAAAACGCATTTGCAGGATGTGTCGTATTCAGGAGCCGATTCGAGAGTTGCCAGTGATTGGCAACACGAAGATTCCCGAATCGCAAGTCAGGGAAGACATATTAGGCTGGACAAGCTTTACTGTTGTAAAAGAGCTTACAAGAGAGGCTCGGTAAGCGGTTGCTACAAGCTCTTTTCAAGCGTGTAGTGTGTGTGCCAGTGTCCGCCGATGGGATTCTTTGCCCCTAGCGCATGTGTGTGCCTCTGCCCTCTCTGCCTGTAGCCAATCAGCGAAGAAGTAGGGTTGATTGGCTTGGAGCTTTCGCGAGACTAGCGACAAGCCTTGCGCGGCCCCGGCAGCCATTTGGCAGGGAGCTTGAGATGGACAGATGGGCACCACGACAAAGCGACGGCGATCAAGTGAGTGGACTGCCGCAAATGCACGGAGGTGGAAATAACGCCAACCAACGGTAACAAAGTCGTACTCTACTTGAGCAAGTATAAAGCACCTACCCGGGTTAATTTGAATGACATGAGTTTGTTGTTTACGATGAACAGACTCACCTCGAACAACATCAGTGCATTTTGTAAGTTATCCACAGTTGTTTCAGTAGAATGATGTTCTTTTTAGACCGCTTCTTGGTGAGTCAAATAAGGTTTGGTGTTGGTGGTTAAGGGATCCGCCAAATGCGCTGTTCAGCTGGCGTCTATGTAAAATCACAAAAACTGGCATTGTAGTTTCTGTTTTAATGTAGGCCTGAAATTTCGTCTATGGAAGAGGTGGATCCCAAATGCATCTTCGTTGGCAATCTGCCTAAAAGAACAGACGACTGCCGTCTACATGAGTACTTCTCTAAATTCGGCCTTATTACTGACGTCTACGTTCTGAATCGGGACGATCGCCGCTCTGGCTTCGTTACATTTCGCGACGCGGACTCAGTGACAAAGGTTTTTGATGCTCAGCCTCACCTGTTAAGTGGCAGCCAACTCCTGGTTTCTCATGCGAAGAAAAAGAAATCCGATGACGCTGGGTAAGTTTTTAGGAATCACCAGCCAATATTTCGGTTTCAGGGCCAAGATTAAATCGGATATTATCTCGTAGTCGTGTGCGCAGTAGACAAGACCCGGTCGCCTGTTATACAAGACCGGTGGTAATAGACGTCTAACAATAACCCCTAACCCAAACTTCTAACCTCAACACCTAACGACAACCCCTCATTCTAACCCCTTACGGATACTGCCACGAAATAAGATCTTGCCTTAAACCATTCTATGGACGAAGAATTTGCGCCGAATTGCATGATTTATTGAAAAAATTCTTAAGTCTGTAAGAGTTTGTTTTTTGTGAAGTTGTATTATGGATGAGTATGATACACAAACTCATATTAAAGGCTGCTGGATGACGGGTTATCCTTTGATTACGGGTATTGTTGAGAATCCCCGTTATTTATAGCTACCATAACTGCTTAAATTTTATTTATCGTCTCCGTGCTCTTGTAAGGACAGTTTTTAGTCGTAAAAATGATCTGCATTAAAATACTCCTTCTTTAGCTATTACAATGCGTGACCGATCTCATGAAATGTTAGCCAAAATTCTGGAACGCATTTCCGATTAGGAAGGATTACTGAAGTGGTGTTGTTCTACTGATTATCATGCAGCGTAACCCTATAACATTTCGGACTCGCCAGGATGTCGGCTTTTAAATGCACTTTTTGACCCCCTGCAGAAACCACATTCGGTAAAAAATGCTTACTTCAATAGCATGCTTTTTTCCCATTGATTTTCGATGGTCCTATAAATTCAAATATAGTTCGCAGAGAAAATATACAAAGATATGCTTTCTTTTGCTCATTTGATAGGAAATCCCATTGTCTTCATATTTTATGCCCGAAGAAAGTGTATATTTAGTTATTAAAAAATTTTTTCCGATTCCCGAATAATTTTCAGCCTGATCTGCCATTGCCTCAGTGTTTAGCAATTTCAGTCTACAGGGTGCATGCCTTTAAAGAAGATACCATATAGAGTTCATGAAATTTTGCAATGGATCCGGACTGTGTTGTACATTTCATGAGGAGCATTAGTAAACGGACACGTGCGGTCTTGCATGCATGGACATCGCAGGGTCTTAAAAATCCCATAATTATAGACATTCTAAAACCTAAATATACGCTTTCTTGGGGCATAAGCTATGAAGACAATGGGATTTCCTATCAAATGAGCAACAGAAAGCATATCATTGTGCATGTTTTCTGTAGAATATATTTGAATTTATAAGACTAGCGAAAATCAATGGGAAAAAACATGCTAATTAAGTAATCATTTTTACCGAATGTGGTTTCTGCAGGAGATCAAAATGAAGTGTATTCAAAAATCGACATCCTGGCCAGTCCGAAATGTTATAGAGATACGCTGCATGGTAATCAGTAGAACAACACCACTTCAGTAATCCTTCCTAATCGGAAACGCAGTCCTGAATTTTGGCTAACATTTCATGACATCGGTCACGCACTGTAGTTGCCTTCTATTTTATCGCGAATAATCACTATAAAGTCAGGGACAGTGGATCAGCCATCTCTAACGATATTTACGTCACCCAACCCTGTTCTGCAAACAATGTAAATATGGTTGCAATGTACAGTAGATGTGCTAACTCATGAAATGTCAACCAAAATTTTGAAATGCGTTCTCGTTTCGAAAAGATAAATTAAGTAGTGTTGTAAAACTTATCATGATGCAGCATAAATCTATAATGATCCAGTTACCTCAGGGTGTCGGCTTTCGAACGAACTTATTTTCGGCTGCATGCAAGACCTATACTCTGCAAAATATGACTTCTTACGTAACATGCAATTTTCTCGTTGATTTTCGATGCCCTTGAAAATTCAATTATATTTCATGGAAAACATGCATAAAAAGATTCATTCTTTTACTTATTCCGTAGAAAATCACGTCTTTTTCCAATTTCATACTCAAAAAAGAGTATAATTCGGTTTTAAAAAAAGTTTCTAATTGTGAGATTTTTTAATGCCCATAAATGGCCGTTCATGAAATTCATGTATCTGCATTTACGAATGTGACTTGTAAAGTTGACAATCTTACTCAAATCCACTGCTTAATTTTATGAACCTCATATGGTCTCCTCTTAACACCGTAGAGAAATGTATGGTTTTCCGTACACGGAAAATATACAGCTTGTAGTTTTGAAACCCTGAATGCAAGTGTAACAGCAGGTGGGGTTCAACATTATTCGGGAATTAGAAAAGTTTTTAAAAAGCGAATTATACTCTTCTTTTGAGTATGAAATTGGAAGAAGACGTGATTTCCTACCGAATAAGTAAAAGAACGAATATTTTTATGCATGCTTTCCATGAAATATAATTGAATTTTCAAGGGCATCGAAAATCAATGAGAAAATTGCACACTACTTAGGTAATCATATTTTGCAGAGTATAGATCTTGCATGCAGCCGAAAATAAGTTCGTTCGAAAGCCGACACCCTGAGGTAACTGAATCATTATAGATTAATGCTGCATCATGATTAGTTTTTCAACACTAGTTAATTTATCTTTTCGAAACGAGTGCGCATTTCGAAATTTAGGTTGACATTTCATGAGTTAGCACATCTACTGTAACTACCTTATTTAATTTTAATAGCATTGTATGGGTGCGAATGTCTTCGCAAAAAAAGACCGGACCGATGACTGGTCTGATATATTGCTGGAAAAAGAACGAAACAGCCATTAAAACCATTATGTGAAGTTATCACAGGCGACGACCTGCGATTGCAAATGCCCTGACTTAGTCCAGCAAACATTCATTCCACGTCACATTAGTGTTCTATATTTCGTTTGATTATTTACATTATTTTTCGAATAGGATTGCAGTGTAACGCCGTCACAAAGCATTAAATCTGTTCGATGCGCGTATGATTTCTTGCCATTAGATTTGCTGTGTCCTCTAACTTTCAAATCCTGCATGCTTGAATTACTATAGTGTGCCTGTAATATTTTTCAAAACTGTGAAAATAGCGCGTACGGGAACATTGGGTATGTTACGGTTGATGACTCATTGGGTCTAAACATGTTCATGTTGAAACAACTGGGAAAAATTCGGTGCCTCGATGGGATTCGATCTCACGACAGTAAGGTGCAGCCAACGATCTAACCACTTGAGCTACGAGGTCCTGCCGGACGACGCGAGTTTAATCACATGATATCACTTCAGGGTTAGTTTGCATTGCTAACTGACTTTTGTGTCGGATTGTCAACGTTTTTGCCTAATTCATCTTGTTACAATGCAGCGACATACACGAGTTTCTGTGCGGTTTTATATACAAAATCCTGCCATAGAAGAAGAATATTCGCCGATCCGTATGAATCGGGGAAAAATGCTTTAAGGTAGTTATTTTGGTATAGTTGTACACCCATACTCACATTAATACTACCGTATGAAAGAATATCTTTCAATCACGAATACTCCTAGGCCTCCTTGCTGACTCAAGTCAACGTAGTACTTGCCTTGTTTTTTGTCATCCTATTGTCTCATATAAATGCTCATGTAAGGTTAATTATTAGTTATAAAGCTGATTAGCAATAAGTTTACCTATTCTAGCAGTTTCTGTGATAGAGCATTCTTCCTGACAGCTAAATTATCTCGAACAAGCCACTAACGACAAATTCAGGGGACTCTTGGCTGGCCATATCCGTCTTATTTGCCACCATCTGTCTCTCCGCTGCAAGCGACGTAGATGTCAGTGCCAAATATCCATCCTACTCACATTCACTTAGTAGTATTGCATCAGCGAATCGTCTTCACAGAAAAGACAGGACGCCTTAATGCCTATGCACTCTTCTTCATATGTGTCCACTTACGTCACTTCGGTGACGGGCCTACAAGGTCAAATGGAATCGTCCGCATTCCATGCTCTCAAATGTCACTTCTTTGTTTCCTAAGGAAGTATTAAACTAATTGATTCCGTTTGCGGATTTTCTGGGGTTCACACTTTTGACGAAGTCTCACGTCGAATTGTCACTTCATTCCAGAGGGCTGTTGCTTCTTGCTAACGAAGGTAAGTTTTGTACTGGCGTAAAGTATCGCGGGTACTTTTGCACTATAAATGGTGCTACTAGTTTTCCATTGAGACCTGTGGCTTCATGCAGTTGTCAGACGAACAAAATTTCCCCACACTATTGGTGTTCTTTTGCCTCACAGACCACACACACAAACGACCCGGTGGGACGAAGTTTCCTCCTCGCCAGAACACGGTACGACGACCATATTTGTTGGTCGACTGAATCCAGAGACCACGGAAGATGATCTTGAACACTACTTTTCCAAATTTGGCACTGTTGCTTATGCCGAAGTGGTTACTCATCGGGGCAGTTGCAGGTCTCGCGGCTTCGGTTTTGTTCATTTCGAGAACAAGAAGGCCTTTAAGGCGGGTGTTCTGGAAGCCTGCCACTTCCTGAATGGTTATCGACTCGACGTCAGGCCAGAGAATTCCTCTTCTTCTTCTCCTTCTTCTTCCTCTTCTCGTTCACGCTGGTTCCCGCGGAGGCGGGTTCTGCCTCGCTTTTTATATCCTTGAGATTGGTTTCCACTGGTACTCTTGTACTCATTTAAATAGTCTCTCATCTGTTCTTTTAAGCTCCTGCTGCTACTGTTTATATTGGCGTTTTTCGTGGATATTTGGCAAATTCTTTCTAGGATCTCGAAGGTACAATTAAATTAAACAAATGACAAGGGGAAACGGTTGGCTCGCGTTGGAGGGCTGCGTAAAGGCCAAAGCCACCTTAAGCCTAGTCTCGCTTTCAGATACTGTCTGTCGAAGCTTTCAAAGTATGGATGCAAAAGTTATCCAGGAAAACCACCACCACCACCACCACCACCACCACCACCACCACCACCACCACCACCACCACCACCACCACCACCACCACCACCACCACGAACACCACCAACACCACCACCACCACCAATGATGCTGAGGTAAGAACTTTCCGAAATGATTATGGGGAGTAACAAAACAATTCGCCTTAATTTCCATGAACCAGGAAGATCATGCTAACTGGACGGATGAACAAGCGTTCCACTGGTTGTTTCCACATTATGCGGCAGCATGCGCTTCAAACTAAATTTCCTCCCCATAAAAGCGTGAATTTTGTAAGGTGAGCTACTGGTAAGGTTCTTTGTGACTCGAAAAAAGACAGGCATTAAGAACGGATATCTACCATATACTACTGGAGTATTTAAAAGATTGGCTGCCTGAGAAACTGCGTGAACTAACTAATTGGGAATGAAGAACTATTCTTGTAAGATAACGGAAAACGTCATGTTGTATGACTAAACCGCGAAAAATGTGTGTGAGGATGTGAAATTATGTTTTGTCTTCTAGTATTACTCACGGTTTCTTCATCCAGTTGTCCGTTCTTCTTGTCATCTGCCCTGTATCTACCTAAGTCCATTTTCCCTTATCCCCCGCGGTCCGGTTGCAAGTAAATGTCCACGCCTGTGTGTACGGCCTTCGTAAAGAGAGGTTGTTTCACGTATCCAATGAAAAATCACATTGGAAGGAGCATAGATTATTACCAAACAATAAACATTCGCGGACCCTCAGGAACTCCACAATCTGCGGCGATGCTAACATGTATGCGACTAACCTTGTAGTAGGGGAACTGACGGGAAATAATGGCAGCCAACCACCTGTTCAGTGGCTGATAGACTACCGACTACGAGTGGTTTAAACGCAACAAGAGGCGAATACTATTGCCCACCGAGGTTGTTCGGGCTTACACCGAATATTAGAGGTCAAAATTGCAGTGAAGGTGGATAACAGAGACTGCACGAAAGAAGAAACCGAACCGTAGAGCATTGGCATGGGTAACGAAGTGAAGGAGTGTAAGTAAAACACTCAAGATGCTATACCTCCCGACCAGGAGGCAGAAAATCCTTGTCAATTGATAGGGTGGTGTTCACCAATCGCGTTACGGAACTCACTCGTCCCGTTGTGTCTTGCAGCTTCTCTCTAGTCCTGCCAGCAGCTGCACAATGGCGCGTTATATGGGCGTTATAGCATTACCGACAAAGACAAGGTAGACTGGACTGGGTATTCCTGGCCTATAAGCCGTCGTCAGCCAGTCATACCCAACCCCAAATGCGGAACAACCGAGACTCGAACTCGCGACCTGTTAGAAGTCCACGCCTCTAACCACTGGGCCACGAGCCTGTTGCTCTGTCAGTTTCGATCGGGAATATACAATGGTAGGGGGCGGTCATCGATCGTCCTTACGGGACTCACTCGTTCCGTTGTGCCTTACGGGCTCTCTCTCGAGCCCAACCAGCAGCCGCACAGCGGCGCATGATATAAGCAGGATGGTATTACCTACAAAGGCAAGGGAGACTGTAATGGTTATTCCTGGCCTATAAGCCGTCTTCAGCCAACCGTGTCCAGCGCGGGGTGTGAAACAGCTGGAGCTCAATTCCGCGACCTGGGTGTGCGCCACTCTGCCATTGTTTTTGAACCCGATCACAACCGACAAGACAATGAGCCCGTGGCCCGGTGGTTAAAGAAGTTGGACTGCTAGCTAACAGTTGCGGGATCAAGTCCCAGGTGTTCCACACTTTGGGTTGGGTGTGGCTGGCTGACGACGGCTAATAAGCCAGAAATGGCCATTACAGTCTCTCTTGTCTTTGCCGGTAATACAACTCTACCAAAAGCGAACACCGCTCTCCATGAGGGCATCGGACTGCGGACGCTTCTAGAGGAAGTTTGAACTGCAATTCAAAGCAACAGTTTTGAGAAAAAAGAAAAGACTTATTGGTCGAAATCTGCGTCTTTTGACCCCGCTTTCTCAGTATGCTAAAGGTTATGTTGATCTTGTTTTATCCCTGTTGCCGTCTTACAGACCGTCTGATTGGTGATAGAAACGAACAGGCGAGTTCCAGGTTGCAGTTCAGAAGACGAAGATGCGATCACTGGAACAAAAAGTTTATTGACCTGACTGTTCGGATTCTCACTTGAACCCATCATCAGAGACAGTCGCAGATAAGGGTAATGGTGGCACAAGGAGTGCAGTATTTATAGCACGTGACTGCCGTGGGACCATATGCGTACTGTAAGTAACAGCCCTCGCAATCACCACCTGCGTCGTAATTGATGCGATGGTGGCTTGTCAGTCCGCGTACGAGTCGTCAATGGCCGTGATTTCGTCATCCGTGTTAGATGCTGGTGTGAAGCTTGCTCGGCAAATTCGCTCACGGTCACTGGGATAATTGCTCGCCCGCGCTCTCCCCTGCCTAGGGAAAATCTCAGCATGGAATACGGTGACGGGAGGCCATTGTGCTTGTTGATGGATTGCGGGCCTGAGAACCATGACTCGAGCAGCTTGCGGCTCACGCGGTTGTCCCCCCTTACGAAGATTTTAGCCTCTTGAAACTTGAAAATCTGGTCGGGTCCTGTCGAATAAGCCGTCACCTTCACTCCTTGTGCCACTATTACCCCTATCTGCGACTGCCTCTGATGATGGGTTCAAGTGAGAACCCGGAACTTCAGGCCAATAAATTTCTTGTTCCAGTGGTCACATCTCCGTCGTATAGACCTTCTGATGTCTGTTCATTGTTGAAGAGATGAAAAGTGCTCATGCAAAAATATCGAGCTGTCAATGAACTAATGCTGGCCTCTGTAATATCTGAATCGATGCATAGAAACTGAAGAACAACCATTGCCCCTCGAACTCCTACTGCGACACTATTTCGAATCTTGTTACCAACGTCTAACTATTGAGACTGTTCAAGCCGCTCAAGTAGGGTTCGACAAGAAAAATATCATTGCTGAGGTCTTCAATCTAAAATGCCTTCATGGTCTACGATTGTTTTTGAAAAAATCTTTTGTGCAAACTGACCTACTCAAGTCACCTACCGAAAGGCCAGCTGGATCATAACAGCACTTTCCGCTTCGATGATAACGTGTCGTTCCAACCGATTATCAAGTGACCGTTCTCTCCACATGGGTTTTTCAATGATATCATCAAATGCAAGTTCGAGATTCGGTTACTGTGGCTTCTGTGCCGTCTTTCGCTTTCTAAAGTTCCACATAGAATTCATTTTTACGTAATCAGACGGGTACGTATGACGACAGTCACGCCATTTAAATGTGAAATTTGAAGTTTAGATTTGAAAACCGGTCTATCAGATGCCAACCGTTGTTAGTATTATGCGTCCCGTCAAATCTGGAAAGAGAGAGCGAAAACCAGTAATACCCGCAGCTGCCCAAGTTTAAACAACTCTGTTGATTCAAGATGGGCCGCAGATGCCGCGATACACAGTGCCGCAGTCGGTGCAATGCTAGAAATTTATAAATCACCATCTGCAATCATCGGCTTTTTCTAGACATATACAGATGATGGGCTATCACAAAAATTGTTAACGAAAATTCCGAAATGCGTTTTCATTCCGAAAGTCTCGCTTAAGGTGTGCTGTAATATTAATTAGTGTGCAGTAAAATCACATAATACTCCAGTCACATCAGCTTTTAAATGGGCTTCTTTCTGGCGGACCGTATTAACAACACCGAAAAAGTGTCACCTTAAGTAGTATGAATTACTGGGGTAAGGTAATACTATACCGACAGCACAGCTGCTAACCAAAAACCCATACATGCGTGTTTCGCCGATATTCTGTCGCGGCATAGCGCAGCTGCGAGGGGTTCGACTCGTTAGTGAGTCTCCCAGCACTCCCCGACTGTTTTCTGGTAGATATTCCAATTTACAAATTGTCGCTTTTTAATTTCCTCAGAAATTATCTACGAAGTTGGAGTAGATCAGTCTATTTAAGGTCTATAGGCTCAGACCGAGAATTCTATGTATGAATATTTGGGCCAAACTCCATCAGCCACAGCGGGTAACCGCGTAATATTCATTAACTGCCGACAGGCAACTGCGCCATGCAGCGGCAGAATATCGGCGAAGCACGCGGGTATGGGCTTTTGGCTAGTACCTGTGCTGTTAGTATGGTATTACCTTACCCCAGCATATACCAGTGGCTGCCTGTCGGCGGTTATTAAATATTACGCGGTTACCCGCTGTGGCTGATGGACTTTGACCCAAATATGCATGTATAAAATTCTCGCTCTGAGCCTATAGACCTTGAATAAACTGATCTACTCCAAGTTCGTAGATAATTTCTGAGAAATTTTAAAAGCTACAGTATGAATTTCCCCGCTGTTTTTTAGATGCCCTTAAAATTCAAAGACGTTTTGCTGCAAGCATATACAAAATAGGACTAATTTGTTAACAAATTACATTTTCTTTAAAATTTATACATGAAGAAAGAGTATGTTTTGGTTTTAAAATTTTCCGATTATGAGATTTTTCCAGACTTTGAAATGTCCAATCGTACAGCATTGCACCAGCACAGTAGCTAATGTCGCGTATAAAATGGAAGACATGGTTCTCATCCATTTAAACAGTTTATAAGTCCTGTGTGGTCTCTTCCTAATAGCACATTGAAATGTATGTTTTTCCCCACATGGAAGAATACTGGCTGTAGTTAGGATATCCTGACTGCAAGTGTAACGGCAGGTCAGGTCAAAAATTATTCAGGATTCAGAAAACTTTAAAACCGAAAGATGCTCCTTCATCAAGCATAAGATTTGCTGTCAAATAAATAAGATAAGAAATATTTTTACATATTTTTTCTGAAAAATATATTTCAGTTTTTAAGGACATCAAGAATCGGTTGGAATAACTCGTGCTACTTCATTAGTCCTTTTAACGGGATATAACCCACCAAGGCAGTAGACAATAAGGTCATTTGAAAGCCGGCATTCTGACGTGACTGGGATATCATGACATTATTCGAGAAGCGTTTTGGTGTGACAAGCCTACTTAGATAATGTTTTCGATCTAAAAACGCATTTCAGAATTTTAGTCAAAATTTAGTGAGAAAGAACATCTACTTTGCATGCAATTTCATGCTCCCCCAACAGTTGCCTAATGCTTAGTGCTATCAATTGAAATCATATTTATACCTAGCCCGAACATCAATCCTCTCATTTCTGGTCATTACAATTTCAAGAATGGGTTTGCTCCTCTGGCATATCAGCCGCAGTACACAGGTGCAGGGGCAATTTAAGTAAGCGGGGGAAAAACTCATCTTTTCGGCCGTGTCTAGCACACTCGCGGGTTGTGTTGAAATCCTGCAAACTGACACGACAGTCCGGACGTCGTCCTCAACGATGCTCGCAATGTGCTCCACGGCAAGGTGAGAGCAAGCACGGTGACTTGTGCGTGGTTTAGTTTGTAGAGAGTGTAGACTTGCGCAGCATCTACCGCACTCTGCCCCCTCCTCCTACACTTGGGCCCGGCGCCGAGACAGAGTTAAGGAGATCGAAGGTGGGCGAGGACCCAGGTGGATGGGACGGTCGGGCCCGCTACTTGGCGCTCCACTCCACAGTCCCTGGACCACACAGAAAATGAGCGGGATTTTAGCCAACAAAAAAACATGTGGACGCTTGCCACCACACCCTGAATGTTGGTGTTTGTTGTGGTGTGCAAATCCCATAACGTCTACCAGAATCCGATGTGGCTCCCGCGTTGGTCCAGCGCATCTACCACGTGGCCCGTGTGGGGGCACGAACACACATACGATAGTTCGACCGTCGATGCCGGCGCAGCATTAATTTTAAAATCTTTGAGCCACCGGTTTGTGCTGGTTTTTGGGTGAGCAGGAGGCTTATTTAGATTTCAACATCTTTCGGTAAATAAATCATATACTGTAATTTGAATGCCCGCTCGCAGTGGGGACAGATCGGAGAAATGAAGGTCCGACTCATGTCGCCAGTCTGCATTTTCCTTGATGTCCGAATATTACTTGAATATAATTGCAGACTCGCCTACAAGAGCACAAATCAGCTACTCGGAGGTTAGACCCAAATTCTCAATTAGCAACACACGTTGGAGAAACTGGGCATACTTTCGATCTCCAGCGAGCTACCATTTTAGGCCGGGGCAACACAAAAGCAGAACGGCTAACTCTTGAGGCGGGGTTCTCCGATGCCCACTTCATAAACAGGCATATGGACCTTCCTGCAGCCTACAAATTCCTACGTCATCACGATCGTAGAGCTCAGGACCAAACAACCACACCGGGCTTAAGGAGGCCATACGGAGACAGCCCGACGGCGAGTTTACTCGGTGAAGAAGAAGAAGAAGAAGAACCGCCAGACCGCCCACCCGACACTGGTTCAGTCACCTCCCCCCGGCGGAATGGTGACTCACAATGCACGCAGACAAAACACAAGTCAACCATCCCCTGATAGGCCGCGGCCGCGAGAGGAGAGAGAGAGAAAAAAAAATCGACCAGCAGGAGGCCGTCCAACGTGACACGCCACTTGGGATCTCTGGTGGATTGAGTGCACTTTACGCTTTGACAATGAACAGCCGACCAAGCTCTTCGAAACATCTAATAAACCTGTTCCGGTGAGCCCACCTTCTTCTTTTTCTCCTTCTTCTTCTTCTTCTTCTTCTTCTTCAAATATAACTTACTGCATGGATGTACGTCGACACCGTTTACTTGACGAGCATTGGTTTTGGCATGTGTCGTTGTGTCCGCTATGTCGGCAACTATAAAGCTTATCACAGGCTTGCCGCTAGAAAGATGTATGAGGTATCAGCGGTTGGCGAGTGATGTGGAGGGGGATTGCATGTTCCCAAGGGGTAAATGGGCCCGTAGGGGTGAGGAATGGTGAGGGGGATGAAACAATTGTGATTGTTGTTTGTTGGAATTTGAGGCATTAATTTTTCGGTCTCACTGCTATGGATTCGCAAGTGACCAACCAGACCAATGTGTGATTAAAGTGCCCTGTTCTAGTAAATGCAGAATGTGACTGTGACTATTGAGCTAAACGCGGTCGTAAGGCTATTACTAGCATATTTACCTCTGTTGATTAGGAAAATTTAGGACGTACGATGTGGGTCTGTTGATTTAACATTGTGGTGGATGCTGTTGTCGTAGATGCACGTGTGTCCGCTAAGGCTCATGAAGTGTCCGGATATTTTGAGGCATTGTGGGCAGGAATGACAGATGTGATTGGTGTTTGTTGGGACTTCAGGTACTGGTTAACCCGTCTCATAACGATGAATTCGCAGTTAACGCTTGATGCATGACCGCTGTTTTGTCCGTTTTGAGAGTCAGGTCGAAGTTGGCGCACCCGGCGGCCAGGAGGTCCATGAACCATTGCGTATTCACTTCGGCCGTGATACTGAGCGCACAGTCGTGGGCGAGTAGCAGGCACAGTGATTGACCGATCTCATGAAATGTTGGCTGAAATTCTGAAATGTGTTTTCGATTAGGAAGGATTACTTACGCTCGGTTGTAATACTGATTAGCCTGCGACATAATCTTATAACATTTCGAACCCGGCAGGATGTCAGCTTTTGAATACACTGCCTTTTAATCTCCTGTAGAAACCGCACTCGTTAAAAAATGACTACGTAATTAGCATGCATTTTTCCCATTGATTTTCGATGATCTTGCAAATTCAAATATATCTTATAGAAACCATAAGCAAAAATATACTTTCTTTTAGTCAGTCAATAGAGAATCACGTCTTCTTTATAGTTTATACTTAAGAAATGAGTATAATTAGTGTTTAAAAGTTTTCTTATTGTCGAATAATTTGGAGTCTGATCAGTCGTCGCATTAGCGCTTAGTGATTTCAGTCTACAAGGGGCATGCGTTCAGCGCAAAAAATCACATATTTTTCTTTGCCATTAAAAATATATCATACAGAGTCCAATAGATTTTGCAAACGATGCGAATTATGTTGTATATTTCATGAGGAGCAGTATTAAACGGGCAGGTACGATGCTATTTGAATGGACATTGTTCGGTCTTAAAAAATGTCATAATATTAAACTCTTTAAAACCTAATTCTACTCCTTCCTTGAGCATAAAATATAAAGAAGACGTGATTCTCTATTGACTGACTAAAAGAAAGTATATTTTTGCTTATGGTTTCTATAAGATATATTTGAATTTGCAAGATCATCGAAAATCGATGAGAAAAATTTATGCTAATTACGTAGTCATATTTTAACGAGAACGCTTTCTACAGGAGTTTAAAAAGCAGTGTATTCCAAAGCTGACATCCTGCTGAGTCCGAAATGTTATAACATTATGCCGCAGGATAATTAGTATTACAACCGCACCTAAGTAATCCTTCCTAATCGAAAACTCATTTCAGAATTTCAGCCAACATTTCATGAGATCGATCACTCACTGTGGTAGACGGTGGTCAAAGATATTCGCGTGGCGGGAGGGGGGTCCGCATGCGCTTGCTGTTGAGGAGATACCGCCACTTATGAGGGCGATACGTATCCGGGGGGAGCTCATCACGATAGGCGTCCATCAGAACGGCAGAAAACACGTGACCAAGGAGGGTAGGCGTGAAGACGCAGGTCTGCATCACTCTAGGGGTCACTATAAATGTCCGTGAAACGCGCCAACCTCCCATCATGGAGCACTGTATGCGTGAACATTTCAGGACAGCCGAATTTCTGCATTATTTCCTAGAGTTCCTCGAGTTCACTGTATCTAAGGCTTCCATCAAGTCCACGACGATAATGTAGAAGTGGGTTCGCATCTCCTGACACTTCTCCTGTAGCTAGCTAGCGACGAAAAGCATATCAATGGTGCCCCGGTATCGTTGGAGGCTACATTGGCCTTCCTGCAGGAATCCATGATCGAGGTGTCCGTTGGGGCAATTGAGGAGGATGGGGGCGAAGATCTTTCCCGGGGTGTTGAGCAGAGGGATGCCTCTTGATTGTCACAGATTTCCCGGTTCATCTTTTTCTTGTAGGGGTGAACGATGGTCGAGTCCTTGAAGTCCCGGGGAACTTGTCCACAGCGCCACATCTCCTGAAATAGCCTCATGATTTGGTCTCTCAGTCGGTGACCGTCATGTTCATAAATCTCAACTGAGATCGCATCTGAGCCCGATGCTTTCTCGCTGGTGATTTGTTGCACAGCACGGGTGGTTTGTGGGAGGAAGGACAGAAGATCCAGGTCTGCCTTCTCTTCCACTTGGGGGAGCCGGTCGATGGCAGCGTCAAAGATTGTGGGGGGGGGCCTTTGAGAACGTTTCTGAGGTGCCCTACCCAGCGCTTCAGAATCTGCGACCTGTCTGACAAAAGCTTTGAGCTATCAAAGCTGAGAAACGACACAGTCCCCTTGTTAGGGGGAGTCGCAGGTCACCTTAATCGCAGCGAATGAGTTCGTTGATTCTCCGCAACTGACATATCCCCGGACCTACTCTGGCATGCAAGCCG
>CACRXP010000084.1:915984-930522 GCA_902702965.1 Spirometra erinaceieuropaei
ACGTTTTTAAATCTTGTTCTGGAAGTCCACCAATGTGCTGGCCTCTGAGATTGTCTGGCAAACAGTGTTAGTCCCTTTTCCTCGTTTCAGATATTTTGTGCATGACTTTTTGAGTTGTTAAATTTTAACTCGTTTGAGATGAATCCGGATGTATGGCCCGATAACGGACTGTCGCTTAAACAGCAGCACGCAAACGCACCTGTAGTCAGGTAGGCTTGCCAAAGACCGTCGGCAGCCATCAGAGTCAACTTATCAATCCTCTATTCGGCCATACCTCGCCAAAATAATCACAAGTTGATACCTACTGCCAAAAATAAAGTAACGTGTAGTATGTGCGTAAAACTGTCCGAAAGGGCAGTAGATGTCCCAGCGGCCGAGAGTACAGAGGACAGACCTTGCGAATGTGCTAGGGTTGTCAAAACAAAGCAAGTGATGAACAGAATGGAATGCTAGTCGGAAATACGATAGATTGACTAAGATGATTTATTCGCCTTTAGCACAACTGACCTGCGAAAAGGTAAACAATGGTGCAACATTTTGGCTAATAACTTGAGCTTTTGTCCCATGCTTTTCCCCACTGCGACGTCGTCCGTGTAGTCTTGTCTGTATGGAGACGTCTTCGTCAAATTTTTACAAACTTCCGCGCATATAACACAAATCGCCTTCAATGGGTTTCCCCGGCATTAAAAAAAATCCCGTGCGCAACACTCGACGTTACCTATTTCTGTTTTTTAAAAAAAGACAGTCAAAATATAGAGTATCTTGTCCTCCGTATGAATTAATTAAGAGAGGTTCACAGTTGAATGCAATAGCATCAGAAACGTCCGCAAAATAAAGGCTAATGCCTTTATGCAGAAAACGAAAGGAGGATTTGGACAGTACTAATGATCGCAATACGTTAAATAAAAATGGCAACCAGCAGGTCAACCAGATGAAGCGAGGTTAACAGAAGGCAAAACTAAGGGGAAACCAGTCAGAAGAGAGAAATTTTAATTTTCCCCAGTTGGGGCTGCGGGCGACTCAATGAGTCTCCGCAGACTTTCAAGCCGAACTTTGTCTTCCGGATGGAGGAAACAGCACGTGGAACCACGTTTGCAGTCCTTATCCCTACAGTCTTGCTGGGGGTGGATGTAAGCACATTTGTCACCCTTGAAGCAGGTCAGCCAGTTTGGACAACGGACGGGGGACGCAGCGCTGCTCGCCGGTGGACCTCTAGGGTTGTTGAAACTTGCAACCGGTGAACTTCCAGGCGACAACAGACGATTGCTACTAAGGGAGCTAAAGCAGAGAGTACGGTGGACGTTTACACATTTAACTCCGTTAAAGCTTGCTTGTTTGGTTGTTGATCAGTCAATAATAAGCTTCATGCCTGCATATGTTTATAGCAAAAAAACTAACCAATGAGTCATTTCGATGGGCTTCAAACGTCGTTTTTCTTTACTCAGCAGTCAAGACAAAATTTAGTAATAATAATAGGCGGCCGTATCTAGGTTACGAAAGCCAATCTTCTGCGTACAGAAGAACCACGTTCAGGCTCCGCGCCTACAGTGGCCGAAGGTCGACTAACGGCGCAACTCTCACCGCGCACTTCCGCTCTCACCCCGCCTCTGACAGTGACTGCTATTACCCCCTCTCCCCCACATTCCCACACCCGGCCTGTGTTTTAAGGAGAACTTTTATCGATTTGTCTTATCGCTGACATATTTTACTTCTACCCCCCTTCCCACATAACTATACTGGCCTGACGAGAATTTATCGAAAGCTACGTATGCTCGCCACCTCGTCTTCTGATTACTGCTATGGGAATTTTCGCAACTCAATAATAATGTCTCATGTGAATGTAGTTCACCGATCAGTTTACGCAATATGCCCCTCTCGTAGTGTCTCTGAGCTCGGTTTGGAGCCTTCACGGGCGATCGCCTGGCGACCAAGACACTAGAAACTCTGATGGCTATGACTGGCTTATAAGCCGTCTTCAGTCAGCTATACCGCAACCGTACTGGCCGATTTCATAAATAAACACTTGTTCTTGAAAACCGTAGCATTATGATAGTTAAAATTAGTCAAAATATGGTCCCTGACCCTCTATGCTTCTGAGTCATCGTCGATTAAACCAACCAGCTTTGATGTTTAAAAAAGCTTTGAATTCAGCTTCCAGCTCAGTTTTGTTTTTGAAAGTTTTGTTGTTAAAAAGGTGGCCAGATGTTTAAAAAATGGTAGTCAGGGGATGGAAGGGCGGAAAAATATGCAAGATGTGGTAGTCATGTGTCCCAAGTCGTTGAGTTTCTGCAGTGTTGTGCGTTGTCGTGGAGCAGAATTGGGCCACATCGCTTCACCAGTGCAGGCTGAATCTTTCCTAAGTGAGCATGCGTTTCTTCCAGTTTGTTGCAGTAAACCTCTGCTATAATGGTCTTATTAGCCTCGAGAAAGCATTATAAGACAATAACAACTACAGACGACTAGACTATCACCATAAACTTCTATCCAAGCAAATTCGGTTTCAGGAAATATCTGGGTGCTTCGTCATGATGGAGTCATTCCCTTGATCGCTTACGTTTATCATCTGGGATTTACTGTCCGTCAAAGTCAGCGATTGGTCAACGAATAACTCATCAGGGTTATGTATAAAGAGAGTAAGAGCATCGGACACACTCCAAACGACCGACATCCGAGATTTTCATTGAGACCCATTTGTCGGGCTTTTCACTGCACTAATCTGTTTGGGATGGTCGGACACCGTTCAAATAGTCAAACATTTCTCTAACACTTGGCGCGGATGTACTTTAGCAACCGCTTTTAAAAATTCCCTCCTAAGAGTACATGGTCGTCCTCATTTTCAAAGCTCGCTTTGGCTTTACGGAATTTCGAAAACCAACTTTGCATTGCCTAATCATTTATAGATCCTTCTCCCTATGCTTTAGTGATATTGGTGACTGTTTGGGAAGAACTAAACCAATAACATTCCTTTCTTCAACTTCGCTGTTAGGGAGCTTATATGCTACACAATTTTACCATTGAATAAATTATAGGCGAGCTATGTAAGAGTACAGATCAATTATTAAACATGTGGCATTTTATATAAAACACTGAAAATGACAGCTACGTTCAGTGTGCAAAAGCGAGACGAATGATTGCCCAGTATTTTTGGAATAACCTAGAAATTAAGGCCCGGATACGAATCGTGATGAATGTACACCTCTGTGTCCGCTTTCACACAACCAAACCTGTCTCTCTTTTAAATGACAACATTGGAACTGAGGCCTCATCTAGAATACGTCATACAGGCATGCAGACCTTGGACGGTAAAGGACAATACCAGCTTGGAGAAGGTCCAGAGACGGGCAATAAAAGTGGAACAAAGGTCTAGAAGCGCTGCCTTAGGAAACCAGAATATCAAGCGTCAACCTGTTTCTCATTTCCTACGAGCAATTACGCACCTACAGAAGGTAATCTAACCCATGAAATGTCAACCGAAATTCCGAAATGCGCTTTCGTTTCGAAAAGATTAATTAAGTAGAGTTTTTAAATCAATCATTATGCAGCATAATTCTTTGATAATTCAGCTACCTCAGGATACCGGCTTTTAAAAAGAACTTCTGAATGCCTCAATATAAAAACAATATACCGTAAAAATGACTGCTTAAGTAGCATAAATTTTTTTCATTGATTTTCTATGCCCTTAAAGTCTCGATTATATTTTATGCACAAATGCATAAAAATGTTCATTTTTTTCTTATTCAGTAGAAATTTCCGTCTTCTTTCAATTTTATACTGGCAGAAAAGGTTTAATTTGGTTTTAAAAAGCTTTTCCAATCCCCGAATAATTTTGAGCTGACCTGCCGTTGCACTTGGATTCAGGATTTCCAAAATATACCGTATATTTTCCGCGTATGGAACACCGTAAATTTCCCTACGGTATTCAGAGGAGATTATGTGGGGTTCATAGACTTAAGCAGTGCTCATTTGAGCAGTGGATTTGAGCAGTGGATTTGAGCAACACTAGTTAATGCAGAGACCTGATGTTTTATGAACGGCCATTTCACGGTATTAAAAATCTTACAAAAATAAACATTTTTAAAACCAAATTATACCCTTCCATCGAGTGTAGAATTAAAAGAAGACATGATTTTCTATTGAATAAGTAGAAGAATGAATATGTCATGCGGGTTTTCCGTGAAATATATTTGACTTTCTAGGGGCATCGAAAATCAATGAGAAAAATGCGTGTTACGTAAGTAGTAATTCTTTACAAAGTATAGTCTTTATATGCAAACAGGAAAAAATTTTTCGAACGCCGGCATCCTGAGGTAGCTGAATGATCAGGGAATTTTGCTGCCTAAAGATTGGTTTTAAAACCCTTCTTAATAAATCTTTCCGAAACGAGAATGCATTTCGGAATTTCGTTTGACATTTCATAAGTTAACCCACCTACTGTACCTTATATAAACCCTTCGCCTTATAAACGACCCATACTGTTTGTAAGTTCCCATTGATTGTTTCGCTCAAGCTAACACTCCCACTTTGCTCGTTCATTCTTTAAAACACGCCCAGATAAAGCAAGGATCAGTGGACAAAAGTTCTTTTTCAGTAACAGAGCGCTTGCAGCGTGGAACGCCCTGCTCACTGATGTTTTACCCTCCTCCTGTGTGGATTCGACAAATGTCAAGTTTCGTAATTACCAGCCACACACGCACTCACATGATTTGTTACTCACCTTACATATGTCTACACTGCTTGCGTCATCATTTTGCCGTATCACAAATACAAGTATTAGCGTGTTTCACCGATCTTGTGCCGCCACCTGACGCAGCTGAGGGGGATCCGACTCATCAGTGAGTCCCCCAGCTTCCCCCGCGCGTTTTCTGCTTTATGAACTCCAGTTTTATCTTGCCTCGTTTAATTTTCGAGGACGTTAATGCGCGAACTTGGAATAAATCTCTCAGAATAGAGCTTTTAGGCAAGGTTCAAAATTTGATATGAATATTTGACGTGAAATCGATCAGCTACTGCGGAATAACCGGGTAATATTCGCAAACCGCCAAAAGGCAGCCAGTAGTATATAATTGTGTAATAATTTTATCGTACTTACAACACAACAAAAAGCCCTAAGACTACCTCGAAGTCCACGCATTAATTTCCTCGGAAATTAAACAAGGGAAGTTGAAACTGGAGTTCATTTACCAGAAAACACGGGGAAAGCTGGTGGACCCACTGATGAACCGAACACCTCGCAACTGCGTCAGGTAGCGGCACATAATCGGCGAAACGCGCATGTCTTGGCTTTTAGCTAATACCTGTGTTGTAAGCGTGTTAGAATGATTACACGATAATATACTACTGACTGCCTGTTGGCAGTTTGTAAATATTACGCAGTTATTCATATCAAATTTCAACCGTGCTTAAAAAAGCTCTGTTCTATGAGATTTACTCCAAGTTCACGCATTAATTCCCTCGGAAAGTAAAGAAGGCAAACGTCTCTACTAAGCACAATGAATGAATATTCGTTGTTGTTTAACCTTATCCGACTAGCAGACCGCTGCCTGTTTTCCGCATGCAATTAATTACAAAATCTCGTTCTCAACTTTCCACTAATCGATGCTTCTCTTGGAAAATGTTTGATTAATAGGGAGTTCAAAGGTGTTCGACCATATTTTTCTTAATACGACTGAACTAAACTACTGCCTTGACGCTATATCCCCGCCGTGACAAGCTTGACCATCGATATTTACAGTACGTGACCTATCTCATGAAATGTTGGCTGAAATTCTGAAATGTGTTTTCGATTAGGAAGGATTACTTGGTCGCGGTTGTAATACTTATTATCTTAAGACATACTCTTATAACATTTTAGACTCGGCAAGATGTCCACTTTTAAATATACTTCTTTTCAATCTCCTGTAGAAAGCGTTCTCGGTAAACAATGAATACTTAAGTAGCATGCATGTTTCAAATGATTTTCAATGGTCTTGGAAATTCAAATATATTTTATAGAAACCACAAACAAAAATAGGTTTTCTTTTTCTCGATCAATATAGAATCACGTCTTCCTTTTTATACTTAAGTAGAAGTATACTTTGGTTCTAAAAAGTTTCTAATTATGAGACTTTTTAAGACCGCGATATGTGCATTCACACAGCATCGTACCCGGTCGTTTACCACTGCTCCTCATGAAATGTACAACATGGTCCGCATAATTGCAAAATTTTATGGACCCTGCTTAATATCTCTTTAATGACATAGCAAAATATGGGATTTTCATTAAGCGGAACGCATGCACCTTGTAGAGTGTAATTACTAAGCGCTAATGCAACAAATGATCAGGCTCCAAATTTTTCGGCAATTAGAAAACGTTTTAAAAACCTAATTATACTCCTTCTTTAAGTATAAAATATAAAGAAGACGTGATTCTCTATTGATTAACTAAAAGAAAGCATATTTTTGTTCGTGGTTTCTATAAAATATATTTGAATTTCGAAGACCATTAACAATCAATGGAAAAAATGCATGCTACTCAAGTAGTCATTTTTTGCCGAGCACGCCTTCTAAAGGAGATTGAAAAGAAGGGCACTTAAAAGAAAACTTCCTGCCGAGTCTAAAATGTTATAAGAGTATGCCTTAAGATAACCAGTATTACAACCGCGACCAAGTAATTCTTCCTAATCGAAAACGCATTTCAGAATTTCAGCCAACATTTCATGAGATAGGCCACGCACTGTACGTTTCAATGACGACTCAAAATGTCCAATTTACCCTTATTATGCATGTCATACGTGAAAAAATTAAGTGCTGGAGTCGCTTAAATCCCACTCCCTTCCCCTTTGGCAAGGCACGGAAAAGGAATGCAACTGCGTAATAGGGAAGTCCTTGTTCTGAATTCGGCAAAGTGTAAATACTACAATTTTTAACCTACACTTTAACCGCAACCCTAACCTTAACCAAAAACCTGGAATTTAACTTAAAATACCCACGCATAATGGGAGGTTTCTGTTCTCGAGACTCGTCCATGGGAAGAAGAGAATAGAAGCCGTTCCTACCCAGTGAAAACTTCGTAGACATTACTGACCCCATTTGCCGTATACATTTTGAGACATATTTTGGACTGCCAACATTTCGCAAAAAATAACAGAAATTGCGTAATCTGCAAAACTGGCGCCAATAACTGTCGTAAAACAACATTGAAAGCTGTTTTCTGAAGAAGGGGTCAAAAGTACAGATTTTAAAATCCGATGGGTATTCTGCGCACAACAGAGAAGGAACGACGATGCCGTGCTTACTTTTCCACACCACCGATGCCAAAAAACTGTTAATCTGACAATTATGCAAAACACCAATGCTATTACGCAAATGAATTGGATGAGCCTGGTAGTTATCTGGTGGATTCTAAATGTATTAATTTGAAGATCCTGCTTGGGCAGTCAGCATACTGTATTTGATTTGGTGGATCCATACGCTGCTGTAGGTTAAGACGGGTAAAATTAACCCAAGTGTGATGGATCTCGCGTCGTCCGGTGGGACCTCGTAGCCCAGGTGGGTAGAGAGTTGACTCTAATAAGGTCTTCCCTTGATTTCATGGGTTCGAATTCTACCGAGTTTTTCACAATTGGGTCAAAATGAATTATTTGAAATCTGCCATAACACTTTTGAATATTCGTGTCATGGGTAAGAGATACAACCTCAATGAATGTAAGCATCTGCTATGCCGGAATCAGCAAATTATGACCATCGCAGCCTTGTGCATGCTGGTATTTCTATGGAACCTGGCGGTAGATCCGCTTGCGCCCCCTCTGGATACACAGGCCGTGAGCATAGCTGTTCAGTCATCCTCGTCTTTCTGACCCCTTGTGCTGTTGCTGTTGTTGGTTAGAACCCTGGCCAAGTGCTTGTTGTAGACCGGGGGCGTAGTGGTACGCATAGGCGCTGTTACGGTCGAGCCAGACACCTGCGTCCTTTTCCGCCTCCAGTCTTCTTGACTCTGTATTGACAGGGGGTCCAAGCGAGATGGAGGAAGGAGTGCGATATATGCCGCGCAAGTCTGCTCTCACCCTACTCTCGAGAACACCGTGAGCATCGTCGGTCACAATGGTCGAAATGTCTAGTAAGAGACATCGTTGCCTGAGCTGACCCCGCAAATTTATCCTCTGAAACAATGCTATCCAAATGACTTAAGTACTGTTTTAATAGCGAATAATTTCACTGTTCTTGTACAGTTCTTTCTAACGAGCTGACATGTAATCAATAGGGGGTTTCAAATGCTTTGAATATTATTTTTACCAAATAAACGGAAATAAAAAATAAAATTCAAAATTATCTCTCAGCTTTAGATAAAACGAAAACATTCACCTCTTAAAATTGTTGCTCGCTTGCAGTCGGCGCATGGGCCTAATCACAAGTCGTGATGATCCAATAGTATGAGGACCAGAAGTCAGCACCTTTTGAACAGCGTTCTCTTCTGTAAAGGATACAAATGCACAGTCTGGAGGTAAGGGCACACGCTCTTTCTTGCCCTCGAGGACGTATTCAATATCTCCAAACTTGCGAAAGTACTCCATCAGCTGATTACGCGTAACGTCCGGTCTCAGTTGGCTAACGTAGATGCATGTCATCGGCTCATCATTATCAGAGTCCGTGTGCGCGATAGGTCGACCCCCAGTGTTGGTAGAAATTGGATTCGGCGCCTTCAATTTCCCAGTTGCAGAGGAAAATAGTTTGCTGGAAGAGAGCAGCAGAAATCGTCTAAACGGAGGTGATTATTGCGTTGTCATGAAGACTACAAGTGACTAAGTATTTGAACGGGAAATGGACATTCACTAAACACAGCATCTTACTCCAAATACAGTGCATGAGATTTGCGACAGATGAGATGCCAAGAAGGTACCTTTCGTTAATTTTTTGCATGACAATTCATGCAAGCGATGCATAGAAAATTCCTTCTTTGTGGGCCTCTAAAAATACCTGCAGTAGAACAGGGTCGGTCAAACCACATCACCACACCTCTCCCACAAAAGCCTCTACACCAATTACGAACCCGTCCACATCAAGCATTACAGAAACGAAATTAGCATCCCTTATTCAAGTGGGAAGAGCGCCCCTTGATCTCTTCGCCATGTGGCGGCCGCGGAACATTAAAGCATATGAGATCCTTATGATTCATTTTCTGCGGGCGAAAATCTGGTGTGTTGTGTGTGGGGCCAGGCCGTATGTGGCAAGCGTAGGCGAGCTGCCTAAAACCGCCGACCGCTACGCCCGATCTTCGCATCAGCTGACTAACCGGCTGGTGCCCGGGAGAGAAAATGAGAATGAGTTTGACTTGCAGCGCATATTCCCCAATTTTAACGATCTGATAAACTGAATTTCATCACCGTGCGTTAAAAGCCGGGACTTGGAGAGCCGAAAACTGATGGGGAGACTTCGTCCTGCCCTCAGGGTGGGGAGTCGGACTGCACCGGTCCCAGGTGCATGAGGGAGGGGAGAGTGAAGGAGATACTGCGCAAGTCTACTGCCGCTGTGAACCATTCACACAAACGTCACTGTCCCTGCGCCCATCCTACCGTTGGGCACATATTAGAATTGTCGGAATCAACAGTCGAACTGCCATGGTAGAGAACGCTATCGGATCGCGTTGTGAGACCCAGTCGTTTCGTTATGTGTAGGGGCTTGAGCGTGAATAAGCAATATAAGCAGAGAACGACTATCTTGTCCTTGTGGGTAGTCGTTTCTGGGCAATGGAACGCAAAATCGAGATTTGGCTGGATTTAGCGAGACGCCGCAAATATTATAGCCGCGGTCATGATTCGGAAATGGGGGACCGCAGTACTTCTCAAATTTAACTCCAAAATCCGGCTGCGGTATGTAGACGATAAGTTTGTCATCGTCAAGAAAAATCAGTCAAATATGCTGTATGCAAATCTTCACTGGATATTTCTAGGAATTAAGATTTGCAAAATGGAGGTTGATGGCCAACTTCCATTTCTGGATGTTCTTGTAGGTCGGAGAACTGATGGATTACTTCAAACACCAGTTAAACGCAAAGAGACATATTCAGAAGTCATCGTTTATTTTGAGAGTAACCACACTGTCTTTCACAAACAGAGCTCAGTCTACAGCATTCTAAATCAAGTCAGAGCAATCTGATCTGATGAGGTATCCAGCAGAAATGAAATACCTTTCCGAATTCTTCTACCAAAATCGATAGCCACATGGCATTTTGCGTGAATCCACAAGGCCACGGCGAGTCAAGAAGAACGGGGTTATCAATGCCAAAACCGTTCGACACCCAAAAACAATCACATGGCAAACTCTCGCATACGTAAAAATGTGTCTGACATAGTCGAAAGACAGTTGAAGAACATCAGATATGTGTAGAACACCAACTGGAAGCAGCATTGCACGCACAGTGTGGATACCCTAAGGACAAGGTTAGCTGCCTCGACTGGAAAGGCTTTGTCCACAAGATTCTTTGTGCCGGTTTTAATGTCGTCTATTGTGGACAAAGTGAGAAATCTGTCCCTCAACCCGTGTACATGGAGAGACGCGACCATCTGTTCCAGGTGGTCATAAACACACTGGATATTTGGCACACATATGCGCAAGAGAACACTCGCATTGTTGGCGCCTGCCCATAAAGAAGGCACGTGAATTCCTGGACGTCATGCTCTCTGATAAGATATGCATTGATCGAAATATCGATCTAGATGTCACCCAAAAATTTTAAAAGACAAATAGAAGCGAATGCAACTAATGTCGACAGTATGACGCAGTAAGTTTGACGCGCCTTGGAGCAGTCTTCGGCCAACCGCAGAAGCATTTTTCAGAAACGATTAATAAGTTCGTTGTTTTTGTACATCACCCATAGACCGATGACGCATTCGGTGGCTAACATCGAAAATTTGCGCAATTAAATGTATACTTTCACAAGGATTTTGGCCACATCCTGATATATATACAGTAAGTGGGCTAACTCGTGAAATGTCAACCGAAATTTCGAAATGCGTTCACATTTCGAAAAAATTAATTAAATAGGGTTGTAAAAATAATCATCATGCAGCGTAATTCTGTGATAATTCAGTTACCTTAGGATGCCGGCTTTCGAACGAACTTCTTTCAGGCTGGATGCGAAGACTATACTCTGTAAAAAGTGGCTACATATGTAGCATGAATTTCTCTCATTGACTTTCGATGCCCTTAAATATTCAATGATATTTCGTAGAAAACATGTATATACATATTCATCATTTTGCTTTTTCGGTAGAAAATTTCGTCCTACCTTAATTTCATACTCGAAGTAAGGGTATAATTCGGTTTTAAAAAGTTTCTAATTGTGGGCTATGCTAATATCGTGAAATGGCCGTTCATAAATTGCCGTGTCTCCGAATTTACCAACGTGGCACGCAAAGTTAACAATATTGCTCAATTCCACTGCTAAAATGTATTAACTTCACATGGTCTCCTACTAATACCGTAGAGAAATATATGGTCTTCCGTACGCGGAAAATATACGGCTTGTAGTTTAGAAACTCTGAATGCAAGTGTAAATGCAGGTCGGGTTCAAAACCATTTTGGAATTTGAAAAGGTTTTGAAAACCGAATTATACTCTTTTTTCGAGTATAAAATTCGAAGAAGATGTAATTTGTACCGGGCGAAAGAATGAATATTTTATGCAAGTTTTCTGTGAAATATAATTGAATTTTTAAGGGCATCGACAATCAATGAGAAAAATGTATGCTAGGTAGGTATCCATTTTTTGCAAACTGTGGTTTTTGCATGCAGTTGGAAAGAAGTTTGTCCGAAATCCGACATCTCCTGATAACCGAATTATTATAGAATTACGCCGGACGATTATTAGTTTTAAAAATCTTCCTAATATTTTCGAGACGAAATCACGTTTCTGAAGTTCGGTTGATATTTCATGAGTTAGCCCACCTCACTCATAATCTTAAAAATCTTGACAGATGCTAAAAGGAGAAAGGTATTTACCAACAGACAAACATTGGCGATTATATTTTCATTTGTTGACTATGGTACACATAATATTTCATTTGCGTTCATGGTATTTTCTTCTGGTACGTAGTGATCCTTATGTAGAGGGGCGTTTCTTGAGCAGGACCGTTAATCTACTCTCACTCGAATCAAATAAAAATCTTACATCTGCTGACTGCCGTCCGTACGTTGTTCGCACTTGCGTATCGACCTAATCACAAGTTGCGATGTTCCAATAATATGAGGGCCAGAAGTCAGAACTTTTTGAACAGCACTCGCTTCTGCAAAGTATACAATTCCATGGCCAAGAGTTGCATACTTCTCCTCTTGCTTCTCCAGGACGATATGTCTAATCATTCCAAACTTGCAAAAATACTGCATCAGGTGTGTTCGCGTGATATCAGGCGTCAGGCCTTCAACGTAGATGTGTGCCATCAGTTTGTCCGTAACGGGATCCTCGCACAGGACTTTGGAGTTCTCGATTTTGCCGGAGGATGGATCCAACGACTCGCATTTCTTAGTAGCGGGTGAACATGGTTTTCTGAAACAAAGCGTAAGCAATGGGCATACATCTTGAGCAGAGGAGTACACAGTGCTGTTGTGGGAGATTCAAGCAACCAGGAAATTGGCCGAGAAGTGGACACTGATTGACCGTCAGATCTTAACTTCAGGGCCGTACGCGGGTTGAATGAGCCGATGCGTTTGCCGAGGGGTGACATAGCAAGCCTCAGCAGAACTTTAGAAGGGAAAAGTAAGATACCTTATCAGCTCCATTTCCGCTCACCTTGCAGACAGTGGTCATAGTGTAAATACCAAGTAGGCAATACTAGGTGATTTAATAGGTCACAACAGGGTACGGGAAGTCGCTTCAGAAACATTTGGTTTTAATGGTGGAGGCGACAGCAGACAGATTACCAAATATTAGCCGCTAGGATTTTGAGAATTTTTTTTGCATACCCTACAGATGCTACGATCCCGTTAACAAATTACTCGCATGCAACATCAATTCAGGGTCAGATGGATGCCTCCTGGCACACTGGAATGACATTTAACAAATTACTGCAGACTTCTGTGAATCCGGAAGGCAAATGATCACTTGCCACGCACTCAGTGGCGCTGTAGTATGATCAAAAGACATTGCAGGCCCACGCGACTTTTTAACAATGTTCTTGAACTGAGCAAGTGATCTGGTAGACGATTTTCTTCTTATCCAACTAATTAACGCTACCTTTAGAGTGACTCGACTGAGTGAGTATAGTAGTCGTTAGTTTGTGCGACAGTTGCACTTATTACTTCCTTATATGTCTTTCAATGAGTTGACGCAATTATAATGTAAGAAAAGGGTTCGCCAAGTAATTTGTCTTGGTGCCTGACTGGAACCGTTTGGATCATTTTCCCTTGGCTCTTGCTGTCACATGTATCGGCATATAAAATCCTTAGGTCATCTGCTCCGCGAAAATAATTCACACATGTGATTTCGCTTGACTCTCTAGCCTCCGTCGTCAGCACAATTCATTTTATCTCAACTCAACAGACTGTTAAAAGCACTCATTTTGTCCTAAGTCGGCCGATTGTCCGCATAAGGTAATTTGGCTTCCGAATAATTGTTCTTTCGACAAATCTGTCTGCGTACTGTTCCGTCAGCCTTTCACGGGCATCTACTACTCAATTCCTTTTTGGGGGGGGGGTTAATTTAATCTCCGTTTTATTTGAGTTTATAGTGTTGTGGGGCGTTTCCAGTTGGTCATTTTTATCGACAACATATGTGTCGTCTGCAGATCGCAGCCACAATTTACAGTTAAGTGAAGAGAGGACCGCAGCCTCTAATTTTTTTTATCGTGACTTCCGCTAAAAAATAGGGTATGGGTGATCCCACAGGAATTCCTTTCAGTTGTTATTTGTTTCCAAGCGTGGGTCTCTGAGTTCAAGTACGGAAGTTACGAGGACATCCTTATCGTAGGGCATCAGATCTCCTCTGTGCACGGTTTTGCTCAATTAAACGGTATGGTTGCGAAGCCGAAAATTGCAAAGGAAAAGACTACTATTTCATCAATAGAAGTTGTGATTCCCTTTGAATTTTTTAGAAACTCTGTCGAATTCTATAATGGATTTTCAGAATTCCTCGTAAGAAGATTTAAATTATCGAATAGTCACTTGGAAATTTTGTAGTTAGTCAGTAGACCATTGTTTGCCTCACATTCAGCGCGCAGTGGTGCAGTCGGAAGAAATTTCCCAGGAAATTCTAAATTCCCGTATGTTTATAGAACTGTTGCAGAACTAAGCAAGAGGCTCGACCGAGACGACTGCAGCAGTACTTGACAAGACGTAAGGAACATAGCCCAAACCGCCTAGACTTGATGATAAGCCCACCTTTAACCTCAGTAATGTCTACGACGAAAACCAAATCGACGGAACTGGCTACGCAGATCCCGTCTGGTCAGCGGTCGGCTCAAGTCGACCAAATAGTTCTGATGTTATCTTTCATGACTGCAGGATACTCCACGTAGCAATTGACTGATATCATCATTATGACAACTAAAGACTGATTCGTACAAATTTAC
>CACRXP010000084.1:930563-977386 GCA_902702965.1 Spirometra erinaceieuropaei
CTGACTAAGCTGTGCCACTTTATTTTCAGAAACATTTCGACCTCTTTATACCTGACTCGAGGACCTCCAACGACGTTGTTCATCTTCCATGAAGCGAAAAGAGCGTAAGAGAAGACTATTGTGTGGAAAAACGAGCAATAGTAACAGTCGCACACCCAACGTCCACCCACCAGGTTGCATAAAGGACTAACTGAGCTCGATAAGTCCTAATACTATGCTTGTGCATCTTTATAGTCAGAGAGGTGTTCACTGAGCGGATGTATTGATTTATAGAAAAAAACGACACTCTCCCACTAACTTAACCCGACTGAGGCTCACCTCTCAAAAGCGTTCTGCGTGAGTAGTTCATCCTTGCTTATGGGCCTAATCAGAAGTTCCGATGTTCCAATTGTATGAGGACCAGAAATCAGAACCTCCTGAACGGCACTCGCTTCGGCAAAGTACACGAATCCAAAGCCAAGTTGTCCGTGCGAAAAGCGCCGCTGGAAAACGAAGACGTGTTCAATCTTGCCATATTTGCGAAAGAACTCCGTCAAATGAGTTCGTGTGACGTCCGGTCTCAGATGTCCAACGTAGATACATGTCACAGGCTCATCAGTTGCGGCGACCTGGTGCGGACTAGTGGGGCTTTCAGTGTTGTCGGGAGCTGGGATCGGAACTTCGAGATTTCCGCTTATAGGAGAACAGGGCCTGCTGAAATGAGGCATAAACAGTAGGAAGCTTTCTCCTAGGCACAAGAGGAAATATTGATTTTGTGGAGGCCGTAGATGGCAACAAAATTGCATAATGAAAAACGCCCACTAAGAGAGACTGGAACGGCCATTTCTGGCATATTAGCCGTCGTTAGCCATCCATACCCAACTCCGAAGTGGGGAACACCCGAGGCTCGAAGTTGCGACCTGTTATTAAGAAGTCCATGCCTCTAACCTCGGGTGTTCCGCACTTCGGGATTGGGTATGGCTGCCTGACGACGGCTAATAAGCTAGAAATGACCGTTCCAGTCTCCCTTGTCTCCTTTGTCGATAATTCGATTCTGCCTAAAGTAGTTTATATCTACATTGACTCTGAAAGAGCCCTCATGATGTCCGAATGATCCTACGGCAAATATTTTGAAAGTCATAACATTTGGAGGCAGCAATTATGAGTGTGCCTATGAAAGACGGGATGCCGTCCTCGTTCTACCTCAGAATTTGGAGAAGATTAACTGTCATACAAAGTACACACAACCTAGGGAGAGAAACCACCCAACGGTCGCTTTTATCGATAGCAAGGATGATTCCCATCTGAGAGGTGAAATGCACGCGTTCGAATATGGTGCTAGGATAAGCAGTGACGCCACCTTAGGGCATACAGCAGATGTTCTAACTCATGAAATGTCAACCGAAATTCTGAAGTGCGCTTTTGACTCGAAAAGACTACGTCAACGATCGGGTGAATGACCTTAAACACACGCGACCAGCGGGAAAGATTCTAACAGGGGTTTTTCGGGCGGGACTTATGTTTGCATAAGGAAATGCGAACTTGAATACTTAGGTAGGATTGCAATATTAATTATCGTACAGCATGGTCCCAGTATATTCAAATCACTTTAGAATGCTGGCTTTTGAACGAACTTCCTTTCGCTCGCCTGCAAAAACTACACCGTTTAAGAATGACAACTTAGTACGCATTTTCTAACTGACCTTCGCTGCCTTTATCAATTCAAACATATTTCACGGAAAACAAGCATAAACATATTCATTATTTTGCTCTTCTGGTGGGAAACTATGTCTTTCTCAAATTTCAAACTTAAAGTAAATGTATAATTTGGATTTAAAAACTTTTCCAATTCCCAGATAATTTGGAATCTGACTTGTCGTAATACTTTCATTCGGAGTTTCCAAATTACAAACTGTATATCTTCCGTGTACTGAAAATTATACAGTTCTGTACGTTATTAAGAGGAGACCATATAGAGTTTATAAAATCTAGCAGTGAATTTAAACCATACTGTAAACTTTACGAGCAACATTAGTAAATGCAGAGACACGATGTTTTATAAACAGTCTTAAAAAATCTCATATTAAGAAACTTCTTGAAAAACAAATTATACCTTTCCATCAAGCATAAAATTTAAATAACACGTAATATTCTTCCAATTATGTAAAATGGATATTTTATGCGTGTTCTATAAAATATACTTATATATATATTAGGTCACCCACGATCAATCAGGAAAAGTCGTACGAGTTCAGCAGTCAGTTTTACAGAGTGTCGTTTCTGCAGGCGGCCGGAAAGACGTTCGTTCGGAAGCCAGCATACCCAAGTAACCTAAATATCTTTGAATTATGCTGTACGGTAATTAATGTTACAACTCTACCTTTGTAATTTTTTCGAATCGTAAATGCACTTCGCAATTTCGGTTAACATTATATGAATGAGCACGTTTACTGTACGTCAATACTTCACTTACTGATTTATGGCTTCTCGTTTTTCATATCCGAGGCATTCATAAACATTTTTATTTCTTGGTAACCGTTCATTCCCCGGCAAAACACAATCCTTCGTTCAACCGGGTTTGGCCACAATCAGCTCAAATCACTGACAATGTTGTCGTATTAAGATAAGTTACAGTGAGATCCACATACGTAACTTAGCAGTTCAAATGCTGTAGGGAAACATTGCGTGCATGCTAGAAAAAGCTCCTTGCTTACCTAGCTTTGGGCGCCTTAGTGACCCGATTACGAGTACTTCCGTTTGGCATCCGATATTTCTGAACATGCACAGGACTGCCACAGACCTGAAGATTTGATTCAGTCAGAACCGCCTCGGCAGTACCAGGTAAGTCGAATGTAACATAGCCGTAGCCCTTGGAGACCCCAGTCTTCTTATCCTTAAAAACAATTGCGTCCACGACCTTGCCAAACCGGGCAAACTGAGTCTGGAGGGCCTTGCTAGTGACCTGAGGGTTCAAACCACGAACAACTATTTTTCGTGAACACACCGGATCCGCAGGCGGAGACGTAGTTTTATTAATGGGACTGGCTTTCTCCTCCAGTAACTCCTTCATCGGCGTTGATGACTGAGCAGGACCTGGAGTGTTATCAGCCTTAGGGCTGTTATTCCGTCTAGATCTAAAAGAGGGAAATGTTTGAGCAAGGCTGTGCATGTGGACTTTTTGTATGTGGTAACAGTATGTCGTCAACCGTTGCGCCTAATCTAAATCATTGTCGGCTTGACACGAAAAATTCCTGGGTTTGTGGAAATAGGAAGAATCAGAGAGAAGGAGGTGGAAAGATGGAGAGAGAAGGCGATACTGCAGAACCAACTAGCTCATTCTTCACCATAATATATCTAACAGTTTGAATGTCTCACTAAGCTCCTCGAGCAGCAGCACTCTTGTCACATTGGATCCACGAATATAAACACAACCTGCCATATTGACTAGGATCGGGCCGTGTGTGGTCCGCGCAGACGAGTTGCTAAACATTTTGGGCAGTGTTCTCACGTCCATCCACAGTTTTCCTGGCTGTGCCCTTCGAGCACAAAGGGGTGGAGGATGGGAGTTAGGGAGAGGCATCAGACGTCTGCTTCACTAAAACAGATTTCCGCAGCAGTCATAACTAAGCTCAACTCGTCGTTTGCATCGTGTGATCTCGAGATTTCCGCCATTTTCATGTGGGCTTTGCAAACAACTCCCCACGTTTACTAGCCCTATGAAGAGACGGCCTTAACCATAACGCATAACGGTGTACAATGCGCGTCTACTGACGGACATTTTGGCAAACCGCATAATATTTCATTGGGCATATTAAAAAATTTGGCGGTTTTTGTACGATGCACATGCCCAGATGGAAAACCACTACCCAACATTTACTGAATAAGCGTTTGTTTTCTCACGGTTAACATGAACTATTTTAGGTCAGGTTTCTGAACTATCTAATTATATATACGCATACTGCAACGCGAATGAAAATTTGGAATTGACTTGCCTGTGCCGGGACCTGCTCTTCTTTTTATTTGTTTGGCCCTCCCTTTTCTGCTGAAGCGAGTTTCGAAGATGAGGATTTACAGATACCCTCTCAGGCATTGGAGGAAGTGATAATTCTCTACTTCCGCTGTCCACCTTCTAAAACATAATGTGGTCGACCATCACAAATCAAGCACAGAACAAGAAATGAAAGATCGTGTTGAGTGGTTGAATGAGTTTCTATCGCTGCGTTCATTGCGATAGTTATGCAAGTCTTAAAATGGACGCATTTGCCGGCAAACACAAGAGATATCGGGGGGGGGGGGAGAAATTTTTTTTAACCTTATTGTCATCAGCTGTCAGTCATTACCCAACTCTAGGTCTGAAAACATATGGTCTGAATGAAGGCCCATGTGATCATCTAGATTAACGTCCTTACATCACCGGCTGACGCCAGGGTGTCTGGTGTCGGGAGTATTCATTCACTCAGGTGTGGACTTCAGTAATTCAGCCTGATTGCAGGATGCACTACCGGAGTGCGCCCAGGACTTGATATTTCGAAGCCAATGCAGAATAGTGCAGGGCACATCTAGGGCCTGTCAGACGATGATGACGTCGTTGTTTTTATTGCCGTTGCTGTTGATGATGATAATTACCATTATTATTATTATCATTATTACGATAATTAGTAGTTGATGTAGGAGAAACAGTGCTAGCAGCAATAGTAGTAGTAGCAGCAGCAGTAAAAATAGTAGCAGTAACAGTTGTTGTAGCGGGTAAGTGAGGGAAAGAATGATTATGGACGGTCGAGCTTTATATTTTTGCCTTAAAAAGCGCTGTTGGTCCGATTATAAAAAAGGTGTTGGGATACGTTTGACCTCATTCTTATCTCTCTTTGCGCGGGCAGCTTAGACGTAATTTTAACACGGTAAAAAATGACGTATATTCATAGGTGGTTTTTAACAGCTTTACTCAGTATTCACGTTTAAGAAAATAAAAAACGAATTAGGGAATTTTTAACGCTGTAACCGCTACCTAGACCGTGCTTTTCTGTCTAAAACAACGTTTTCGTCTATATTTATGTGTCTAGATGACCAGAGCGATACAGGCCGCCAATTCCGGCAAAGACATAGAGGCCAGCCTGTTCAACTCTTGTTATAGTGAAATGTATGCCTCTATCGAAGGCAGAATTTTGGCTTACAACATAGGTCCATAATGATGCTTCGCAAATTCTTTCCAATTTTCATCCTTTACTTAAAATAAGCACACAGACAAGGGAGCTCTGGCCTAGAAGCAAGGGATAATTTAAAGATTCCTTTTGCAGAAACGTTCATAAAAATGGTGGGCGCATGTGGCCTGATTTCAAGTCTCTTCCGACCCCTTTTCTCATAAATGTTAACCGAAATTCTGAATTATGTCTGAAATTCAAAAAAAATAATTACTTAAATAGGGTTGCATCATAATTTTCATGCAGCATAATCGCAAGATATTTCAGCCACGACAAAGGGTCAGCTTTTGAACGAGCTTTTATCCGTCGCCTGCACAAACGACACTTTGTAAAAAATGATTGCTCAAGTTACCTGCATGTTCTTAATTGGTTTTTCGTGTCCTTATATACTAGATTATATCCTATAGACATTTGCAAAAAATATTCTTTCTCATACGGATTTGGTGACAGATAACGTCCTTCGCACAAAATATATTTTCGAACATTAAAGAGTTGCCCATTGTGGGACTTTCTAGGACTGTGAAATACCCATTCATAAGGCCTCTCAACAGTCCATTCATAAAGGCTGCTTGCCAAGTATGCAACACGCCTCATATTCATTGTTAGTTTTAGTGAGCCTTATACGTACGCTATAGACGCCTAGGTTAGTGCGAATGGCGGCCGGCTTGTGATTGGCTGTTGCACCTGTCCATTTCGGACGACGAGTTTGCCACAGGTTCTCCCTGGAACACGCGCTAGCCGATAAAATAAGTGTGTACGAACTCTCTCACATGAATGAAAACAGACACATCTCGAAGTGTTTAATAGCTCTCCGCGGCAAATTCGATCTCTGCAGTAGCTTTTCTGGTTGTTAACTTGCTTTGCCGAGCTGGGTACCTATACGTGATGAACAAAAAATGCACCCTCTCAAATAACTTCACGTTTGTGCTTCTCTGAACGCTGGCAGCTAGTACAGGGTGAGTACTAATACGACCGTTGGAATCCTGTCCTCACAGCTTCTAGGAATTCAGTTCTTTCATCAATACTAATTCTTCTTCTTCAAAGAGTCCTACAATCAGCCCTTGGATAATGGGTAATTGCCTGCATGAATGATGCAGCCTTTCACACGCAGACAACCCGCCAAATGTGCTCCATGTAGAAGCCTTCCATTGTTCGCCTACTACAGCTCGTCTACGTATGCTAATGACTCATTTTTTAGTTCGTGGTTGAAGCCCACTTAATTATTACGATCCGAAAACCGTTAACTGCAGCATAGAGGCTTAGAAGGCGAGAACGTGGGTGTGATGAAATCGATCTGACTTTCTTGGGGTGGGGCATATTTCTGCTGGTGTGCTCTAAAACTCGCAGGCGTCAGGAGAAGGAGATACCTTAACGTCTTCTCGATGCAGGACAAAGTGTGATCTATTTAAAGCTGTTATGCCGGTTTCATTGCACATGACTAAGTTACCAGGAGCAAGTGCTGGAGGGGTGCTGGCACCCGAACGGTAAGAGTATTCCTGTTTGCAAAACACCTGGTGGATTGAAGCACTAGTAGTTGGACGCATTTCACCTCAAGTACTTCCGCCCAGTAAGACCATTTCTGAACTAGGTAATTTTTTTACAGATCCACTTGAAGCTCAATAAACAAGACATTGCGGTTTTGAGTTCGCTTAGGAGATGACTTTTGTATTGAGCGGCCGTATGACTATACTCACCGAGTACTCAAAGACCCGTTATATTTTACAAAAAAATCACTGAATGATAGAAATTTGGACCGAAAAAAAGCTAGTTCGGACCTCAGAACGTTCAAACCTGGGCTTGCGTGTGGCTGCCAATAGTTGATAAACCAGAAATGTTGTCGACGGTACCTTCCTTCTGCAATCCCTGTGTATAATAATGATCGAGTCGGGATGAGGCCCCGTCGCAAAAGGTTTCATGGAAGTAATAACGGCGAGGTTTAATCATGTAGCTCCACACGACTGATACAATGTGGTTAGCAAACTAAAATAATTTTAGTTAACATACAGTAGGTGAGCTAACTCATGAAATTTAAACCGAAATTCCGAAATGCGTTTACGTCAGCTTGCAACATATTTCCATAATATTTCAATTAACTCAGGATGCCAGCTTTCGAATGAACTTCCTTTCGGCTGCAGGCAAGAACTACTCTCTGTATAAAAATGACTAATATTTTTCTCATTTATTTTTTTGGTGTCCCTAAAAGTCCAATTATATTTCATGGGAAACATACATAAAATATTCATTCTTTTGCTCATTCGGAAGATAATTACGTGTCCTTCTAATTTTATTCTAGAAGGAGGGACATAATTCAGTTTTTAAAGACTTTCCCAATTCCTGAGTAATTTTCAATCCGCTCTACCGATACTCTTGGATTCAGGATTTCGAATCTACAAGCCCTTGATATTTCGCATACGGAAAACCACACATTTCTCTGCGGTACTAAGGGGGGATTATATAAGGTTCATAAAATGTAGCAGTGGATTTGATACATATTGTTAACTTTACAAGCCAAATTGGTAAATGCAGAGACGTAACGATCTAGGAACGGCCATTTCACGGTATTTAAAAGTCCACCAATGAGAAACTTTTGAAAACCGATTTTTACTCTTTCTTCAAGTGCAAACTTGGAAGAAGATGTAATTTCCTATCGAATGAATAAATGGATCAATATTTTTATGCATGTTTTCCATGAAAGATAATTGGACTTTTTGGAGCATCGAAAATCAATTAGAAAAGTGCATGCTGATTAAGTAGTCATTTTTTTACAGAGAGTAGTTCTCGCATGCAGCCGAAAGGAAGTTCATTCGAAAGCCGGCATCCTGAGGCAACTGAAATATTATAGAATTATGCTGCAAGCTGACTAGTTTTACAACCCTAACTAATTAATCTTTTCGAAGCGAAAACGCATTTCGGAATTTCGGTTGACATTTCATGAGTTAGCCCACCTACTGTACCTCACCTATCCACTCGCTCAATTGGGAAGGTTAAGAGGGCGCAAGCAGAGCTCGAAACAAGCGCACGGAAGCGCGTGTGAATCGATGGTGCCATGTGCACATGCCCCCCGCGACACAACCACTCGCTGGATAAAGAGGATAAGGAGGTCGCAATCACAACTGGAAGGCCACAGAGGAAACCGCGAGTTAATTTGCAGCGCATGGCCACCATAGTGGAACCGACGGAGTTCCTATTACTATCAGAACAATGACATTAGCAAGCCTTCTTAGCGACTCGCAGGATTAAGATAATGAAGAGGGCGCAAGGAGGGCTCGAAGCGCTCACAAGAAAGCGCGTGTGAACTGATACCTTCTGTAGCCGAGAGTGGCATATAAGCACACACTCCAGAGGCACAGTCAATGGTTGGAATTAAATAGTAAGAAAGGCTTAAACACGTGATGCACATATGTAAAGCTAGCGCAATCGCAACTAATAAAATTAATTTTTTTAAGCTAACCGTATGGCATCACTCAAATGGGGCTGCAGGACGAAACCTCGTCGTGTTCCCCCACTAATTCAGAAAAAGAAGTTGCCCAACCAGTGAAAAATATTGATTATAACTCTTGAAAAACTCGATTTTCACCAGAACCCTTGAATCCCGTGCAGAGAAGACAACTCAACATCAATCCAACTTGTAATTCTGAGGCGCATGCTTCTCCCTAGTATTGCCCAAACGGTTCAAATTGGAGTATCAAGAATTTGTCCCTTTAAAGTAGGGCTAATACAGATACGTATGCACTTTTATTGACAAGGATGTCGGTTGGAAAAAGAGCCAGTTGTTAGAGTGTAAGAGATTTCTACTCGTAGCACACGAACAGGTGTTTGGCGGTCCCATATGACTGGCAGAGAAGCATGACTATCAAACTTTGTTTCCAACAATGTCTAGCCTGAGCTCTACAGCAGACAGGAGGGAAAAGGCAAGGACGGTAACTTGCAAATGAGTTAGTTTGTAATGATAGCAAACTTGCGTAGCTAACGCACTAACTCCTCCTACTCATACTGGACTTAGTGTCGAGACAGTCATGAAATCCGGTCGCGGGTGCGGATTTCCAAAAACGCCTGCCGAAGCCCGAGCTAGTCCACGTGTTGGTTAAGCGAATTCGCCATGTGGCCAGTTGTAGGAGCACAAGAGAGATGTCGGGAACATCTGATATTTCCAGTCAGTAAATGTTAACTGGGCCTGTCGTAACGTCGATGATAGGATAAGAACTAAAGCTTTCTACGTGGTACGGTCGCTAATGGCAGGCAGCGTAACCGGACTCTGATTCATTCATTGTAGCATGCGGACTTTTGGTCGGTCGCGGACCGATGTTGTTACAGGCATCGGGCGAAGTCTGGAGATGTCTACTACCAACAATGAGCCAAAAATATCTCCTCCCAAACTACTAGGGCAAAAAGGACAGCTGTACAGTTATTGTATGTAAGGTCGGTCAAAAGGTCTGAAAACGTGTACTATGCCAATCTCAACAAATCACGGCCATCGCAGTCTGGCATACTCTGGCAGTTCCCTGCCAATAGATGTGCCTTCGCTCCCGCTGGATATACAGATAATGAGCATGCCTGCACAGTCATCCACCTCGTCATTGTGACTCCTGTTAAGAGGGTTATTGCTACTGTTGTTCAAAAACCTGGTCATTTATTGTGAAGAGCAGGAGCCGTGGACTGGAGCGCCAAGGAGCAGACTCGACCGCGCCATCCACCTGCGCCCTGCCCGCCTCCTGTCATTTTGACTATGTCTTGACACCGGGCCCAGGTAGGGAAGGAGAGAGTGCGGTATATGCGGTGCAAGTCTACTATCACGCACAAGTCAGCGTCCCTGCTGCACCTTGCTCTGTAGCACATGGTGGACATCGCCAGAAACGACGGTCGAACTGTCGTATGTAAGATCATTCTATGTTTGAAACTCTTAACTATCATAGCTGTGCAGATGGTTATAAAACGGTTTCTATTTGGAATGCAAAAATGCTGCAAAGAAGATGAGCACTGTGAAAGGGAGGGAAGAAGACGAATAAGGGTGTTGCAAGAGACGTTAAAATTCAGGCACAGACCTCTTTACCCAAAATGGCCTTGCACTTCTGAATGAGATATTGGCGCAACCGGCCTGCGAGGACAGAATCCGCAACTACAGAGGAGGCAGCCATTTCAACAAAACAGAAGGGACACTCCACAAATCCATGGCCCACAGTCAATTTTCCAAGGCAGGGCTCCTTACAAAAGGTGTGGCCGCAGATCAGGGTTTGAGGATTATTAAGGCTGTGAGAAAGGGAATATATAGCAAGTGAGTGCAACATCTTAGACAGCAAAACATTTTCATGCTGTTATTGAACAAAACCTCACTTCACTCGTATTGGGTCTCAGTCACTAGTGAGGAATGCGCGGAGATACCATGACGATGGGTTCCTCCTCAGTGTCGGCTTCACGCAATTCTGCCTCGTCCGCGCATCAGTGACCTGTCTGATTCTGTCAATCAGTTGGTGGCGAGACAGGGTGCGGAGGCTTACGTGACAGGAAGCCCCTTTTTATCGCGTGTCCAGTATATGCGCCTCACAAGAACTCATCGTACTCCTGTTGCTATAAGGGTTCATAGTAACCGAAATTCTGAAATGCGTTTTCGACTCAAAAAGGTCACCTTAGTGGAGTTGTTATATTAACCACCGTGCAACACTATCATAAGATATCTCAGTTACATCGAGATGCCGGCTTTTAAACAAACGTTTTTGTCTGACCGCCTGCAAAACCTTTGAGCAGTTAAAATGACTACCTAAGTGGCACGAATTTTTTCTCGTTTCTTTCAATGTCACTTTAACTTCAAATATATTTCATAGAAAGTATACATGGAAATATTCATTCGTTTACACATTTGGTAGAAAGTTATGTCTTCTTCAAATTTTGCACTCGGTGGAAAGGTATAATTCAGTTTTAAAAATGCTTTTAGTTCCTAAATAATTTTGAACCCGACCCGCCGTTACACCTGTATTCGGAGTTTCCGAACAACAAGTTTAATAATTTTCGTGTACGGAAAATTATACATTTTTAAACGCTATTAACAGGAGAACATATGGGGTTCATAGGATTTAGCAGTGAATTTGAGCCCTATTGTAAACTTCACAGGCAACACTAGTAAATTCAGAGACACGATGCCTTATGCGCGGGCATTTCAAGTCTTCAAAATCTCATAATTAGAAACTTTTTAAAACTGAAATACACTCTTTCTTCCAGTATAATATCCGAAAAAGAAGTAATTTTCCTCCAAATGAGTAAATAAAGAATATTTCCATGTATGTTTTCTACAAAATATATTTGAAGTTATAATGGCATTGAAATCAAACGAGAAAAATTCGTGCTACTTAGGACGTCATTTTTACAGAGTAAGGGTTTTGCAGGCGGTCAGAAAAAAGCTTGTATAAAGCCCAGCATCCCGAAGTAACTGAAATATCTTGGGATTATGTTATTTGGTGATTAATATTACAACCCCACTTAGGTAATCTTTTAAAGTCGATAACGAATTTCAGAATTTTGGTTCAAATTTCATGAGTTAGCACATCTACTGTAAAACAGTGGCGGCGCATCTGGTAAAAAGGGGATTCTGCACAGAAATACGCAGATTATGGTTTTCTACGGTGCTTGTCTCGACGAAGGAAAGTGGTCATTATGGTTCCTTTTGAAAAGAAACAATATCCGGCACACTGACTTGTCTGCGTCTACTATTTCTTCATCAAACTAGAGCCAGGGAAACAGGATGTCGATGGAAACATGAAATAAACGCAGTTCCAGTTAATTGCGCCTATACTGAGGCAAACTTGCACAGCGCCTGCCATACTCTCTCCTTCCTCACCAGTCTCCATTGACGACAAAAAGATGTTTTGATTGCCGGATGGAGGTATGGGCGCAGTGGCTAAGCAGCTATTCTACGCGTGCCACACACGACCTGGTATTCGGTTCCTGTGCCATGAGGGCGACTCGGATCTCGCGTGAGTGCGACGGACTCTTAGTTAACCAGTCAGTCACTACACACGAAGTATTGACAATGGAAACCAAGTTACCCCACAGTCTTCCAAACCACGACTTTTAGTACGTCGTAATAAATTCGGACGGGCCACATTTATTAAGATGAGGAATATGCTGGAGTCCCCAGTGCTGATCTCACCCCAAAATCCCTCTCCAACGTATCTGTCCAAGCATGTCAACCTTCTGATGATTTGACTGAGTGCGATTGCCGACGTGACGCTTTAGCGGGCAGCCATCGTAACCGGTCTGACGTCCTTGTTCAAGACCTCGCTGCCTCAAGATCATTCACCCCATGCAGCGAGTCGTTCCAGACTCGCTTACCTGAAGCCGCTCGACCGACTTCAGCTCGAACACAATTGCGTCCGCATAATTTCGTGGCCACCAATGCGCCACTTGAACGTGCCACCTCCTGCAACCAACAAAACTAGCCCTGGGACACCACCCCTCGGCAAATGCAACACACACACCGATTGGAGACCACTTGAGCTTGGCCCACGAGTCTACAAAAGCGGCTGCCACCACTATCTAAGGGACTCTCAGGCATGACTGGACGCATTCAACACCAGCCCAGTGGCTTCGCCAGTGACCCCTGCCGCCTGAGAGGACAACTCCGGGTTCTGTGCACAATAACCCCCTCATTCTGGTGCCTTCCTCTTTCCCCTACAATACTGGGATTTGTCCTGATTATTGTGGTGCTCAGAACACTTACTCTCGCCGCTAGGTCACAACAAATTGCTGACGGTAGCGTACAGACAACCTACTCATTGCCGCTTCAACCTTAAGACCTGCGTTGAGGCGTGTCACACGCAGACTTAATGTGCGGAAGTAAGTACGGACTGGCACGAAATCTTCACAGTCAAGTAAAGGCTTGCCGTGAATTGATTGGACCCTCGTTGTTGGCCAGCGCACATATAGCGAGATTCGTTATAGGGGTCCTGACAGTTTTCCCGTGGCGTACAACGATGCCCACGATGTGCCGCATAGCTTGGTAGACGCCAAACAGTGACTCGTGTGTGACATCTCATATAATAATAGCAGACTTGTGCGGGATTTCCCCCTTCTCCCCCGAGGCTGGTAACAAGACAGGCTGGCCGGAGTTGCCTTGGGCACAGTGACTGAAGGGGTCCAGCGGTCCGTTTACACTTGCCATACACCACTCGATTCCTGCAAAACTGTCTAGGTTTCCAGGAAAACAAGGGGACGACTGGGATCCTATCTAACAGGGAGTAAAATGGAGACCATATTCAGATGACCGTGCTATCCCAGGAGCTGCCAGTGGACAAATCCATCAATCCTATCCCGTTATGGTATTTTTAGAGCTGGCAGACCGGTGAACTCGTGGTGTCCGCCTATCTGAGCCTGCTTCTGGTTCATTTCATCTCGAGGGTGACTATTTCTGAGGTATCTGGGCGTCCTAAAGCACAGTTATAAACTACGGTCAGGCCCTTGTTCAGCCATATATAAACTCCCCCTCTCCACTGAAAGGCGCAAGACTAACACGTGTGGCGTCAGATGCACGATGCGTCAGAACCTGGCGGTCAGTGGACACGTTTTTATGTTCATATTTATATCCCTGTTTTTGATTTGTCTTAAGGCATTCTCCACCTTCAAACCTTAAGGATATTTCAACTTGGAAAGTGATGAGCAAGGACACATACATGCGCAGAGTGTAGGTGTAAATACAGCGGAGACATCAACCTAAATACATAGATGTGCAAAACTGGCGACCTCCAGTTTTTTGTACATACTGCGGTATATCGGAGTTCCACTGACAACTGTCAGTAGCCGAATAAATCAAGCCATTATCTAGATATGACATAACACGGAAATTGTTACCCGGCACATAGACAGCCAGGGTTTGGAAGACAAAGATGCAGTCACTGGAACAAGATATTTATTGACCTGACGTTTATGATTCCTACTCGAACCTATCATCATAAACAGCTGCGGATGAGTGTTCTTGATAAAGGAAAGATGATAAAAGCACGCTTTCTCAAGACGAGTAACAGGTAATTTCAAAAATAATCAGCCATGTCATCTGTCCAGTGATTCTTGGGCATCAGATTCGCGTGCCGCCGTGTGAATGACTGTGTACGGTATGTAACTTGAACATATCCTTTGCGTCTTTTATGACTTCATTGGCCATGCCTCTAGGTTGCTGATAATTAATCGCTATGCGATCGTCAGTTGAAACGCAGCTCCTTGTTATCAGGACATACTAGTAACCAGCATTGTTACGAAACCTTGAACAAAATTTGGCTAAAATTGTTATGACCGTATTATCTTGTGTCCTTAAACAGCATATCCATTGACAGAACAGCCGAGGCGACATTTACCGAGAACGAATTACGGACAGTGTGGTCTAACATCTGGACTCTGATTTAGAGTCCCCATGTATAGATTTTTGAACATAACTTCCTTATGAATTAACAGGCTAATTAAAAAGCGAGAGACTAGAATTCAAAGTAGGATAACTTTTGAAAGCTGAAAATACACACTTACATCCTCTTACATCCAGCGCATAATAGTCCTTCTTCAGATATTACATTTTCACTCATTTTCTAAATCTAACTGTACGAGATCAATAATTCCACGATTGAGTAGATCGCCTCCCTGCGGGTGGACTTGTCTGCGCCAGTTAGAAGGACCGGCTGGAGTGCTTAACACGCGATTGAATTGTCGAGTTACTTGCAGGCATTAGGCTATCTAACTGACCTTGACGTGTCATGGCAGCATCCACAACTAACCAATAGAAGGATCAAGCCTTACTGTGATGCAATATTCGCTACACCGGGCGTTGGTTTCTTCTCTTGGCGAACTGATTACTTGACATTTCAGACTGACTAGTGAGGTCGGCTTTCCTTAGACACCATTCCACTCATAGGTGAGGGGCATGGATGCATATAAGGCATCCAGGGTCAAGAAGTGTTGCCAGCTAAGCCGAAAATAGCAGAGCTTGATGCTCCTATAGATATAGAACGATTTGGAATATTCGCACTCAGTATGAAATCGCAAGATAGAGCATAATTATGGAAATTCGTTGTTGTTACTGTTGTTCAATGGTACTCAGCTCAGAAGGCGTGTGGATTATTGAGTGCGTCAGAAGGGTGGATGTCAGTACTCTTTCTGTAACTAACGTTCTTTTACAACCATTTTGCAATCCCGTATTCGTTGAAACACAAGAATACTGTCCGCCGTTATTATCTCCCTTGGTGGCGAGTTTCATGGTCAGTATCAAGCAAAACGGGGACGGAGTGGAATGATGGTCTGGGATGAAAGGAAAACGTGACAACGTGCGGAGCAACAGACCAAGCTGGGCCCCAGAGGCACGCGGGAAACCAGGTAGCCAATCAGAGCGTCCTGTTGGGTTGGATAGGCGTTAAGCCTTTAGTGACCCATGCGTCGCAAACAATGGCCGGTCAGAATATAGAGCTGTAGCCACAGTTTATCCGATTTCGGCTTTGTCACCCTAGACTCAAAGCGCTTTGTCGGTTACCCACTGACACCACGCACCGTGCTAGCCACCTCCCAACTGTCATTTGTGGCAGTTTGCGTCCTCGCTCACCCTGGTGGCTAATCTACTGCGTTATAACACCTTTCATCGTCATACCTACTCGCGCCTGGTTGGTCTATTCATTAAATCTACTTGCATCGCCTGGAGACACCATAAAAACAGGGGACAATTGATGTCCGGTGACCTTGGACCGGGGAACACCTCCTGGACACCGTCGCGCTCTCCCGGACCGAGCGATACTTATTCCCAGGCTGTCTCGTCCCCGCCAATAAGATCACTCGGCGTTTTTTTCCACCCGAACGTCGTCCAAATTCCTAGCATCCCGCCATATATAAATATTCCTCAATATCCACTTAGGAAGACGTCCCCCTTCCTTATTTGGGATTTATCGATAGATCTGAGAAGAAATTGGACGCATAATTCAATGAGGTCGGTTACAGAACCTATGAGATGTTTCTGCGAACGGATTCTCATGCAAAAACGGCCAATCCACGAGCGGCACGAATGTCCTAGGACGTGCAGGAATCCAAGTAAATAAGGCGGCCTCTTATGAGTTAAAGGAATGCTGCATTCAGAGGCCATAACTAAAGTGGTTGTTAGCACAGGCGACTTACCTTCTCTTCCATCACGCCTATTGGGATAGAACAGTCGGACTAGCGATTAGGTGGAGAAGATTTTTCTGCGATCCAGTCTAGTGCGTGCGCTCTTAGCACTGCAGGAATAACCGCATAGGTGAGTTGGGCATTGAAATTCGAAGAGGCTCTTCGGTCTCAGTGAGCAATCATGGTCGCGAACTTCATAGGATATCCAGAGTAGTCTACAGCTTAATTACATCTGTTCATGCAGCCTCGTCAGCAGATTATTGGTGTTTTGAGGAGACTTTCCGACTGGTATTCTGGCGTAGGACCAGTCAAGGAAGACGGACTGGATGCGACCAGATTACCTGAAGCAAAATAGGCTATTGACATCTCAGGAGGCAGTTGCAATCAGCAGACTCTACAGGCTGTTGAGGTCCTTAGCCATCAGTGTCTTTACTCTGTCTGAACTGCATCTAAAGCGGAACACTGACTGGATTCGGGCACTCGAGAGGATAGTGCTCAGTCTCGCAAATTGACAGAGAGCGCGCGGCGGGACAGAAGGCGAAATGGCGATCGCGGGAGCTGTCATAAAACACATTAAACTTGAAAAGGCATCTGTTCAGCCAAACGCTCAGTCTGTCAGTGTCATCAAATACGTAACTCCAGGCGACTTAATTTTCAGCTTTTACATACTGCCAGGTTGAGACCAAAGGGCCTAGTGCCGTGACAAATACCGTCTAGCGTCGTTTTCCGGAACTGCGGCAGTTGTGGACAGATCAACTACGTCGGAGAAGCCGGCAGATTATGAGGAAAGGACACTTTTCAGACAAACGAGGAGTCCCAGATCACAATCCAAGGAAGATAGGATCATTGGGCAAGCTTTACTGCGGCGACATTGGCGTGCAGGCAACTCATCAGGCATTTGCAGCCAACCGTTGCACCTGGCAAGTGCCGGCCAAAATTCATTGGCTCATGAATGTGCCCGATTTCGACCAATCAGTGAATACAGGAATTTGAAACAATATCTCCTCGGTATTAATTTAAAACAGGCATACATAGCAGAGTTTATTGGAACCAACAAATTTCGCGACGGCTTATCAACTGCAACATGTCACGGCATAACAGAGATAACAAATGGGAAATATACAAAGATTTGAATTTCAACAGGAAAACTCAATGCGAAACAGTAAATTCATCGTTCAATGCACACATACCTCACTAAAAATGGTAACTTAAAAACAAAATTTACGAAAGAAAGTGCGAAAGTTAACACGCAGAGGGAATGTGTAAGTTAAAGGAATAAGAGTTACCTAGGCAAGTTGAGGTTTACCTCATCGGCCAGTTCTTTGCGTAAGCCTGGTTTGTTCAGCCGTATGTAGATAGTCTCCGAGTAGCGCAAGGTCCGAGTCGTTCGTGCCCGAACTAATATTCAGAAGGATGTTTTGGGATCGACGAACTGACCGTTATCAAGGAGGCACTTCGTGCTAGAAGAAGGAGCAATTTCATTTTCCTGCTTTAAAAGCCATTTGAGCAGGTGCTCAACTGACCTGACTGCTAGTTCGCTTTGCGTTCGCCCAATGTACTTGCATGCACAAGTGCATATGAGTTCATAAACACTTTGAGGCGTCGCGCAATGGCAAGGCATCCTTTGCCCGTGGAATTGGCATAACTTTGGTGGGGACAACAAGGATTAAATATATGCTTGGGGTAAGAAGATGTTAACTATTGTTTAACAAGTTTACCAGCGTTTTTACTCGCCTGCTTTACTGGCGGACGCACACACTGTATATCACAAAATTTCGAGTATTTTTTGCTACTCGACCACTCTCTCTGCCGAGTTTTTTTCTAAAAGCGGGCATCACTTTTACTAATGAATTACATATGGGGATGTAGAACAACGAACTAACATATCAACATCGCTGACTCATCGGGGAGATACACGTCCGCAACTGACATGCTGCCGACGAAGGGCAAACCGAAAACTACCTAATAATACCTACATTTGAAAGTATTGTTGGCAGTTATTCATGCGCTTTCCTCACCCCGGACATATACTTAAACCTTAACGGTGGGGGAGTGCTGAACATGATTTTGGCTTTGCTGTGTGTCCATTCAATGGCGTAGCTCAATCATCGTTCGGCAACATTTAGACTGTTATACCCCTAAAGGGTAAAATTTTGATGACGGGCTTTTTGAGGCTGATTGTTTCGTCAGTTTTTGCCGTAGGGTTTTGCAGTACTTTTGGAGGAAACGTGTTGGAAATCACCGTCTATGCAATGTTCTTTTGGGACGAGCGCTTTCTGCATCCAGTGTCCCAATCGAGCAAGTATTTCTCGCGTTTTGGAACAGAATATACACTAGGCTTTGATTTTGTTGTACAAAGCTCAAGAAGTGTGTGTATTGACATTTTACATGTATCCGTATGGATAGCCGACAGCCCTATTGAAAATATCCCTGTCTAGTCATGAGAACGTTCAGGAAAGATGGCTTATCGCACTGTTTTTTCCAAATGTGAATATGATCTTCGAAAAGAGACTGTTCATGGTAATAGTTAGTTCTTCGGCTTCCCCGTTGTTGTCAACAATTGCTACTCTGTGGATTTGTCTGTATAATTGACCATTTAACTGCAATTGAACATTTTCCGTGTAGTTTCAATAAGTCAAGTAGCATTTAGGCTGAAAGACAGGCCTGATTCCTTCAATAAAATGAAAATTGTCCTTTATCGTATAAGACAAAAATCGGTGTCGGATTGGTTTTATTTCCTTGACATAGGCAGAAGTGGTCGTATAGCTATGTCCTTTTTAGGCAATTATTACAATCCATATATTCTGGAAATACGTATGTTCCTCAGTTTTTGGGATAGCGTGGTTTCAGAATCAGTCAGGCCTTTGCCCAATAGATGTTTAACTTTTTTTCCAGACGCAGTCTTCGAATGCCATGTTTCCATATTCCCTTGACGTTTCTAGACGAAATCTACTCGGATAGTTTAAAATGGATTCCATTTTGATTATCTAGCCTGCCCAATAAGAAATGACAGCTCTATGGCCTTTTACAGGCCTTGGAGGTTATCAAACGCGCGTACGTAAGGCATAACAGGTGAAGACAACATGAGCCAGCGGCGGCTCTAACGACTGTGAGAGCGATGTCGAAGGAACTAATATGAAGCATGTGCGACCAGCCCCAAGCTTACCACTTAAACTTTATCCTAGCCCTAACATTAAGCCTTCAACTTCAACGTACATACCGATTTGTGCAGCTGAGTAGACCCCTGTAGATTCCGGACGCAGAAATCTCGTGTTTGGTTGCCAGCTATCGCGGTGATTACTGACTCATGGACGCGCGGTTAAATGAGGTTTTTCTGCTGTATGGCGATTCTCTCCTGCGCGTGAACATTTAACAATAAGAATGGTGTGCTGAACTTCGCGTTCTCCTAACACCACGATTTTGCATGAGGATCCAGGCTTCTACAGTAAGCTGTAGTAAGCTGGAGAGGTCATTAGGGTAAGGAGCCCACCGGCGGTCAGTCATGGAGAAGTCAACGCTAATCGGCGGCGAACGGACAAGTCATAGTTCGTGCCTCCCGCACGGATATAATAACAGGCAGGTATCAAGGCTGACGCGATCAAGATCAGCAGGTACAGTCAACAAATTACTCTGATGATGGAAACGAGAGGGTTTCCGAAACGCCAGTACAAATATAACTCGATCCATGAATTCGCCCTATCTTCTTTTTCGTCTTCTTCGGGGGATGATGAACGCGATACAATATCTGAACCTCAAATCTTTGCCCATATCGATGTATGCTATGGGCGCTCAGCCCTCCGCTCAGCACGCAGATGGGAGACCTTCGTGAAGCGAGAGTCCTCCACCTACGCTCAGCTGAAATTCCTGCACAGGTGCCTTGATGAGAACGTCCTATCGAAGTGCCTCATATATAGACTGGCTGTGTACTCTGATCTTTGCCAACGGGCGATGGCAGACTGCAAGAAGAAAATGATCACAGTGCTGAGCATCTGTCCAGGTTCTTTCAGTCGGTTTTTACGAGAGAAGTCGCTGTACCCACTGATCACTGCAATGTGGACAATGTCCCGACAATTGACTCAGTAGTTCTCACAAAACCTATTGTTCAACAGGACTTACTGAAGCTAAAAGAAGGGACTTCGCCCGGTCCTGACGAAATAGCGGCAAAGTTGTTAAAGGAATTAGCCACAGAATTGGCAGAACCTCTGAGTCTCCTTTTCCAAGCCTCTCTTGATGCAGGCAGACTGCCTCCTTAGTGGAAGACTGCGTGGATTCCACCGATTCATAAAAGTGGCAGTCGCTATTCCGCAAACAATTACCGACCAGTAAGCCTCACCTCCATATGCTGCAAAGTTATGGAGCGAATTATCAAACGCGAACTGATGCGGTTTTTAGAGCAAAATCATCTTCTGTGCGATGCACAGCATGGTTTCCGCAGAGGGAGGTCCTGCTTGACCAATCTACTCTACTGTCTTGAACAGTGGACCCGAGCGATTGATGAAGGAAACGTTGTGCTTGTGGACTACATAGACTTCAAGAAGGCCTTTGACAGCGTGCCACACCAACGTCTGCTATACAAGCTCAGCCGCATAGGGGTGAGAGGCAAGCTTTTGAAGTGGATTGAAAACTTTTTGGTCGGTCGATCCCAGATTGTTCGTCTTGGTGGCCAGCAATCGGCAGAGGTGACGGTTACGATCGGAGTACCTCAGGGCTCCGTTCTTGGCCCTATCCTCTTCCTCATCTATATTGATGACTGTATCCATGGATTGGACTGCGAAATTGCCATGTTTGCTGACGATATAAAGCTTTGGATCGTCATCCGCAACGAGGACGATGAAGCACATTTACAGGCAAACTTAGACCAACTCGAAAAGTGGTCAGGCCACTGGCTCCTCCCATTTAATGTTACCAAATGCAACATTCTGAGGATTGGCAGAACCATCTCTGAGCACCGGCAGACGTACTATCTAAATCACATACCGCTGCCACTGGTAGAGGTTCAGAAAGACCTAGGAGTGTGGATAACATCTTCACTAAAGCCATCATTCCACTGCTTGAATGCAGAGAAATCCGCAATGGCCAGCTTTTATCTCATGAAGCGGGCATTTGCCAAGTTCGACGAAGAGTGCTTTCGCAAGGTCTTCGGGATGTTTGTGCGCCCACAGTTAGAATTTGCCATTCAGGCCTGGAGACCCTGGACTGTTAAGGATCGTACCACCCTCGAAAAAGTCCAACGACGGGCAACCAAGCATGTCAGAGGTCATCAAAAACCTACCATACGAACCTAGACTGTCAAATCTTAACCTCTTTCTCCTGGACTACAGACAACTCCGTGGCGACTTAATTGAAACGTTTAGAATGTTACGGGGTCAGGACTGCTGCCTCGCATCCGGTGACTTCTTTGAGCTGGCCATCACTACTAGCTTGAGAGGACACCCTCTGAAACTACGTGTGACAGGAGCGAGACTGGACGCAAGGAGGTCCTTCTTCAGCCATAGAGTGGTAAAGGCATGGAACGCCCTGCCTGTGGATGTCGTCATGTCCTCATCCGTGGACTCATTTAAGAGAAAGCTTGACCAGTACAGGGATATGTACCTCAACAGCATCAGAAACTAACGAATTCCCTCCCTGTGCCACCCGCCCCCCCCCCAACGTTTTATGTTACAAAGCATGCTACTCCCTATATTTTAGTAACAGTACGTTTTACAATTTTAGCTATCTCCTGAACGCCGCATATGCGCTGGCTTCGATATTACTTGGCCCATTCAGGACCGTACTGGATATTGTACAATTTTGACATAGAATGCATTCACAGACGAATTCATATTAGTGACCAATGCTTGTTGTATGTAATTACTTACCTAATTTTTTCACACTTGCCTTACGCATTGTTTTTTATGACGTTATTGTAACCAAAAGGGAGTTAAAAGGCGCTCGCCTACCTTTCCCTTAATAAATCTGATCTGATCTGATCTGATCTCTGTCAAATTAACTGGACTCAATACGATCCTCTCTTAATACAGTATAGTAGTGCATGGTTTTCCGTAGACAGAAAATTGGTTGTTTCTTGATTGGAAACCCAGAAAGCAAGTGTAACTGCAGGTCGGGTTCAAAATTTTCTGGAAATAGCAAAAGTGGGGAACGATGGATGTTAATTGTCCCCGAATCACTTATGAGTAATGTAATTTACATAACTTAAACTTCTATGTAACCGTTTTGGCCTGATGAAGAGTTACTGAAAACACGTGTTTGCCAATTTGACTTTTCAATTATATCATGGGAATATTCGCTGAACTTAGACAATAGCAAAAGTGTTTTAAAACCGAATTATACTTTTTTAGGCATAACATTTGAAGATGATATTTTCTACTAAATAAGTAATACAATGAACGTTTTAACATACGATTTCTATAGAATATATTTGAGTCTATAAGGAGATCGATAATCAATGAAAAAACTCATACTAATTCTGTAGTAATTTTTCGCAAGCCGCTGTTTTTGCAGACGGCCTTAAAGAAGTTCGTTTAAAAGCCGGCATCTTAAAGTAGCTGAATTATGGTGAGACAATGCTGCCAGATGATTTATCCCACCACCCTACTTAATCAATCTTTTCGAAACGAAAACGCGTTTCAGAATTTCGGCCAACATTTAATGAGTTATCACATCTACTGTATGCAAAAGCTCTTGTTAGTGCTTCGCCAGTTTCATTTCGGAATAAAAGGTGAATGCGTGATGTGTATGCGCGACCTCTGCGAAACGTAGCAATCGAGTCTCCTCCGCCGGCGATATGAGCGTGGTGATGGTGGCGTTGACGATGAGGGCGTTGGTGAGGGTGACAATTAGCAGGCCGTCGGGACTCTTCTCACACAGATACAACGGCCAACACGAGTCAGGGCGGGGGATTAGACACGATGCTTGAAACAACAGCCTTAGTTGCCTGACGCTTCGAATTTACGCTCAAATCCATCATTACTGACAGCATGACGTAGAGCGATTCCTGAGCAAGAGGTGGTAGTGCGGTCGCCAAGCCAAAGGTAGTGTGGGGTGTGCTTGTAGTTGCTGTTCTTGCAGGGGCCGTGGCAGTAACGATGGAGGTGGTGGTATACAAAGACAACAAGAAATCGGTAGTTGTGACCGTCGCCGTAGGCGTCGTGCATGTTGCGCAAGGGTGACGATGGAGGCGTTTTCGTAGGCAGTAGATGAGGTTGTTTTGGTGTTATTACATTCACAAATACCGCCAGATGATTGAGCAGCATTTGTCAACTTGCCAGTCGATCCTTACGGCACACGAGCTGGGAATCCTCAAAGCGGAAATTCTCGACAGTGCACGGCATCACCGCAAATTGCGTGATGACCAGTTGTCTTGAAAATTCGACGAAATAAGTCCGCCAAAGGAGCCCTTCACTGACGGCGTCTTGGTTCACAACTTGCGCTCCCATCGTTTCACTCAGCAACAACTAGCCATTCTATCCTATGACGCAAAGTTCAGCACACGAGATGCTCGACCAAAAGAATTTATTGCATCCTTCGAATCGGCACTCCAGAAGTGTGAGGCAGGCGAGGAGTGCAAAAACGTCATGCGAAAACAAGTGTCGACCTTACTCCTACAACATAAACGCCAGACGACGATTTCTAAGGAAGAAGAACGAGAACTTCTGAAAATACGAAAACTGTATGATATCGTCATTCTGCCCGCCGACAAGGGGCAGCGAGTTCAAAAAGCTCGTAAACAGCATAAACAAGACGATCGGCAAGCTGCGGAAGGCGGGCGCTCGTACTAGAAGGAAAGCGCTGGCCGCAAAAGCCAGTGATGCTGCAATGGTGCGCTTCTACGGCCTACCAAACTCGGCTACACAGCATGTAGAAGCTGACCTCTCGACTGGATATTTTTACTCGGTTTGAGTTATAATACTCGTCAGGTACTTCCCCGGGTTCAACGCTAAAAATGTCCTCACAAACACTTTTATGTTTCTGACCACCGTCATTTGCAGTAGCTGTATTACGGGTTAAGATTAATACAGTGCTGTTTTGGACTTATTGTGCCTTAATTCAGACAACCATAGGCCTGACCAGCAGCTAGAACCAGACACGCAAACGTGCGCTCACCACCACCACCACCAACACTAGGGTTCCAGCAGATGGGTCATAAGCACTTCATCGAACCGAAGTTCATCAGTGTCACGCCACCTGTCATTCTTCATCACTGCATATCGGGCATTTATTCATTCAGGAATGTGCTCACACCGATCCATTGGATTCCCGAGGCAAACAAGGTACGTATGAATGGCAAAGGTCACGAAAAGGCAAATACCTACTAGGCCGGAGTCGGCCCAGCCATGGTAACAGAGGCGAAACACATATACAATGGAAGGAAATCATCCAAAGTGATATAGTTTGAAGTCGAATACGTTCTTCAGGAAAATGAGGATGCAATATTTGGAAATGTTTCACCTGCGTTCTCCCCTCGCTCGTCAATTGCGGCACGAGTCATACCCATCGTGATATGTTTTGGGGATCCATCTAGAGCATCACCAGTAACCCAAAAGCAGACAGTGATGTAGGCAGAATAGCATTACTGAAAAAACAAGAAGGAATAGCATGGCCACTAATACCTTATGTTATTACCGACGAGGACAAGGGAGACTGGAATGGCCGTTTCTGGCTTATTAGCCGTCGTCAGCAAGTCATTCCCAACCCCTAAGAGTGGAACACCCGAGGCTCGCTGAGCGCCCCTACCGGTATTGCCTTATTAGCCGTCACCCCCCCCCCTCCCCCACCCCATATGCAAACCTGAGTTTTCGTAACCGCATAGGCCCGAGCCTGCGTGCTGTCGAGTAGAAGTCCAACATTATAACAGTTTTCTTGCTAATTGCCATCGGGCAAGTGGATAAATGGACGCAAACCGACCTTGTCGGGGGACATACTAGACTCGTTGTGCAGTGGAATTCGAGCAAAAGTGCCGCTAGCAGCCGCCTCCAGGCAATGAGACTAAACCAACTTAACGTCACTTCCTTATAACGTCCATCCCATCCTTGGGTCTTTGTCTCCATGGATGGGATAATAACAGACCCTACCAAGACTTAGCAGGTCAGGCAATGGCTAGAACCTGTTTCCGTTTGCGAACTTCGCAATTTCTTAGGTTTAGCTTCCGTACATCACCATTTGGCAACGGTATGGAGAAGGACCCCAATGTACTGTCGGTAGGCAGTGGGTCTTGTCATACGTGGTTGTTGGTAAGGGGAGTTGTACGGGTGGGACAGCACACCTGACAGTAAGCTGACGAAATGCAGGAAAACACAAAAATTGTTTAGATTTCTCCCGAAAGACTCATCGTACGCTTTCGTACGACAACGAAAGTGAGCGCGGTAATTAAAAATAAACAAAAATAAATTTCAAAAAATAAAGGAGTTTGAGTGACGGTTTGAAGTCACGGCAAGCGATTGTTATTGGCAGTGTATTGTCTACAAAGGCCTGCGAATGAATGGCAAGATAAAATCTCATATGACGTTATCTACAGTCTGCCGTCATTTAAGTGGTGTCCCTCTTCATATCGTACCCAACATTTTATCATAGATGTTGCCGCATACCGCTGCGACTTTTAATCGTCTTACTAGCAAACAGGCCTCTATTCATTGGCCTGAACAGCGCGACAGGCTTTTTGAAGCATTTCCATCGCGCCCGGCCTGGCTCCTCGACATTTTTTCTATTCGGCCTTCCCTTTCATATTGAACACTGACGCTCTTAATGTGATGACTAGGCAGGCCTATCCTAAAAGCAAGCAGATGACCTTGACCATCTGCTCGCTTATACCAGCCAGATGCCCACTAAACTCAAACGTCACTATTCAATCACCGGTTGATCAGCTCCTCCCTGTCGTCAGGTTTGTTAGGATATTCAACCACTATCTGGCCGACATTTCGTTGGTCGAAAAAATTCCAAGAACCCACTGATCAGCCTACTTGAAGGCAGACAAACTGTCGGGATGGTATGCATGGTCGATAACATACAGATTCCCAAAGCGGATTGGTTAGAAAAACTTTTGTTGCTTAGGCAGTGCAAACACGGAGGCTCTGCGCGCAGTCCCTGCAGGTGATCTATCCAGGCAAGTTGTGTCGGGTCCGCAATCGAGGTATCGAGCACCCGCGAGTCTAGGGACAAGCCCCGTGTGGTCCCGGCAACGAATCGACAGGGAGTGTGAGGCGGACAGGAGGGCTGTGTGACAAAGCGGCGGAGAGCAAGGAAGCGCGGACTGCCACGACGCCTTTTACAGTATATAAGCGACCATTGTGCCGGTAAATAGCACCAGAACGCGTACACTCTGTCTAGCTGGACACAAACGCATCTGTGCGTCGACGACAACTGATGCTACTATTAGCATTCCTGACAACTTATGATGGAGGCCAGCTCCAGCCGCAGAAGTTTAAACACTTCTGATTTACGATCGACTGCGTCAAGGGACATCAAGATTTGCAGGCGATGAGGTAGAAGATTCCGTCTGGAAAACTCACTGTCTTTGGTCTTCATGAAACTCTCTTCGGTTCTGCGACAACGTTCTATGATTTCAGTATCCCGCTATCTATCCAGGTCGCTTGGTTTTCATCCACAATACAATCTAACAGAGACACACGTGCCTGTCTTCACATTGACATGGGTAACCCCTTCCAGTTACGCATAGACACGGATGCGCTGTGGCGTTTCTGGTGTTCACACGAACGCCGTGTCATTCAGAACACTTTCAGTACTTGCACCCAGAGGGCGGAGTTGGTCGTTCGTCGGCAGCTCTTTTGGCTCCTTTTGGGGTTCCGTATTACCGCAGTGCATTACTGCCTACCTTTTAGCCGCTCGCTCATCAACGGATCATGACCATTTGCCATTGTCTGCGAACACTAAGTCCGTCTCCCAATGAACACCGCTTCCTCTTCCGTCGCGCAATCAACCTTACAAATGTGTACGAAAACTAAGAGCTAACCTTCATTGCGTACGCGTGCTTGCTCGCGCCTGTCTCTCCGTGTATCACCAGCGACAAATACAGTACGTAAGGCCAACACATTTCTTGCTCCAATAATCCCATCTTCGTCTCCTAATTGCTTTCTGTAAATCGCGTGTTCGCTTCTATCAGTAATAAGATCACCGTGTGCAAAGTGCGCCTTACCAGCCTGACGATAAAGTCTACTGGTACCAGGATAGGCTGCAGCCTGGATCATCTGACAAGTCCTCGACTCACTATATAGGGCCTTTCAATATCGCAGAAGTTGCTTCAGGGTCTATTCGAATCCTCGGCCGAAATTGCGGTTCGATAAATTGCCTATGACCCATCTGGTAGACCCCAATGGTAGACCAGTTGTGCCAGGATCGTCTGGTCGCATGTTTGTGTTTCTGGTCCCAGCTGCTGGTCAGGGTTATGATTGGCTGAATGAAGGCAGAATAAGCCCGAAACAGTACTGTATCAATCTAACCCCCAGACTCTATCGTCCCTCCTCGCCGATATATACATATATATGTTATGACAGTGGAAGCTCGACGATCAGGTAGGTTACGGACCATGCTCCTTCCGTTGTGCCTTAGGGCTCATACTAGAACTCTCGCAGGCAGTCGCACAGCGACTAGTAGTAGACGTAGATAAGATGGGGCCGACAAAGACACGGGAGACCGGAATGGCCATTTCTGGCTTACTAGCCATCACAAGCCAGTCATTCCTAACCCAAAGTGTGGATCACTTGAGATTCGAAACCGGGACTATTGGTCATGGAGTTTGGCACTCCGCCATTGAGCCACGGGCCCGTTGTCCTGTCGGTTGTGATCGGGAATGCCAATTATGCCAGTGGGCGCTCACTGATCAGGTTACGGAACATGCTCCTTCCGTTGTGCCTTGGGGCTCATGCTACAGACAGGACGACTGGCCCGTGGCTCAATGATAAAGTGTCAAACTCCATGCCCAAAGATCTCAGGTTCGAATCTCAAGTGATCTAAACTTGGGGTTGGCTGATGACGGCTTATAAGCCAGAAATGACCATTCCGGTCTCCCTTATCTTTGTCGGCACCATCTCACATATACATGTATATGAAATTCAAGGTTTGGTACAGTTCTGCAGTGTTTTTTCTAAAGTTCATTTTATTTAAAGGACTTCTGTTGATTTATTCTATTTACCTAGACTTCGTTGTCACGAATAAGCGAAAACTGGAAATAAAGGTTAAGCAACGCAGCTGCAGGATCTGTGGCCTTCTGTAACATTGTTACTGTCAGTTTGTAACTAGATGTAAAAACACGACCTTAAGGGAGGAGTTGACGAAATACAGGAGGAACGGTAGACTTTAGAATGTTGGTAGGGTTACCTCTTACGATAAAAAAAAGTTTGGTTAAGGAACACTTGTATGGTTTCCGTCGACAAGACACGAGTGAAGGAACATCACTCAGTGGTGCTCTTCGATAAATTTACTGAAGGGTGCCTGTTTTAGAATCCGAAACCTAAAAATAACACTGCCCAAAAACCTAGAAGTAGCCCTAATTTTAACCCTTATCTCTACTTTGAACTTAATCCTAACTCTAATTTCCCTGGAATATATTCTAAAACCATATGTGCTACCATATGTTTCCACGTTCTGTCAGAAGTTGGACAATATAAGTGATTCCTTCATAAGCTTGAAACGGGAGTAGATTTGGGTGAAGCCGATGTTAACCTAAATTCTCATATTTAATTATACTGAATGATTTACCATTGTGGCAGCACATACGTTAGGTACAAGCACTAGTTGCACAAAATCGCAAATACTTGTGATGTTACCACAATAATAACTCCGTATTTGTATACTGTCGGCAGTTTTTAAATTTTACGCAGGCACTCCAAGTAGTTGGTGGATTTTAGTTCGAAGTTAAATTTCGACTGTCGGACTGAGTTTAAGAAGGCTTTCTTCCGAGGGATCTGCTCCGAATTCGCGCATTAATCTTCTCGGAAATTAAACAAGGTAGTAGTTAATGATGTCAAATACTTTATCCACTTTTGTGAACACTGCCATCCCTTAAACTTTTACCGGCTTTTATCTTGCAAAATTCAATCTTATTACTCGTCTATCAGTTTACCTGCAAGCCTTTAAACGAATCGTTGCAGCTAAATAATCACCTCTATTGTCCGGACTCGCTTAGCCCTTGAAATTTATACATAAAGTAAAGCACAATGTCCTTACACCGCTGTTCGATTGGCCAGTCTGCCATCAGAGACCTCCACAGGTTCTTGCTTGCTTGGGCACTTACGCTGAACGATCATTAGGCACTTTCACGGGTGCCTTCATACGAAGAACTACGACTAATCACAAAGTGTATTCTAGATTTCACTGAGAACGTTTTGCACAGCGCACGTTCGCCTGCAGACTCTCAGTATGAACTTGTAATTGCGCAGTCATCCAGATAGCCCTAAAGTCTGGACAACTTCGTCCGCAGCGGTCGATAGTTCGCAGTTACTACCGTGCAACACACCCTAATCGCCTCGACACAGGACGTGATCCGCCTATCAGAAAACGCATTCGCCTGCCAGAGCGCGGACCTCATTGGCCAAATCGAATCACCTTCCAAACGCCTATCACGACACTGGTCGCGCAACTTAGCGTAAACGACTAGCTGTCTCGATATTCCTGCCGACATGACTGAGGCCAAAAATCTTACATGTGGCATATGCAAGGATCTGTATGTCTTCTGGGCGTTCATATTTAGTACTTTTGTTGAACTCTTAGGCACTGAGCTGAAGGTAAAGCGAATAAATATGTGACAGCGTAGAATTTATAGGATTATGGTGGTGTTTCTAGCCTCCCCCATTGTCGTGGAAAAACTGGCAAGAATATTCAATGTATGCTCGAAGTTAAGGACAGTAAATGGTGGTCGATTGGTAGGACTATGGTTTTAGAAGCACACGTTTAACTTCCGTCTGCATAACTTCTGATTTATGACAATTTAAAGCCAAGTGGCAAAGTAAATTAGGCAGTCTGGGTTAAATCTCCCCATATCGCTTTTCTTGTGGAAATACTTTCCTCCGACCTGAGATAACCTCAAAATCAAATGTTCATTTAGTCGCAATTCGTTGTACATGAATCCTATTTGAAAAGTATATACACTGAAGATAGTACATGAAGGCAAAAACGAGCACCTTGCAAACTAACAGCCCTGACCTTTTACAAGCATGGTCTCAGTAAGTCGTTAACACGAAATCCTCCTTCAGATTTCTGTTCCTTTTGAGAAGGGTTTTAGTGGAGTTGACTTACCCCTCTGCATTCCTATGAAGGAAGAACATTTTGACGATAGAGGGGTCGGCTGCATGAGGCCAAAGGAAGTTTGCTCCCATATAGATTCGTTCCTAGTCGATCTTTGAAAAAGTGAGCTTATGTGGAGCTTTAATTTATACCCCCTACATAGAGCTGGGGATGACTAAATGCTATCTTCGTAGGATCACACGCGCACAAAAGAAATCATTGCGACGAATTCTCCGTCAATATTCTGACCCGTTTTGATTTCGCCTGTTTCAGTTCTGACAATGCCTTCTGTTTTTTTTACTTCCCTGTCAGCTTTCGAAACCCCTACCAACTTCCATGCGGCCACAGTTTCTGTCGTCGGCCATGCCTTCTTCGGACGCCCTCTTCCGATTTTGGAAGCTGCCCCTACTGTCACATTGAGGTTCACGAGTCTTTACTGGAGCAAAACGGAGAGTTGGAGGAACGTGTGCAAAACTATTTGGCGAAGAGAAGAAACTCAATATCGCGGCGTGTGGCCTGTCAGTTTTGCAGGGATCTGCGTGACCATTGCACGATGTGTCCTCATTGCGACCGACAGCTTTGCGATCTTTGTCTCAAGGAGCACGTAGATGAGGTAATGTTAAATTCGCATTAATTAGATTAACAATTCAAACTTTTTCTCCACCCATCTTCATTGCCCACCTCCTCCTCCTCCTCCTCCCCATCATCATCATCATCATCATCATCATCATCATCATCATCATCATCATCATCATCATCATCATCGTCGTCGTAGTCGTCTTCTTCTAGTCATTGAACGCGTCCCAGTGGACCAATAATCCGAATGGATCTTTCGCCGATTGTCTACAATATGTTTAGGCTTTGAGATGGAGGTCCGGCACGCATGCGCATTCGCATGTTATCCCAACAGTTATTTCCATCGTTATGTTATTGCACCTAACGGAGCACCGTGGTTTATCACATACCCCATTGTCCAGTCCAGCGATTTGCCTGTGCACAAGCCCCAAACTTTTCGGTATTTCCTGGACGATATCTATACTTTAACTTCAGTGTACAATTATTACGATCACTGGGACAAGAACTTTATTGGCCTAAAGTTTCGGATTCCTGCTTAACCCCATCACAAGAGACAATAGCAGGTACGAGAGATAGGTTAGAGCAGGAATCCGAAAGCTCAGACGAATAAAGCTCTTGTCCCAGCGATCGTATCTCCTTCTTTACGACTGCTTCCTGTTACTCGTCTCTTTGCCTCTATCGACAATTGTTTCTATTGTGGACAAAATTTCGTTTTGTAGCCGTACCTGTTAGGAGTTAGGGGTTTGGGGTTTGGGGTAAAGGTCAAGGGGTTAGGGTTAGAGGCTATGGTTGGGGATTAAGGTTAGGATCATGGGTTAGAGGCTTGGCTGGGGCTTGTTTACTGCACGTACAGTTACGATACAAGATCCACCCTATTATTAACAAATATAAATTACTGAGTCATTGTCATCGGCCAAAAACATATGCACTCTGTACACATCAGCGAGGTTCTAAATGCTGCTAGGCAGACCTGGCAGCCTGGGTCTCGGCCAATCACATCCTTTCAAACTGGCCAATCAGCCTCAAGGCTGAATCAGATGTGCGCTCGTTCAAGGAGCTGCACCAGGTAAGCCATGCGACCTGTGTGGGACGTGTGTTCTCCCGTCTGGCTGCCAACTGGTTTCAACCCGTTTTCCAATTGTTCTCTACAGAACACAACCTCCTTTCAGCCAACGTCCACCTCTTCTCTCTACTTGGGACCGGGCCTGGAGGTCGCAATGGCCAGTGTCTGTCTGCTGGCTTTAGCTGTCGTGGCAAATCTTCTGCTATCTTTGTGAAAGCTGCTGTTCTGTAGCAATGAATATACATATGTTTGGGACTTTGCAAAACCACCACGTCTTCAGAAGATGCGGGGGTAAGATGATAGTTGTTAGCCGTGCCCACTGACTCCACAATGGTACCTACTGGCTCGATTTCAGTAGCCGTGATTGCGTTCTCATTATGCTACGAAATTCACGCGCACGCTGTATTACCTGTATCAGATTCATTTTAGAGGTGCTATCCTGGGCAAATTTGCACCGGTAACGATGACAATAAGGCTTACCCTACATCAAATTTGATAAAAAGAGGTAGCTTTTGACTGACCCATTCATTGTAGAGGTACTATTTGGGGCGGATTGGCACCGGTAACGATGGCAATGAGGCTTACCCTTTTCATTAGCAGAGGTAGCTTTCGACTGCCTCATTATTTGTGGTTTTTCTCTTCCGCCAAATCAATTTTTCGCATAAAAGTCTTACCCGGCTTGCGTTGCGGCGTTCCGCGGGCCACTGCTTGACTCTCGTGTTCTTCTGTCTATTATGTTGGATGGAGTTCTATCGCACACACTGCGGAATGACCTTCGGACCAGTTGCCTTCTTTCCATTAGTTGTTCGCCTTCACTTGTTTTTCTTTCCAATCTAAGGCTAGAATGCATTTTTTCCGCACACCTTTCAAAGTCTCCTTGCTCATTTCCATACCTTCCTTGTATTTTTCACCTAATCTAAATTAGGCTTCCACTTTACTAGGAGCGTCAATCTCTAGCATATATTACACTCGCCATTTACCTGTCCACTCAATTTTCCCACCCGTATAGCCCCTTATACCACCGGTCCCGATTGACAGGCAGCTGGGAGTTTGCGATGTCAGGAGGGCTACCAACTATCATTTAACCGATGCGGGTTACGAAAATGAGATATACGTGTAACACGTTTAAACACTAGGCAGTTTGAGTTGCCTCTGCCATTTTAAAAGCCGCCGACAATCAAGATGATATCATGGAAAATAATGTTGATAATAAGAGGCACATCGATGCAAGGGTTGTTGAGGTAATGTTTGCAAACTCTCTCTGATTAACATCAACTTGATAAACATATGTACCTTCAAAATGTACCCGCGACTCATTGTCAGATCTGTCTAACAGTAGGCGTAAACGGCAACTGTTAAGTTAAAATTGGTCATGGTTGGCGGATTCCCAACCGAAGCCTATGATACATTTTAGACCTTTGAACGATATTTAGTTACACGTCTCTCTGTTGACACAAGAAAAATTGTGATTGAATAGAAGTTAACCACGGTAGTCTACCATACCGAAATATACGTTTTGACTCACAAAATTGCAATCGAAGACACATTTAGCGAATTTCTCCAGACGACATGTAACTGAACTCGTTAAATTTAATCACTGGCATTGTGTCCAGATAGACGAAGCTTCCGAGCACGCAGTAAAAGCAAAATTCTGACGGCTGACTTAAAATGTAGGTTTAACGCTCTTCCAAAACCCGAAAATATGTCGGTCGCTTCGTCAAAGTGTGTCGAATCCACAGCAGGACTGTACTTTAAGTAGGACCATCTGAACACGATCCCAAAATCCCCTAGGACACTATCAAAACACCCTCATCCCAGGTACTGACCGCGCAGTCCAGTCGTGCTTTAAGGTTTAAACCGTGGACTTTCAACTTGCCTATAACATAATCACTTGATAAGCTTCTCTCTGAATATATCTGTGATGCACATAGCATTCTCAACAATACGCGGAGGATCTGCAAACTAACAGAGCAGTGGATGTTGCAGATTCTAACCAGAAATCGTCGTTTATATTGTCTTTGTTGGAATCTAATAGTTCCGGCTTTGAATCGTTCGTATATGCGTTCGTCAGGTTCGTTCACCAGTCCGCAAGAATTGTCGAGTAAGCTGCAGACACTGCAATTGTTCACATTTCTGCCTATTTTCGTTCCCTCTCATCCAATGGGAATCAATACTCCTCAACATGATTTATTCTGAACACTGAAAGCTAACTTTCTAAGGTAGTAGGCATGAAGAGAAAATGCGCAGGGAAGCGTTGGAGGCCTGTCCAAGTGCGGATTAGTTCCAAGATCTGCAACAGGCTATATTTCGCGATCGAATCGCATTACCGATAAAGACCGGAAGGCCCGATGTGGCCATTTATGGTTGTCCTCATGATTCGAATTTAAAATGTGTCCGGCAGATGAGTTTACAGAATCCAGAAAGGACCACTTTGATTCCCCTTTTCATTGTTGGGTGAAACATCAAGTCGACTGGTTACTTGATACCGTGTGATCGCCTGCATTCGAGTTTAAGTGCGGCTTCAGGAAAAAAACAAATTTTGCGTCTAGTGGTATTCTATGTAAAAACAAAACTTCATTTTGCACAGTCTGTTATTGATGACTCATGTCGTTATTGGATTGTTTCCGTCGGCTGTCGTGTTTAGTTCCAAAGACGTCTTAGGAGAAGGTGTCAAGGTCTTCGGGATGCAGTTGGACCCCTGAGAAAAACTCGAGAAGTTCTGGCTTTTAATCCAAACTCCGAGGAACGGCGTAAAGAACTTTCTAAGAGCATAGATGCTGCGACAGTCGCTTTGAAATCTGCTTGTGCGAATTCCTTCTCGAGGGCTGGAACGCGGCTGGATCAGATTGAGGCGCAGTTGAAGGACAAACCCTCCGCTCTGCTTGGCAAACGGAATTTGGTCGAAATCGCGGACAATTTACTCCGAACTGTGGATAGTCCAATGCAGCACAAGGTGAAACGTCAAACAGGGAGCTTTTTTAAATTATCCGACTATTTCCTTACATTCGCGTACTATTTTGCAAGGCGCAATTATGTTTCCATTGTATCGTAACTTAATGGATATAACCTATTCCTGAATACTTCGCGAAACGGATGCAGCGGGATGATGACATTCAGACAACATAGGCAACATAGAAGAGTTACGACAGAAGCGGAGTACATTTCGGATTTATCACCATGTATACCCAGACATTACAATCCTCGTCCCACATCTTAGTTGTTATTTTCTGTATACAGCGACATGTAATCGGTTAAAATCCATTCGATATGTGCTCCGTTAACCAGCTATGTCCATTTTTGCATAAACACCTTTGTTGAACTTCAGCTATCGACGCAAAAGAAAAATAGGCTTTCAGAAAACAGTTGAGAAGAGGAAGGTGAAATCACAGCTACAAGACCTTTGTTTGTCCAGCGTTTTGGGTCCTCATTTGAACCCCTTTGTCAAAGGCGGCTACAGAGAAGAGTTATGGACGCACATTGCGTGTAGTACTTGGGGAATGCGTTCGCCATTCAATCACATACACATCATAATTAGCAGTTCCGTGTTTACTGCCAGTTTTTTAATAAATGTTTGGCGCATAACAAGGATCCATAGTCAAAAGCCATGCTAATACCAAGTCGTGTGTAGCCAAGCCAAACAGCCACCCGGAAAGTGCCTTATTGTCATGATGCACAGGAAAGAACAAAGTCAATGAATGAAACCGGAAAACTCACCAATTTAGGGGTGCACGGCGTGGTAGTTAATCAACACCAGTTTAAACAACGTTTAATAAGGGGGAGTTTAGAAAATGCCTAAGAAAAAGAGTAATTTTTAAAATTTCTGTAAAAACAAAGTGTAGCAAAATGGCTACCGCAAGCGTGGTGGTCGCCTTTCCAGCCGCATTTAAGTAGTTACTTGCCTCAACTTCGTCACTGGTGTTGATTAGTGCTGTGGTAATCGCCCGGTTAGAAGACGGTGCTGAGAGGTGTTGGACTTCTAACTCACAGGTCGTGGGATCCAGCCCCAGGTATTGCACACTCCTGGGTTGGGTATGATTGGTTGATGTCGGTTAATAGGCCCGAAATGGCCACTCCAGTTTCCCTTATCTTTGTCGGTAATAATATTCTGACTAAGATGATCATTTATAGACACATGGAGCGTTGCTCATTTAGCCTATTCACCGAGTCTTATCAGAAAAGTGCCCTTTTTCGTGTAGAATGTGTCGAAGAGATTTTATCGGGCACTGTGGGAAGGTAGTTTAGGGAGATTGCACGTGTCCGTTATGTATCTACTACTCAAGCGGTTATCACATCTCGTTGAAACTTTGGCCCCGTCAAACCTTAAGATGTGGCCGGGTCGCATCGTGTCAGTCGCGAACCGAAATTCCGAGATCATACCTATTCATTGCTGCTGCATGTTAGGGAATTCGAGCCCAAGCAATATTTTAGCTTTCCCAGCGTATCTGCTTCACCTAAAAATTTCAGTAGATCCAGTAAAGGGCTTCAGACGTTCCTCGCCGAGACAGAAGATTTCATGGCCACATTTCTAATCGCCTGTTAGTTGCTTCCGAGGTGCGTGCAAGACACAACCCAAGGGATGTAAGAAGGCAGCTGGCGACTTTCGATTCGGTCTTGATTACAAGAGCGTTCGCCAAAATTTGGGGTCACTCTGGTTTGCTCTTTCGTTTCGTTTGCATATGTGCCGGTTGGATAGTTTGCATGAGTATCAGCAAGCAGGCTGCCTGAACTGACCGATCTCATGAAATGTTGGCTGAAATTCTGAAATGCCTTTTCGATTAGGAAGGATTACTTAGGCGCGGTTGCAATACTGACTATCTTGCAGTATAATCGTATAATATTTCGAACTCGACAGGATTTCAGCTCTTGAATAAATTGCTTTTCAATCTCCTGCAGAAGCCGTACTTGGTAAAAAATGACCACTTATGTAGCATGCATTTTTCCTATTGATTTTCGGTGATCTTGTCAATCAAAATGTATTTCATAGAAACCCCCAACAAAAATATGCTTCCTTTCAGTCGTTTGATGGAGATTCAATTCATGTTTATATTTTAAGCTGGAAGAAGTCGTATAATTAAGTTTTAAAATTTTTTTTATTGCCGAATAATTTGGAACCTGATCGGTCCTTGGATTAGCGTTCATTGATTTAGGTCTACAAGGCGGATGTGTTCCTAGTACAGAAAATCACAAATTCGTCTATGCCTTTAAAAAGCTATCATACAGAGTCCATAAAATTTTGCAATAGATGCGGACTATGTTAAACATTTCATGAGGAGCTGTGTTGAACGGACAGGTACGATGCAATATGAATGAACATTGTTCGGTCCTAAAAACTCTCATAATTATAAACTTTTTTAAAACCTAATTGTTCTCCTTTTTGAATATAAATTATAACGATGACATGAGTCTCTGTCAAACGACTGAATGAAAGCATATTTTTGTTCGGTGTTTCCATAAAATACATTTTAATTTGCAAGATCACTGAAAATCAATGGGAAAATGCATGCTACTTAGATAGTCATTTTTTACCAAGTACGGCTTCTGCAGGAGATTGAAAAGCAATGTATTCAAAAGCTGAAAACCTGTCGAGTTCGAAATACTATACGATTATACTGCAAGATAGTCAGTATTGCAACCGCGCCTAAGTAATCCTTCCTAACCGAAAACTCATTTTAGAATTTCAGCCAACATTACATGAGATCGGTCACTCACTGTATGTGTTACTTGTATTTAGGGCGGCATTTTACCAATAGAGTCGAATCTCTAAACATACATTCAGACTTCCCCCCCCCGGTTGTAGATGGTCTGTTCGACAGTTCCCTGGAGATCCCGCAAACTGAAGGCGTTCATCTGATACTACCTCCAACGTGATACGGATGTCACCCACCTAAGCACCGTCTATTCAGCGTACGCTTCTCAATACTTCCCTAATTACGCTCGCACTGACCCCGCAGAAAGAATCAACTCACTCGTGCTTTTCCCATTATGAAATTCTCTTATTTATACTTGACAGCCTTCTTCTAATTCCTAGGCTGTAGTCAAGCTGGGTGAAGTGAGAGAGGCCGCCCAGAACGCCGTAGAAACGCTAGCGGCTCTGGCAGAGTCAGAGTTCACATTCGAGCACCCAGCCTTTCGCAATTTGTCTGTTGCCGAAAATCTGCGCTCCGTAAGTTTATACTGTTCCTAATCCGATCGATGTCTTCACGCCTCATCCAACAATCAAAGCCAATAAATTGGATTTTCTACTTCCGACGACTGGAACTGATCGTCAATTTTCTGCAAAATGTCAGGAGCCTTTTTACCTTCATCTTCAGGATTCGACTGTTCGTTTTCTCCTTACTCTGTTCAAAATTAGTTGATCTACTCATGTTTTAGCTAGCTGGTAAATCGTTAACCGCAATTCTTGATCCCTCATATCCCCTCCGAATTGCCAGGGTTAGACATATTAATAAGTAGTCTCCGTATAAAAGCTAGTTGAACGTAGATGAGTTCTGAAGGAAATCAGTGAAATAAATAGACCAGATTTAGAATTCCACATTTTTCCATATCAGATATTTTATTTATACTTTCGACACTTTTAAAAAAGTGCTAAATTCCTCACTCGCAAATGAAGTAAGCTGATTCACTTTAATGAGGCCTTCGACCTACAAAACTGTCTCGGCATCTTCTACAAATTTAATGACACCACGCCGTTCAGCAGCCTTTATAAAACCTAAGATTAGTCTTGACAGAACTTTATTGTGACCTCAACGGACGGGCCTGCCATTGGACGCCACGATGAGCGACCTTGCACAGGGTAGTGACGTACGCCGGCCCATGCCCGATTTCTGTCCCAATGATGATTTTTTCGCACCTATTTAAAACCAAGGACTCATAGCCCACGCATGAAATAGCACAGTCACTGGCAATTAGTAAACCTGGAACTCTTACACAAAAAAGTCGATAACACTGAAATCTCCAGTTAATTTGATCTTATTTCGTAGTCGCGCCTACAGTAGAAAAGTCTCAGCCGCTTGTCATGTTACAGCGGTGGTAGCAGGAGGTTGAACACTAACCCCTACCTCTAAGTCCCAAACCCCCAACCCTAAGCCCTAACCCCCAACCCCCAACCCTAGCCCCATAACCTAACCCCTGACCCTAACCACTAACACTAACCCCCCAACCCTAACCTCGACCCTGACTATTAACCCCCAACCCCCAACCTTATCCTCCAACCCTAACTCTAACTACCGACCCTAGCCCCCAGCTCTATCCCCTTACACTAACCCCTAACCTCAACCCCTAACTCCTCAGCAATAACTCCTAACCCTAACCCCTATCAAGTGGGGCTACGAAATAAGATCTTACTCACGAACTTCTGTTTTACTGCCAACATCACCCAACTGCCAATTGGGGCATTTTAGGACGGTACAAGTAGTGAAGACAGCCTAAACTGCTCTGAGAAAAGCCTTTATTTTGCAGCTCGTTGTACAGCTGGGCAGCATGAGTCTCCTTGTGAATGGGATGTCGCCCGAGGCTGAGACGGATATAGAAACAAATTTCGACATCAATCTATCGAAGGCTGGAGGCGCTTGTGCGTCAGGATCTGTCGCCAAGTCATTCGAAAAGTGAGTTTCACCACTCGAATTCCGTCCAGCTCGTGGTTTTGTGCCGCTTATGAGTGAACTCGGTTAGAGGGAGGCGGGATTGCTTTGTAGGGAAATAGCACAGTAAAGGATGGAAGGGTTGGACAGACAGTATAATTTTATCGGCTGTTTTCGTGTCATGATAAAACACTCCTGAGTGAGTTTTACTTAAATCAGCTAACGCGTCATGAATTCAATGAAGGGATTTTATGGGTAGGGCAACACGAAGGACGGAGAACAAGGGGACATGGAAAATGTATAAATTTGGCGGCAAAAGTCTAATCGAAGACTGTGATTTGGCACACAAAGTATGCAAGATAATCACAAAAAGTGAAAAAAACGTGATTTTCGAAAAATGGCAGACTCTGATTAGACCACCGCTAGTAAGTTTACATTTAATCAGGAAGGCAAGGGAATCTCAACCAATGAAGACCATGGATAGTTAGTGATGTTTTCAGTCACAGTGAATTTTAGTGTGCATGTTGGTTTCGCCATCTTCGTGGGGTCCTACGCCCAAACGTTACCAAGTCCAGTGTCGTGCAGGCTGTAAAACTGAGCCAATACTCACTAACAGGTTGGACAGACAGCTTTCTTTCGAGTTGCTGTTCGAACCAACTATCAGAGCCAACAACAGATACGGAGCAGTATTCGTAGGACGCAGTCACAGTGCTTCATCAATCTTTTGAAAGTTCGCAGCTCCCCACACATTTCATCAGGGATTGTTGCACATGGTCCGATGATTTTTGCAATTTCAGCACGGGTGTCGGATGCTGATATGGTGATTGCTCGACCATCTGTCTCACCGATCTTTGAGTTGGAAATAGTGACTTTTTAAATCTCCAAGAAGATAAATGCGCGAACTTGGCGTAAAGCCTTCGCATAAAACCTTTTCAGGCTCGGTCCGAGAGTGAATATGAATATTTGAGCTGAAATCCCTCAGCTAATGCACTATGTGATTATTTTCTATACTGACAACATGGGTAGTAGCTTAAAGCCCAGACACGCGTGTTTCGCTGATCTTATGCCACTTCCTGATGCAGCTACGTGGGTTTCGGCGTTCCACGTGTGATTCTGGTAAATGAGCTCTCTTTTTATCCTGTCTTGTTTGATTTCCGAAGGATTAACTCCAAGTACGCTCACTTATTTCCGTGGAAATTAAATAAGATGGAATGAAACGAGTTCCTATGCAAGAAAACACGGTGAACTTTGGGAGACCCGCTAATGAGCCTAACCGAACGAAGTTGTGCCAGACCACAATACACGTGTGTCTTGTATTTTTTAAATTATTGCCGGTGCTGTAAATTTGATAGATGTTCAGGTAGTTAGGAATAGCGTCCATCAGTTCGCTCCCGCGTGGGTATTAAAGCTCTTTTTCGAGCAGCCCTGTCTCCTTCATCACGACTACCCCCTGAAACTCGTTTATTCGCTACTATAAACGGCTTTAGAGGTTGCGATTCTCATGCTATCAGACATGTGCTTACTGTCAATTCACGTCCGTACAGCAACGAATGAAAAAATAAGAGTTATCTTGCAGTGCGGAGTTTAATGAGTGTGCTGCCCACAAGTGAAATAATTTGGAAGTTGGTGATTCTGTGAAAAACCGCTGGAATGTGCAACACGAGACAGTTAGCAGTGGGATTAGATGGGGTTTCTTTTAACAGTGTGAAACTGATCAAAAAGGTACCTTTACAAATGACATTAATTCCGGGGAAGGCTTTGATCGGTTCGTCAGGTTTTTTCTAATTTTTTCCAAAACTTCAATTTCCTCTAAGTGTGCATTGGGTCTGAGGACAAATTTGTCTCCAACCAAGAAAGGTATCGTCGCAGTCCGTGTTTTTTCGCATAGATGGACCAGGCCGTAGTTATAATAAACAGGGATAAATGGCTGAGTGCGAGTGATAAAAAACTAGAAAATGTGAAACAGCTATGATAAAAATGCTGTTAGAGTGACAAGGACCGTCCAATTTACAATTATTTAAACGTCCAAGCTTTGTAGATGCAGAACACACAACTTTGCCAAAGATAAAGCCTTCTACACGCTACAAATTTATCAACTTAAAGAACGTAACCGAGATTATATAAGGTACGCATTATCAGTTGAGCGTATGCGCAAAATGACGTAGCCGGCCACTGTTGTATGGAGTTATCGCGCATCTACTGTTTATGGCTTTCTGAAGATTTCTGTTAAAGAAGCTCTGGCGGAGGCTTCTATTTTCGGGGCGCCAGTTCGAGTCTATGACACTGACCGTGTCCAATTCGACTCAATTCGTTCAACAATAATAGCAGCAGCAACCGGAGCGGCAGAAAGAGAAACCATGACAGTCGACGAAAGGAGGAAGATCGGGGGCGACGATAGCAATAAGAAAAGAAAACCAAGAAGAACTCCGCAATGAAAAAGCTCTTTTGGGAAACAAATATCTGCCGATAAAGCACAGAAGGCTCTGAATTTATACGCGGAGGACGTAAAGGCTAGCAGCATCACCCAGGAGAACTTGAAGACACACTTATAGCGTTTCGGAGTGTTTCCTTATATGGGTATGTCTATGAACACGGAAAAGATTAGCAGAAGGTCAACTGTTGCCTCATTCTCTGGCCAACAGCAGATCCGGCTCCAATCCTTAACATCGAGCACACTGATTATTGAGTGCGGTTTAATGCCAGAAGTCTTAAGTAGACGGACAATTGGGATGAGGCTCAGAAAGGTGAGTTTCTACGAAGTTCACCTGGCAGCATATTTTGCAACTGTGAATAATGCAGAATGCTTCTTCCGAAATGAACAGGCTTGGGGTTAAGACTGGTGCCCCTATAACGAACCACCCGGCAGATGCGCTGGACCAACACCGAGACTAGATTGGAACTGCGTACCCATAACAAATCCTAAAATTGGGGGTCCGGTGGCAGACCCGGATGCAAGCGCACTCAACCCTTTTATTATTATTGTTACATCAAACACTGGTCAGTGTACGTTTTCGACTGGCGGGTGTGATGGCACGCCTGGGCGCGGGTTCTCACCGCGCCATCCACCGGTATTCTCTTCCGCCTCCGGTCTTCATGACTGTGTCTTGACAACGGACCCAGTCGGAGGAGAGGAAGTGGTGGCGGAGGAGGAGAAGAAGAAGAAGAAGAAGAGGAAGAAGAAGACAAGGAAGAAGAAGAAGGAGAAGGAGGAGGGGGAGGAGGAGGTGTGGTGGTAGTGGTGGTGGTGGTGGTGGTGGTGGTGGTGGTGGTGGTGGTGGTGGTGGTGGTGGTGGTGGTGGTGGTGGTGGAGTAGGAGGAGGAGGAGGAAAGTGTGCCATAGATGCGGTGTAATCCAGCTATCCCTTTAAACCGACTCACGTGCAAGTCACCACGCCTGCTCCTACCCTACTGTGGAGTTTGGGTGGATATCGTAGGGTGGCACCGAGTGCCTGCGTGGTCGGATAATGAGTTACTGGCTCACTTAACCAGACACTCGCTCATCGAAACTGTTGTCCGGAATGCAAACTTCTGACGATAGGAATGTTACCCGGAGCTCCGGACTGCTTTAGCAAGGGAATTCAAGCCCTTATAGTCACGTGCTTTCACATTATATGGTGGGCCTTCTTGCGTGTTGAGAACACACTTAAATGTCGACAAAGTGAACTTTATCTCCGTTGTCAGAAGAAGAGAGGCATTGACACTGCCGACAGGGCAACGGGCTCGGAGCTTAGTGGCTAGCGGCGTGGACTTCTAACTAACAGGTCGCGAGTTCGAGCCTCGGGTGTTCCACACTTCGGGTTTGGGTACGACCGGCTGACGACGGCTAATAAGCCAGAAATGGCCATTCCAGACTCCCTTGTCTTTTTCGGTTATGCCATTTGCCTATTGGCACATCTCTCTGTTCATCCATTTTAGTCGACAGCATTAAGTAAAACATCTTATCCAGCAGCGTCGGGAAGTGTCTTCTGACTTCGCATGGGCTATGGCTGGGAACACCGCATTCACACCCACAAAAGGAAACCATCAACCAATAAAATTCGTCGCTTTTACCAAAATCGCATACTCTAACGTAATCTCCGACCTCAGAATTACATAAATATGTACCTCGAAGTTTAACGGTGTCATCCTTTGTAACTCCATAGGGAAAAAAATGTTCGATCAATGATGGCCCTGTTTTTTGCATACCTTTCAGTTGTAAAGCCTTAACTGCACCATGATTTGACTTGGGGCCCTGATGACACATACCATTGCCATTAAGCGCATAAGTGAAAATTTTCCTTGCATTTTAATGCATCGTCTCACTTGTCAGAGGCTATCAAGACCAGCAGAACAATGTGCTTGCATGGGCTAGGTAGACTGCCGACCGAATAAGGAAATAAGATCGTTGAATCAAGAGCTTTATCCGCCTGACGTTTCAGGCTTCTGTCCGGTCTTGTTGTCAGAGGCAACAGCAGCTACTGACAGTTCACACACACGGCGCTGCATCCTATAAAAAATGTGTCGCCTTATTCACGAACTACCTGTAACTGATCTCTCCTCGGATGATGGTTTCGAACAGGAGTCCGAAAGGTAAATAACGCCCTTGATCCGCCGACAGAGTCTTCCCCTTCACGTCTGCTTTCTGTAACTAGCCTCATCGCTTCTTTATGATTGGTGAGCGTCTGTCCGCATCACGCATAGTTTGACTTTTTATTTCACGCAAATAAGAAACACTAGGTGTTTTTTGGTTCTTTCCAAGTCTTAGTAGGAGTCCTAAAGTAGACTCCCCCGTGTAAATCGTTCTTCTTGAATTTTTGCAGGTTCCTTCCAAACTGATGCCGCATACCTGGTGTGTACAAAAAATAAAAAATCAGGCAAGGCGTCCTAACCGCTTGCAGATGCTGCCCCTTGCCGGATGTCGGCCTGTAAAGAGGACAATCCATTCCTATGTTTTTGTGTTGCCCGTTTATTATCAATAAAAACAAGGACACCTACACCTACGTGACCTACCTCATAATATCTGATAACGGAAACTGATTAGAGAATTTTTGGACGCCTTTCACGTGGCAAAATTGGCATTATGGCTGCATAAATGGACCCTCAATGTTCTTGCCGCTTGACTAACAAAGGCATCGAGGTAGCCGGCGCACGGAGAGTCATGGGTGACGGCAGGTGCTCGCTCGCGTATAGACCGCAGCTGGGGCTTTTTGTGACTGTTGATTTTGCCGGGCGCAAGCGAAGCGTTTCGCAATTTTGGGGGCGTCGTTAATGTAAAGCGAAGCAGTACTAGAGGAAGAAGAGCCCTTCAGTGCAGCCAGCATGTTGTGACTTTGGTTTACACCTCATGTATTTACAAAGTTTATGCTGTCACATTGAATCCTGAGGTTCATCATAAAAAGCCTGAGCTGTTGTCCGCCAGCCGCATTAGAAGCATGAAATCGCCACTTTTGGTAATACGTTTTGCTTGTAGGCATTTTGACAAAATTTCTGAGGAACCCCTTCTTTCTATGCTCAGCGCTGAACCAATGAGAGAGGGTTTGAAAAGCAGGGGGGCCTTCCCGGCTTCGAGAAACAATAAAACCACCCAAACTTGGCAGAATTAATCATTAGATTAGTTACTGAGGTGAATAGAAAGTCAAAAACGTAGTTTCTACCAGAAAAGCACATGAGCAAAACTAGGAGAGCCTTTGGCTGGTATCTGTGCTGTCACGTACGGTATACCATGCTGACTTTGTATATATATATTTTGAATAACTGAAGTAGTATGCATTCCGAGATTATATGATGGAAGGACGAACTCCGTCGGAAATAGAGTTTTATTCGTAAATTTTCGAGCTGGTTGCACCAACCCGTCGTTAGACAAAGTGGAAAAAGAAAGGTGGCATTGTCACACTGCTGGTTGAGGACGCAGACAGAGGGGTAAGCAGACGACCATGTGAGGGGGAAGTGTGCATCGTGTTGTGATGGGTGCAGGAGGTGAGGATAGGTGTTGTTGGTCCCAGTTGTGGTTCACCGCGTTGGAGGGGGGGAGGGAGGAATGGCGTGTCGGCGAGATCATGCATGTCCGGGCACGCATTAGCTGTTGTTGTTCTTATATACATACATATATGAGAAGATGATACCGACAAAGACAAGGGAGGGTTTAAGTATGAGCCCCAAGGCACAACGGAACGAGCATGTTCCGTAACCTGATCGGTGAGCGCCCACTATCATAATACATATATATATATAATGTTAGGGGGCGCTCACCGATCGTTCATACGGAACTCACTCATTCCGTTGTGCCTTAAGGGCTCTCTCTCGAGCCCAACCAGCAGCCGCGCAGCAGCGCATGATATATAGGCAGAATGATATTACCGACAAAGACAAGGGAGACTGGGATGGCCATTTCTGGCTTATTAGCCGTCGTCAGCCAGCCATGCCCAAGCCCGAAGTGTGGAACACCCGAGCCTCGAACTCGCGACCAGTTGGTTTAGAAGTCAACGCCTCTACTCACTGGGCCACGAGCCCGTTGTCCTGTCGGTTTTCGATCGGGCACATACAATGTTAGGGGGCGCTCACCGATCGTTCATACGGAACTCACTCGTTCCGTTGCGCCTTAAGGGCTGCTTCTCTAGCCCAACCAGCAGCCGCGCAGCGGCGCATGATATATAGGCAGAATGATATTACCGACAAAGACAAGGGAGACTGGAATGGCCATTTCTGGCTTATTAGCCGTCGTCAGCCAGCCATACCCCGCTGCGCGGATGCTGGTTGGGCTCGAGAGAGAGCCCTTAAGGCACAACGGAACGAGTGAGTTCCGTATGAACGATAGGTGAGCGCCCCCTAACATTGTATATGCCCGATCGAAAACCGACAGGACAACGGACTCGTGGCCCGGTGAGTAGAGGCGTTGACTTCTAAACCAACAGGTCGCAAGTTCGAGGCTCGGGTGTTCCACACTTCGGGCTTGGGTATGGCTGGCTGATGACGGCTAATAAGCCAGAAATGGCCATTCCAGTCTCCCTTGTCTTTGTCGGTAATATCATTCTGCATGTATATATATATATATATATATATATATATATATATATATCATTGTCATTATGGACAAGA
>CACRXP010000084.1:984548-1060057 GCA_902702965.1 Spirometra erinaceieuropaei
ACTGGTTCGAGGGTTAGAGCCCAGATTTCGTGATAAACAATTGTTTTAATCCGTAAACGTCCACCACGTCCTCAGATGATACAGGCTATGAGATGGCGGAGCCAATCGACCGTTGTGCGCATATTCCAGATTAAATAGCGTGGTAATCCTAACACATTTAGATCCCATGAATATTTTTTTGATAGTGCCAACGACAAAGATGATGACAATGAAGGCAGTGTCACAGTTACTTATTTTAGGTCTTACTGCTCTACTGTCACTACGAGGTATGGTAAATAGTTGAAGTCGGTCGAGAGTGTTTCGCCCTGACAGCCAGTCATTTGACTGTTGCTTGCAGTCCGGTGTCAGCCCTGACTCAGGCGATATGCGAATAAGGTCTACTGCTTCCAAGGCGTCTTAGAACTACAGGAAGGTAAGTTATAATCTAAGACCACTCCCTAATTTACCTTCGCGGCTCCCCGCAAAAGCATTGATAGAAGTTAGGTGTGAGTTTGAAAGATACGCACATATTTTCGAATTCCCATTTTCCCATAAAAATCTGGTAAAAAGTAAGTGGTTAGTTCCGCAAATACTGCCATGTCACACTTGAAAAGTCAATTTGGCAAACAGGTGTTTTCGGGAATTCTTCATCAGACCAATAGAGATGCATGAAAGGATGAAAATTTACAAAATTAACAGTGTTTATAGGTGTATCCGGGGCCATTAATTCATTAACACTCATCTCCCCCACGCCTGCCGAATGACGAGGTCGACCTGTTTTAGTCCTTAGAGCTAGGGGAGGCGGGTAAGACAGTTTTTGAGTGATGTTCTTGGATTGAGTACACGGAGTACCCATCGCTGTAATTGGGGATTGGAGGCGGCATGTCGTCATCACTTGAGGTTGGCATTGCCCGTGGCAGAGAGAGCGCTTGCGTCAGGGATTTCTGACAACATAACACCGGATTAACTAGCTGTATAGCCACTAGCTCGGCCGTTGCTAGTATCCGTTGGCGAAGGCCTTTAGAGAAGCTTGGTGGTGTCCGGTAGACAACCTGAAATCCTTCCTTGGCATCGACTCAGTGATTCGTATCGATTAAATGTGAAAGAATAGAGCTTGAAAGCATTCACTTGCTCATGTGGAGCGGGATACATTAATCGTACAACGAGACGCCTGGAAAAGAGGATACGTTAACAGATGACCGCTTGGCTAGACAGAAGTGAGACCCGATTGATTTCAAGTGATTTTTGTTGTGCAATCAATGAGAACCCTTTAACAATTGTACATGCCCGATTGAAACTGACAGGAGAAGGAGCTCGTGGCTCAGTAGTTAGATTGGTTATACTTCTAACCAACAGGTCCCTGGTTCGAGTCCCAGGTGTTCCACACCTCGCGGTTTGATATGACAAGTTGACGACGTCTATAAGTCGGGAATGGCCATTCCGGTCTTCGCTTGTCTTTGTCGGTCGGGTGATATATATATTTCTGAAATTCATTACTTGATTATTCTCTGGAGTTCATATACCAGAAGCCGTTAGAGAACGCTGGAAATCTTACTGAAGAGCCGAACCCCTCGCAGCTGTGTCACGCAGCGGCAGAATATCGGTGAAACACGTGTCTGGGCTTATAGCAAAGATCTATGTCGGGAGTACGGTATAATACCTTTGCAAGATATATATATATATGTGTGAGAGAAAAGAAGAGGTTCTTCGGAAAACATTGCGCTGTACTTGAGAATTTTTGAATTGGTGACACCAACCCGTCGTCAGAAGAAATGAAGATAAAAGAGAGATTGAGACAGTCACACTAGACTGGTTGACGCTATGCGACAAACATTGACGGGCGGATTATTAGCGTGCCGGGTTCTGAGCAGGGTGCGGGAATAGAACAATTACGGCTCCCCGTGTTAGAAGGGAAGGAGAGTGGTAGGTTGGCGGAACTGCGGGCGCCTGGATGCGGCGTGAGGCTCGGCTTAGTGGGGCGTGATCTTAGGCCCTCATAATGGCCGTCTAGGTCAACGTGGCGGCTGATGCTGTCCGTGTTAGAGTGCCATGCCTCTAGGAATTGTCTCGCCCGTTTTATGTTGGCCGTAGCGATGACCTCGGTGCCATCCCAATTGAACCGTTAGTCGCACTGGAGTGCGTGTGCAAACACGAGGGACAGTGGGTCACGGCGACGGATAGCTAGTTTGTGTTTATTAATTCGAGTTCCCAGGCGTCGTCCTGTATGACCAGAATATACGCAGGGACAATTGGCACAGGTGATGCGACATATAACGTTAGACTGCTCATCTTTGGGGATAGAATCCTTTACTCAAGATAAGGTTGGGCGCAGCGAAGATGCAGGTTTGTGGGCAACGCGGATGCCGAACTGATTTAGTTGACGGGCGATCAGTTCTGAGGTCTCCTGCATATAGGGCAGAGAGAAGAATTTCTGTGTCACGATTTCTCCATTTGAGGAGAGGAATATATACAGTGCTTGACCAATCTCATGAAAAGTTGACTGAAATTCTGAAATGCGTTTTCCATTAGGAAGGATTACTTGGTCGCGGTTGTGATACTGATTATCTTAAGGTATACTCTTATAACATTTTGGACTCGGCAGGATGTTGGCTTTAAAATGCACTTCTTATTAATCTCCTGTAGAAAGCGTGCTTGGTAAAAAATGACTACCTAAGTAGCATGCATTTTTCTCATTGATTTTCGTTGGGTTTGAAAATTTAAATATATCTTATAGAAACCACAAACAAAAATGTGTTTTCTTTTAGTCATTCAATAGAGAATCACGTCTTCTTTATATTTTATGTTTAAGAAAGGAGAATAATTAGGTTTTAAAAAAGTTTCTCATTATGAGACTTTTTAAGACCGCGATATGTCCATTCACATAGCATCGTACCTGGCCGTTTACTACTGCTCCCCATGAAATGTACAACATGGTCCGCATCCATTGCAAAATTTTATGGACCCTGTATGATATCTCGTTAATGACATAGAAAAATATTGGATTTTCTTTATGCGGAATGCATGCACCTTGTAGAGTGTAATCACTAAGCGCTAATACAACGAATGATCAAACTCCAAATTTTTCGGCAATTAGAAAACTTTTTTAAATCCTAATTATACTCCTTCCTTAAGTATAAAATATAAAGAAGACTTGATTTTCTTTTTATGGATTAAAATAAAGCCTATGTTTGTTTGTGGTTTCTATAAAATATATTTGAATTTCCAAGACCATCGAAAATCAATGGTAAAATGCATGCTACTTAGGTAGTCATTTGTTACCAAGCACGCTTTCTACAGGAGATTAATTAGAAGTGCATTTATAGCCGACATTCTGCCGAGTCCAAAATGTTATAAGAGTATGCCTTCAGATAATCAGTATCAAAACCGTGACCAAGTAATCCTTCCTAATGGAAAACGCATTTCAGGATTTCAGCCAACATTTCATGAGATAGGTCACGCACTGTAAGATGGTCAAGCGGGATGATTGAGTTCCGTAGCGCGATGGTAGGGCCACCTTGTACCACTTCAATAAACGTTAATTGACATTCTGAAACGCGTTCGCGAATAGAAAAAAATTAAGTAAGTATGGCTCCAACAACATAATCCCAAGAAATTTCGGACATGTCAGAATGCTGACTCTTTGAATGAACCTATTTCCGGCTACCTGTGAAGGTACTCTGTAGAAGTGACTGTTTAAAGAGCATGCGTTTTTACAAAGAAGACTTGCTGATTCATTAAAATATATTTAATAGAAACAAGCACAAAATATCCATTTTTGTATCCATTAGGTAGCAAATCATGTCTTTTTCAAGTGTTATAATGTCGGTTTGAAAGCGTTTATTATCGTGAGATATTTTAATGGTCAAAGACACATTCTATAAATTCAGTAAACATTTTATTGGAAAGCAGGTCTACCGTAACATTCAAAATTTAACCCTTATTCTAACCTTAACGTTAAGTTTAACATCAACACTCCAACCTATCCCTAATGTTAAATCTGACCCTAGTCTACTCATTTAAACCGACGAAGTTATATTATGTAACTCCACTAGAAAACCTGTACATAGCTACAGCCCCGCCGGCCAGCGATTCCCAGCCCGTAACAGGTTAACCTAACCCTTACACTGGTAGCCTTCAAGGGAAACTCGAACATTACCGTAACTTCAATCCAAGCCTCACGATCCTAATTATAATTCGCAAATCCCAACCCCAGCAGCAACTTTAAATCCAAACAACAACCTCTGTCTCTAACCCCCCTCTAAGGGCAACATAGTTTATAGTAGCTAATAACGTTGGCTTCATGAAAGTGAAAATTTTGTCTTGCCGTCTAAGGAAATCCTTGTAGTGACTAGTTTGCACCTTTGGCTAAATTTTGACCATTTTTTCAAATTAATGTCCTTAAACACGCACTTAATCACTAGCAATTCAGATGACCCGTGTTATTTAGGTTACAAAATCTTAGACTTTTTTGCTGTGCCTTATAGGACATTCAGAAGCTGTGCGAAGTCAGGGAGATAACCGAACTTGCAGCAGACACCTTGGAGGACTTTAAAAGCTCACGTCCCGCAACTGATCTTGAAAGAGAGGATTATACGCTGACTGCCCGCTTGGATACTGTGAGTTTCTGCAGTTAAATACTGCTACACTTTTTGTCACCTACTTTCGCTAAAATGACCTGTTTGCTTTCCCGGAGACCATCGGAGTATGCCAAGTGTTCATGTAAATGTCTTCCGTACTTTTACTTGGTACGGCTGCGATTATGCCTGATCTAGCCAGCCTCGATGATGTCGCAAATTGTACCTCTCCACGCGTGACTATTCACGGCAGCAGATGTGTACAGTTCTCCAACGACGCAGACCGAAAATCAAAGGTCCAAGAACCACCTCTGTGTCTTGGCGAACTGTGTCGAGCCGGGCTCTGAGTTGACCCCCTCTTCGGCGTCTCCAATGGGGTAACGGTGCCGGGTCGAGGACAGTAACACTGAGCTCCTGAGGTGGACGACGAAGAGAACATGCCCGAACCACCTCAGTCGTCTTGGTTGGACGGCCTAGGTTATCATTACGATGTTGTCACAGCGAGCGCGGACTGTCCCACTTGAGACGGAGTTGGTATACTTCACTTGAAGGATGGTTCACAAGCAGTGGCGGTCAAATACCTCCAGTTTTCGCTCATTCGTCAGGCGCACAGCCCAGCATTAACAACCATAAACAAGGACAGACTGGACAGACGCACGGTGCGCGCGGGTCTTAGTGGCGATGGGGATGTCGCGTCGGATCCACAGGCATTTTCTAATGCTTGAGAAAACTCGGAGGATAGCATCAACTGGGGAGACAATGTCATCCTTACTCTGGCCATTCGGCGTTAGCCTCGCCCCGAGGTATACAAAACTGTCTACTTCTTCAAGCTGACAACTTTAAATGCCAAGAGATGCCTTCTCCTGGTAAGGAATGCAATTTGAAAACACTTCAACGGACCGATTTGGCGACCTCGTTCACCCCTGACAACATAGACTCCAGACCATCAAAGCTTGAAGCCAGTAAGGCGATATCATCGGCATAGTCGAGAGCAGTCAGTCGGTGTCCGGGTGCAAATTCAACACTGTCGCCTTCGTGTAGGGCCAGCCCAAGAATCCAGTCAATAGCATAATTGGACAGAATGGGCAACAGGATACAACCCTGTCGAACGCCAGACCGAATACCAAACGGTTGGGAAAGATTGTTGTGGACCAGGTCTCGTGCGGTTGAGGAGCGATAATAGGCCCTGATCATGTGTACGATTTTTCGCGGTACACCATGTAGTGCCATTATCCGCCTTAGGGGCGCACGATGGACAGAATCGAACGTGGCGGCAAAGTCAATGAAGCAGACGGCCGTCGGTTGCTGGTAGCAATGACGAAATTCGAGAGTGCGCCTTAGTGTTCTTGCCTGGACGATCAAGGCCTCATGTTTCCATCGGAGAGTTTGTTCGTCTATCTATAGATTACGTCACTAGCCACTACGACCATCAGGAAGAAGTGGAACGCCAGTTTGGGGGGAGGTTGTATTTTGTCCAAAACTATTAGATAAGACGTTGGTAGGAAATGGCAGTCGAAAGCGGACATGTTCGACGCCGTGAGAGCGGCGTCCGCGTGTTGTGAGACGGTCATGCCTGAGTCAGCCTCGAAGATGATTGGCCAGTTTGGACAGCTGACAGCGACGGAGAAGCAAACTGCAATTGGTGCACATGTACACTTGGTCACGCGCCAACCGGAGTTGATTCACCACAGGAGCGCCTAAGCTGTGAAAGACTGTGAGCTCTTCGTACCCACAGGCGTTGCGTTGAACACACATGCACCCCATCATGAATTTTTTTACAATTATATTGCTCATTTAATATCTCATCGAAAGTTCACAGTGACGGTGTTGAAAATTCCCTAGAGTAGTAGGTAAGGAGAAAGTGAGGGAGTGAGTCTGTAGCATCAAGCGGTGTGAATGTGTCCCTGTCTGTGCGCTACCATCGTCGGGTCAGATCCCAAGTTGTTGGGAGAAAGAAGGAAGGCACCAGAATGAGGGGTTTATTGTGCACAGAGCTCGGAGTTGTCCTCTCAGGCGGCAGGGCCCACTGGTGAAGCCAAGGCTGGTGTTGGCTGCGTCCAGTCATGCCTGAGAGTCCCTGGGACAGTATTGGCAGCCACGTCTGTTGGCTCATGGGCCAACCTAAAGTGGTGTCCAATCAGTGTGTGATGCATTTGCCGAGGGGTGGTTTCCCAATGGCTTAGGTTGTGGTTGCAGGGGGAAGGTGCTTTCAAGTGGCCTCATGGGCAGCTGTGGCTGTGCGGACGCAGGTATGCCCGAGCATACCTGACTTCAGGTCAACATACCGGTGACTTCAGGTCAGCGCGTCTGTAACGGCTCACTACAAAGGGGTGAATGACCTTGAGGCAGCGAGATCTTGAACATATGACGCCAAACCGGTCATGATGACTGCGCGCTACAAGTGTGTGTGAAAATGCTATCATGCTGGAACAGACTCTGCCCTCACCCATCGTCCACCATTCAAGCTACATGCTTTTCTGCAAGTAGGTGTATTCGGACTACTGCGGGCTACAGTGCTGTGGGTAGGAGTCGAATCAACGCTTTTGAGTTGGCTGCCGAACCGATAGTTCGATTGGGTAAGTTCTCATCCGAGGCTAAAACTTCAACTAATTTTCAGCTTCTCCTGCTTCCAGCGTGTACGAATACCTTGGTCGACGCGGAGATAAAATCACGACCTCAGGATTTAGAAAAGGCTCCTTTCATCCAACAGGATTCGATCCTTAGGCCAACTTTCGTTAATGACAAGGTTGATATCATGAGCGAGAACAAACTGCGGAATCCCTATAATATTCTAAACTCACTCTTCTCATGCATGGAAAAATAAGAAGCAACAGCTGCCCTTCCTTTATATGCTCGTAAAACCAAGTATCAACGCTGAAATCGAAACAACACTACGCAGGTTATTTTTCACAGAAATCATTCGATGACTCACAAGCAAAGCCGTATTAGAACACTTCAAGCGGATCCAGGCTTGCTACAGAACCGTGGTAAAAACGCACGCGATATCTCCGCGACCAATGTAGGCGAAATGCCTACAATTCGTCCTCATTTTTATCTCAAAGGATGTTGCTTTGGTAGAGGGATGCTCACCGATCGTTTCCACGAAACTCACTCGTTCCGTTGTGCCTTACGGACTCTCTCTCTCTCGAGCCCAACCAGCAGTCGCACATCGCGCGTGATATAGGCAGAATGGTAGTATCGACACAACGGGTCAAGCGAGTTCCGTAGAAACGATCGGCGAGCTCCCCTCTACCATTGCATATTCCCGATCGCAACGGACAAGCCAACGGGCTCGTGGCTCAGTGGTTTGAGGCGTTGGACTTCTAACTACCAGGTCGCAGGATCGCGCCCCAGGTGTTCTACACTTCGGCGTTGGACATGACTGGCTGGCGACGGTTAATAAACCGTAAATGGCCATTCCAATCGCCCTTGTCCTTGTCGGTAATACCAATGTTGCTTTGAGTAGGCTTCATTCAGATCTCTTAGCTTTTTTTTACTTTGAATAAGTCATCTGACCGGTAGATAATCCCGTTCTAACCAATGCTGATGATTAATTTCTGTATACAACCAGTCTTCAACTTATTGCTATCAATTTGCAGATTGTCGCGCAGTTGCGTAGATTGCACCGACTTGTGGATCAGAGACTGTCAACAGCTACCAGGTTAGTGGAAAAGGATTTGCAAGGCAAATCTGAGCATCCGGCTCTTTCGGTGCCTCTAATTAGCACCAATGTATGGGTGCGTGAATGGTGAGATTCATCATACGCTGGCCTTTGCCGGCCCTCTAGTTTTTAATTAATAAATTCCATCCTGTGTTATACTTAGTTATTTATGCTTAGTTAAGGTAATATTATATGCCATCATAATATTACGAACGATCTCTAGGCCAGAAAATCGGAATCAAGCGACATGTGTTGACGATTACTGCTCTCAACCACGGGACACACCGTTTTAACTAGATTAGACTTTCGAAACGCCGAGACCGCGAGTACACCTAATGTAAACTTAGCTTCGTCAAGGGTAATACTGTTTTTCCGGACAGTATAGATAGTGTTTCTCTGACAGCACGTTGAGAAAGGGGATATTAATTGTTTTATTGCCTACAGCCTGTGTGTGGTGTGCAGCTCATGGTCAGAAGAGTCAACATAGTCTGTGGTAAGCAAGATTGAATGTTGTTTCCAGATAAACGCGAAGTAAAGTAGAGGACAAGCAAGTCTACTGCCACTTTAAACTAATTCACGCAAAATTTACCCTGCCTGCTCTGAGTTTATTTTGGAGTACACGCTGGACATCGTCGGCACCAGCGTCGGTGTTCAAGATTGAGTGTTGCTTCCAACCAAACATGAAAAGAAATTTGATACGCAATAAGGCAGAAATCACGATTAACCATTCGGTAGGAGAATGCGCTCGCTCTCTTAGTAATGGGTTATCTGGAGTTTTTAGGTCCCTAATCAACTAATGTTAATTGACTGTAGATTGTCTTCATTAAGGAAGCAGAAAAGTTGTATGCCTTTTCGTATTTTGGAGAGTAGCAATCATTGACCGATCTCCTGAGGTGTTAGCCGGAATTCTGCATTTTCGATAAGGTAGGGTTACTATATTTATGCTGAATTATTAATTGCTGTACGGCCTAATTCCGTAAGTTGAAAAGAGGTTGTCTGTCGGGCCTAAAACAATATTTTAAATATAAGACTGTTTAAGTCTAGCCAATGCCTACTCAAACATCGTCAATCAATGATCCTTATGAAGTATAATCATAGTCAATATCCACTGAAATCATATATGGACCATTATAATACCTTCTTAATGGCGCAGAGGGATGCAGGATATTTCCTACACGAAAAGCGTGCTGTCTGTAGGTTGGAAAACCTGAGCATAAGTGCATCTACGGGTCGGAGAATTTATTATTCGGGAGTCGAGAAAACGTTTATAATTCTAATATTTATCGTTTATTCGGGTACAGTGTTTGAAGAAGGCGTAATTTTGTACAAAATAAATACATAAAAGAATGTTGCTTATGTATTATTTAAAAAAAAAAACACATACCAAGATCAAAATTGACATTGGAAGCAAAATGCGCATTATACAAGCAGTCTTTTTTAACCGAGAGAGAATTTAACAAGCCAAGATCCTAGCAACACCGAAATGTTATAAGATTATGTCAAACGACAAACAATAAGCCAAACCAATTTAGTATTCATTTTAAATCGAGAACGCAATTCAGAATTTCGATTTACCTATCATAGGATCGACCATTGACTGCAGAAGGGAAGAGGGGAAGTGTCCGCTCACATGTTTAGAAAAGATGTAATACAAGCGGACCAAAAGATGCGTCGGTAAAATAGGATACAAATTACACGTTCGCCTATCCGTCAGTGATTTCGGAAAAATGTGTCTTCCGGAACTCCGTCAAGCAGTGAATTTTACGCTTCAAATAACTATCCAAGTTGAGGTCATAATTCCTTACCTCAATTGGCCAACAACAGACTATGGCTTGACGTCTTCCAGTTTTCTCATCATGCTACCATCAAGCGACACATCGTCGATATTCATCTACACAGCTGCCTAGTACGCTCCTGCTGCAGTTAAATATGTCGTTTCTGAGTACCGTATATCAGGACGGATTCTGTGATTTTCAAATAAATTCACAACCCCCGTTATACACCGTACGAAGGCTTCGCGAAATGTAAGGAACAATATGCAATACTAACGTGCACCAATGCAGTCAACATCGTGTCGTTTCGTCGAGGGATTCACTGCATGAGGGTTGCATATATCCGGCTTAACATAGAGATCTAAGGAGCTTTGAACTTAAAGACCCCTTACGATATATCTGCAATCTAAGTGCCACCATATTACTTGCTTTTCTTTTTTAGGATCAAGCAGGACGTTGGGACCAGTAAGCAGACGGCAAAGAGCACAACAATGCCCATTCAAATACAACAAGAGGAAAAAGAAAAACAAGGGAAGAAACACCAGAGAGGTTTACAGAAGCATCTGGATATCAGTAGATCACGGAATGCTGTTGAAATATTCGTGGATGGTGTGAGGGCCAAAATAACTGCGTTGGACTTGAAGACGCAGTTTGAAACTTTTGGAGAAGTGCTCGATGTGTTTGTGCCAAGAAAACACAGAGGTTTTGGCTATATTGCACTTTTGCCGACAGGAGATCCAAGTGAAATCCTGTGGAATAAAATGATTATACATGGAGTGAAGATAAATGTAAGGAAGTGTTATTCATTCGACGATGGGAAAAAGGAATTAGTGAAGTGAGTTTTCAACACGTGGAATTTCGTCTGGCTGTAATGCAAATCTCATAAGGCCTTAATTCATAGTAACTTTGCTCTCTTGTCGAGTCTATCTTCTCGTTTCTTCTTAATAAACCGGTTTGCATGCTTTAATGAGATGTGAATTTGCCTATCCATCCGCCAGCAGACAAGCATCGACTTGGCTACACCGTACTGAGACTGCTGACCTGTAGCGTCTAAACTGTAAATGTTTGTACTCAGAGCATGACAATCGTCAGACCAAATCTCGTGGTCGAGGCAAAGTCAGATGTTACCAGATGGAGGGATTTATTGTGCACGTAAACCTGAATTGTCCTCTCAGGCGCATGTGAGTCCAGCGCTGACGATGACTGCGTCCATTCATGCCTGAGAATCTGTGAGACAGTGGTGATGGTTTGCTTAGTAACTTCGCCTGTTGTTCGACCTACCATCGTTTTTACAATGTGCCCTCATTCATCAACAGATTATTTTTACGCGTTTAGTGGCACTTTTTTAATGTTAGTAATCTCATAATATAAGTAAGTTGAATATAAACTTATCTGGATTGGCAGTATGCGAAAATGCAAGGCAGTACATCCATTACCGAGGTGCAAGTGAATGCAGGACGTTGGGACTAGTAAGCAGACGGCAAAGAACACAACAATGCCCATTCAAATACGACAAGAGGAAAAAGAAAAACAAAGGATGAAACACCAGAGGCTTACAGAAGCATCTGGATATCAGTAGATCACGGAATGCTGTTGAAATATTCGTGGATGGTGTAAGGGCTAAAATAACTGCAATGGACTTGAAGACGCACTTTGCAACTTATGGGGAAGTGGTCGATGTGTTTATGCCAAGAAAGCACCGCGGCGTTGGCTATATCGCACTTTTGCCGACAGGAGACCAAAGTGAAATGCTGAGGAAGAAACTAATTATAGATGGAGTTAAGATAAATATAAGGAAGTGTTATTCATTCGATGATGGAAGAAGGGTATTAGTGAAGTGAGTTTTCAACATGTTGATTTCTTATAACCGTAGTGGAAATCGCATACAGTCTCCATTCTTAGTAACTTCGCCTGTTGTTCGGCCTACCATCTTTTTTACAATGTGCCCTCATTCATCAACAGATTATTTTTACGCGTTTAGTGGCACTTTTTTAATGTTAGTAATCTCATAATATAAGTAAGTTGAATATAAACTTATCTGGATTGGCAGTATGCGAAAATGCAAGGCAGTACATCCATTACCGAGGTGCAAGTGAATGCTATATTAGTTATCAGAACGGCCCGGCGGCACAGTGCCAAGTATCTGCTGTACTGTACTTGATACGGCTGCGATCATGCCTGATCTAGCCGACCTTGCTGATGTTCTGAACTGTGCCCCTCCATGCGCGACGGTCTGCGACAGCAGATCTGGACAGCTCAACCCATTCTCCTCGCCAACTACTGAGACCGAATACCGAAGGCCCAGGAAACCACCTCCATTTCTAAACGTTTTGTGTCGAGCCAGGTTTTGAGTTGACCCCCTCATCGGCGCTTCCAATGGGGTAACGCTGCCGGATCGAGAGCAGTAACACTGAGCTCCTGAGCTGGACGACGAAGAACATGCCCAAACCACCTCAGTCGTATTTCTCGCTAGGTCCTTAACACCAAGCCATCTTGATGGGGGCATTACCTATTACATTTCCTTGCGAGATGTTAGACGCCTCGGCAGTCAGTCGGAATCGGTACTTTTTCATTTCCTATAATCCTATGCGATTTCAATAGACAATGGCCTCTGCCACTTGAAGATCCACGAAATGTTGTTCGTTTGAAAGCCGGCATCTTGAGTTAACTGAATTATTATAGAATTATGTTGCACAATGATTAGTTTCACACCCCAGTTAATCATTTTTTTCGAAACGAAAACGCTTTTTGAAATTTCGGTTGACATTTCATGAGTTAACCCACCTATTGTACATTAATCCTCGACGTGACGTATTCTATAGAGGACGAGTTGGTTGTTTGCGGATTGCACACATGCCTAAAACAACAATACTGCCAAATCCTGATTTTTGTTTGGGTTCACGCAGAAGAAAGGAACTGTTTTTTGTTTTGATTTTGGATAATCAAACAAAAGTATGATCAGCGGGCAGCCCCTTTGAATGACAAACTCGAAATGATGAAGCTGAAATCGTCTAGCTCCAGTGAACCTCTTCAGCATCAAAAGACATAAAAGCATCAGTGACATCGTATCATTGTTTTGCGGAAATTAACTTGAACGAGACAAAGGCAACGGAACATGAGGAATTCAATGTCGTCACGTTTCATGCCTCTAGGCTTCTCTCTAATTGATTAGTTTATCTAATTTTATTCATACGCAGCGACTGTACGCCGTTTTTTAATAAATCACAAGCTTTTTGACGTCACTTTTTTGTATGTTTCGTCGGCTTTGTCTAGCTCAAACAATAACATCAACAAGTTATCCACGACAGTAAAAAAGAGATTTGCAAGAAGAGCTGTAGAATATACTCGGAAAGTACGTAAACACCAACGACCGCATGTTTCTTGACAAACCACTTGGCGTGCTTTGAAGAGGTGTTAATTAGTCTATCAGTCTACCAACAAACTATTATTGTGGAATCGGTTACAGTGCACCGCGATTGAGAGCAGATGCAGATCAGGACCCATTTCAAGAAAACATAATCTCTGCGAATTCGAATAATGTTGAGAAGTGTTTTTTAACTGATGTTGAGGAAGATAACTCAGTCCATCGCGTTTACAAGATGTTAGATTCCTTGTTGATGACTTTAGACTCACTGGGGACAAAAGGTAAGATTGGAACCAATACCTTTGGGGCTATGAACTTAGCCAACAAAAGAGATGACTTTTATCAACACCGAACTTATTCAGCGGCAAAAGCAACAGCAACAGCAGCAGCAGCAGCAGCAGCAGCAGCAGCAGCAGCAGCAGAAGCAACATTTGTCAGACTGAGCGCTTCGAAAAACCTTTCGATTTGGGGCCGACATTCGTTCCGTCCCCTGGTACGACGCTCGCCTATTGGTCGTCGTCTTTACGAAATCCACCAGTTGTACAACCATGCGAGCCCTCAAGCTGCGTAAAGTCAAAGTTCGTTTCACGACCAGTCAGTATGCTGCGGCTGCTGCTGCGGATAAATGTTTCGTTTCCGAATGTCGTATCTTAAGATTATTTCTGGGATTTTTAAACAAAAATGTCAGCTCATGTTGTGCCTGGTTTGGAGGTTTCGTGGGTAAGTATAGGCTATGGACCCTCCCCACCTTTAATACGTAAACCTGGCTACTATATTTGTTTTAGTAGGCCTTATTTGGTTTGAAAACAAGCATGTACAGCAGAATTTATTGGGGCCAACGAATTTCGTGACGGCTTTTCAACTGCAACCCGTCTCTGCATAACATAGGTAACAACTGAAAGCGCACAGCAGTATGAATTTGTACAGAATGGCAGTGCATAGGAGCAAGGTCAAAGTTCAAAATAATCAATAATCAGGTAAGACGTCCACCTAGGCATCAAAAAGGAAAAAGGGGAGACGAAATGTTTACAGCAAATCACAGTCAGGGGAAAATAGAGACGTGGGATTACCAGGGCAATGGCAGATTGATCACGTGATCTAACTGCTTGCACAGGTCTGGTTTCTCCCTCCGTATGCAGGCTGCTTCCAAATAACGCAAGGTTCGAGTTGTACGTGCTCGGACAAGTACTCGAAAGGATGCTTTAGGGTCGACAGCATGACCGCTATCTAACAGGTGTTTCGTTATAGACGAACGGGGGGTTCTATTTTCCTGTTTAAAAAGGCCAATTAGGCAAATGCTCAGCGGCCCTGGTTGCAAATTGCCTTTGCGTTCCCCCAATGTACTTGCATCCGCAAGTGCATGTGAATTCATACACACAATTGGGGGTGGCGTGCATTGGCAAGGCATCCTTTGCCCGGTTAATTGGAGGGCTTTTTGTGGAACTGATGTACATGCTTGTTTTCTATTCATACCGGGGATAAAATGCTTCAAACCTATTTGGCATATCAGTTCATCGTAAGGGATGAATTTTACTTAGCGCACTTATATAATCACATGAACCGACTTGGTTCGGTATGATCTTTAGGAATAAATTAATCGACACGAGGTGGCCTTCAATGATTGTCTTCCTATTCCAAGCCTGTCTCTTCCAAAAGGGTAGTTATACCTTTTTCTGTCATACCGGCACTCACAATGCAACTCGTACTGTAAGGATCGTTGGCTGCGTTTCGGTTTACTTTGCCTCAGAGCACAAACGCTGTGCTTCTACGATACTTCCTAACGCTCTCTATTTTCGGATGCGCTCGCCATACTTTTCCTACTTTTTCAAGAATACGTATGGTTTCTCGCAAAAAAATTAATAAATCAGTTAGATACGGTTTTTTATGCACAAACAATTGTCTTACAAATGATCGTTTTATTGCGTTTTGGGAGAAGCTCTTTAGGTTACCTCTTCAAAAAGCCATCGCGCCGGATATTTGTCCGCAATATTTGACAAACCACAGACAAATTTGAACGTCGTCCACGTGGTCATATTGCTTGACGAGACACTGGAGCCCCTATAGCTTTCCAGTTTTAACATCAGCCTCACCGAAATACATATCCGTCGTTGTGCAGCCTCAATACTTGCTGGCGCATTTGGCGTCCATATTTGCATTTTGCCATACTATATGGTGGTATGCACGATTGGCAGTATTCCACCACTTCGGAACTCATAGATTCAATTATTTTTTCCGCTTTGGTAAGGAAGTCAAACTGCTTCTGTCTGACTTTTTGGCAACCTAGACCCCATGGTCTGTATTTTGGAAGGAAAAGAAGTAACCCCTTTCACCTTCTCTGTCCATAAACGCATGTCCTTGAATTTTTGTCTTGGAGTGTCTGTTGACTTATTATTATTACTATTCCATTGTTCACTAGGCTCAAAGAAGAGACGAAATTGAAGATTTTTGATAAGTCAGCGAAGTTTCTCAAATTGTCTGTGGACGGTATCAGACGCCAAATCTCCGCCGAAGATGTACGGGCCCATTTTGCAAACTTTGGAGAGGTGTTGGATGTGAAGATGTTTATGAATCCGGTAACAAATGAGCAAAGCGGAAATTGTCACATAATGCTACGACCAACAAGCGATTGCAACCAAATTCTTCTAGCGGAACATTTAATTCGTGGTGTCCGGATAAATATTGTGGAAGTTCATGCATGCAACGAATTGGACATTAGTTTAGTAAGGTAAGTTTGCAAGAGAGTGTCTTGTTAGCTTTTTGCATATGATGCCGGAACCCGACACTCTTAGGAGTTTTCTGTCCTCCAAACTACAAAGAGTCGTCGTTAGTAATTCTACCTCGGAATGGGTAAAGGTGGAAAGTGGTGTCCCACAGGGTTCTGTCTTAGGCCCAGTACTCTTCCTGATTTATGTTAATGACTGTATCAGCGAAGTGAATTGCGAGGCTCTCATGTTCGCGGATGACATAAAAATATGGAGTGAAGTCAAGTGTGATGATGACGCAGAGAAGTTGCAGTCGAACATCAACAAACTGTGTGCTTGGTCGAACAGATGGCTTTTGAAGTTTAACGTGTCCAAATGCGTGGTTTTGCACCTGAACACCGGCCGCAATGCCTCTCCCAAACACCAGTACTATATTGACGGGACGAGGTTAGAAACTGTGGAAAGACACAGAGATCTGGGTGTATGGACGACCACAAATCTATCGCCATCAGAACACTGCAGAAAGATGGTCCAGAAGGCAACTAGTACTCTGCACTGGATCAGACGTGCATTTAAAATATTTCCTCCTGCACTCTTCGAAAGACTCTTTGGTGTCTTTGTAAGACCCCATCTAGAGTATGGAATGCCAGCAGCTTCACCATGGATGAGGAAGGATATCAACTTACTCGAACAGGTGCAACGCAGAGCGACAAAGATGGTCGACGGTCTAAAGCATTTGTCTTATCAGGAGAGGCTAAATTTGCTTGGCCTATTCCCTCTCTCTTATAGACAAATAAACTGCAGTCTACTCTGGACGTTCCGGATTGTTCGCGGCCAGGGTTGCTCATTAAGGGCAGAGGACTTCTTTGAGTTCGCCCGTACAAACCAACTACGCGGCCATGCATTCAAAGTCGGGAATGAGCGAACACGTTTAGACCGACGAAAATTTTCTTTCAGCCAGCGGGTTGTCAGGCCGTGGAACTCGCTTCCAAGCGAGATGGTGACGGCTGACACAGTTTGTGTGTTTAAAAGAAAACTTGCTCGTCTAGTTTTCGACAGAAATCGGCTTGTACAGCATGACTATGCTCAGCCAGTTTTGTAAAATCTGTCATATACAATCTTCCGCACCAATTTACAGTGACCCTATGCACTACCTTATGATTACGATTGAACTGTGACCCATTTTAAATGCCTGCAATTTTGTTTTATTTTTGAGCATGAATCTGCGAAAGCACTGTACATTAATAGGGTCATCAAGGGCTCTGCCTGTAACCCTTCAATATACATATACATATCATCACAGTTTCTGACACAGTGTGTTTGTGGTAGGCAAGGCTTATGCTATGACATGCTTCAGCAAACCATGCTCTTCGCAGCCCGGTGTGCACTGGAAATCGTCTGGCACCTGGGTTCCTGCCGGTGGATGCGGTGCGTTACCGCTGTGTGTACGGCTTTCCCAGTGACTTGTCTCATTCTCCTCTTTCTGAACCATTTTTATCGTTGGTTGTAATTCTGCGCAAATGTTTGTTGTGTGGACCAGGGAAGTGGAGTGGCACGTCTAGTTGCGGTTCGGGTAGGGCAAGCCATATGCGCCCTCCCCCGCCTTCGGTCCTTCTGACTATGTCTTGACACCGGGCTTGGTCGGCGGAGGAGGAGAGAGTGGGGTAGATGCTGTGCCGCCTACCGTCACTATGAACTAATTCACCTAAACGTCCTCGTGCATGATTTCAGCTTACTGTGCAGCACACGGTAGACACCGTCGGTAACGGCGGGCAAACTATCGATGGACAAGATTGGGTGGTGTTTACAGCCGAAAGCGAAATGAAAGTTAGTACGTGACTGTGTAGATATCGGGTTTAATTATTTGGTAGGAGAACGGACTCGAAATTATAGCAACGGTTAATCTAAATTTTACAGTCACCACAAAACCAATGCTGACTGACTGCAGACTGCCTTCATTAAGAAGGCCGAAAATGTGGGCCTTTTTGTTTTTTTGGAGAAGAGAGGTACAATAAGCGACCAATCTTCTAAAACGTGAATCGGAATTATGGAATTGATTTGAAATTAGAAAGAATTACTAAATTGTATTTGGATTTTAAATAATTTTTCAGCATAAGCTAATGAATTTTCGGCTTTTTAGTGCACTCGCTTTCGTCCGACTGCCAAAGTCTTACTTGGTGATAAACAGCATTGTATTTAGCATCCGGTTTCTTGTGATTTTCGGTGTTATTACAAATTCGAATATTACGAAGAACATGTATGAAAATGTTCTCTGTTGTATTTATTTAGTAGACCACCACCTCTTCTTCAATTGATGTGTTTCAACAATGGCAATCTTTCGGCCCCCGGAGATTTCTAATTGTGCAACTTTTTAAAAGTATGTGATGCGGGTTCTAACTGCATCATGTCTGCTCGATAAGTAAGGTTCTTTATGAAGTGTGATTAAAGTCCATTTCGACTTTAAAACATTTGTAGTTTTTTTTACTGACAAAGACATGAAAGACTGGAATGGCCATTTCTGGCTTATTAGCCGTCGTCAGGCAGTCATACCCAACCGCCAAGTGTGGAACACTTGGGACTCGAACTCGCGATCTGTCAGATAGAAGTTCAACGCCTCTAACCACTGGGTTACGGGCCTGTTGTCATGTCGGTTTCGATCGGGAATATACAAAGGTAGGGGAAGGCGCTCACCGACCGCTATTACGGAACACACTCGCTCTGTTGTGCCATTATATATTCCCGACCGAAACCGGCAGGACAACGGGCCCGTAGCCCAGTGGTTAGAGTCCTCGGACTTATGACTAACGGGTTGCGAGTTTGATCCCCAGGTGTTCCACACTTCGGGGTTGGGCATAACTGACTGACGATGGTTAATAAGCCAGAAATTGCCATTTCGGTCTCCCTCGCCTTTGTCGGTAATATAAATCACAAATGTTTACAGTTACTATGGACTATGATCATACTTCAAGAAGGACCTTAGTTAAGGAGCAGATATGACGCAGTTAGAATAGACATCGCATACTCTTAAGAAGTCGTACAATTAGAAATCTCCTGGGACCGAAAGATTGCCATTGTTCAAACACAATAGTTAAAGAAGATTTGGTTGCCTTCTAAATAAATACAACAAAGAACACTTTCGTTTCTTGGGGCTAATTGTTGCCTTACTGGTCTACCTCACTTCTTACACGAGGTCTTTGTCGTTAATAACATGCTGCCTATATCGTGCGCCGCTGTGCGCCTGCTGGTTGGGCTCGAGAGAGAGAGAGCTCGTAAGGCATAACGGAACGAGTGAGTTCCGTAAGAACGATCTGTGAGAGCCCCCTACCATTTTTAGTTTCTTTTGGAATCTTCTTAATGACATGGAGAAATGCGCGATTTTTCCTATAGGGAAGGTAAGCGCCATACATGAATCCGCAGGTCGAATAAATTCATTTTAGCAAACCGAATAAACGTTTTTAATCCCAATGGTCACCGGTTATTCGACTTTGATGTTTAGAGAATGCGCAATTTTTCGCAACATGAATACATGTAGGACACGTGCCTATTGTTAGGCAGATATATCGGTCTTTAATATGACTCTGGAAATCTATATATATAATCAATAATACATAAGTTGTCGCCTCTCGTCAAGTATGATTTTAGTAGGTGACCAGCAAGAAATGCATTCATAGGCGACAATCTTTCATATGCACGTCAATCAAAATGCCAAACCCAACTGAGTAATACGTCCCAATCGAAAGGTAGTTTGAGATTTCGGTGTCTATGTTATGAGATTGGTCATTGACTGAAGAGAGGCGACTGAAAGTGTCTTTTCATGCGTTATAAAGAGGTAATACACAGTCACGCGAAGAACGTCATGCGTCGCCAATGAATCACGAGTAAGGTCCGCGTAGTACATGTGTCTGCCCACTATTGTGGGCTGCTTTAAGGAATCCTGTTTCGCTGGGTTCTATCAACGATTAGATTTTGCGCTTCGAATATCTTTTCGGTTTGAGTGTAACATTCTATTCGTTGTCTTTACAAAACCTACCACTTTTACCTTCATGAGGTTCATAAAATTTACCAGTGGATTTGAACTACATCGTTAACCTTGCCAGCAACACCAGTAAATGCACAGACATGACCTTGTATAAACGACCATTTTACGGCATTCAACGATCTTACAATTAAAAACTGAAAACCAAATTATACCCCTTCTTCGAGTATTAAACCAAAAGAAAACGCAATTTCCCACCGAATGGCTACAAGTTTGAAAACTTTTACCTATGTGTTCCATGAAATATAATGGAATTTTTAGGGGCATCTAAAATCAACAGGAAAATGCATTCTTCTTAAGAAGTGATTTTTTACAGTGTGCTGTTTCTCCATGCAGTCGGAAGGAAGTTCGTTCGAAATCCGACATCCTGCGGTACTGGATTTTAATATAAACGAAAACGCATTTCGAAATTTAGGTTGACATTTCATGAGTTACCTCGCATACTATACTTCCATGCGGCACAACATTGAAGTTCTTCCTCACGGCTACCCAGTAAACTGCTGCTGCGTACGTAGATGCCATTCCTAGATGCCTTAACCCAGGACTAATCTTATGATTTATGAACAAAAATTCCAGCTTGTGTTTTATCGAGTTAGGGACTTTCGTGGAATACATTGCAGCATGTGGAATGCTCATAGGCACACGTTCAGCCGCATCATCTTTTTCCATCGACGTAACCTCTCTAGGTCTGCTTTAGGACATGGACGTTTTACCAATGCAATTCGACATATATATACATGTGTGTCACGCTGCGGCAGAATATCGGCGAAACACGTGTCTGGGCTTTTACCAAGTATCTATGTCGGGAGTACGGTATATTACCTTTACTATATGTAATTCATACTACTCGTATACTACTTGTTTGTAGAATGGGCAATACGTGGTTATTCCACAGTAGTTGATTGTCGTCGACTCAAATGTTCATTGAAATTTCGGTTCTGACCCTAAAAAGTCATGTCCCGAAGATTTAACTCCAATTCCTGCACTGATTTATTTCTGAAATTATTCACTTGATTATTCTCTGGAGTTCATATACCAGAAACCGCCAGAGAACGCTGGGGGTCCCACTGAAGAGCCGAACCCCTCGCAGCTGTGTCACGCAGCGGCAGAATATCGGCGAAACACGTGTCTGGGCTTTTAGCAAGTATCTATGTCGGGAGTACGGTATACTACCTTTAACATATATATATATAAGTATTAAAAGCCTTTAGGATGAAAAGCCCATAACGCCACTCTCGTTTTGCCAATAAGCTTTACTCCTCATTGCAAGCAGCCTTTTGATTTGCAAAAGTATGAAACTTGTTTTCACTCAGATGCTATAATTGCAATCATTGTTTCTTCGTCATACCCTTAATGTCTTCAGACTCGCTGAAGTGAATAACAAGCAGAGCGTGTTCTCGCAACCACTTATTTCGAAACTGCAACTCAGTCCCGCAAAGTTGAAGCTTCCGATCCAACCCGAACCCATAGAACAACAGAAACAACCAGAACAAATTCCTCTTAAATTATTTGTCGATGGCGTAAAGAAGGAACTTAGCCCACAGGACTTGGAAGCTCATTTTTCTCGTTTTGGCAAGGTTTTGGATATAACTATGTTTATGAATCCAACAATAATGGAACATAATGGAAATGGCAACATCACACTACGACCGACAACAGATCGGAGTCAAATCCTCGAAACGGAGCATACCATACGCGGTATTCGGATAAATGTTAGAATTGCATAATTAGCTGGTGAGGTGAGTTTTCTATGAAATTGAGCTGGCAACTCTAATATGCCTGTTTGTGTCTTTCCACAGTCTAATACCTATCATTGTAGATACTGACACAGATTTTCGGTAATAGGACTGACGGTTGTTCACAACTAAACTCTTACTGTATTGGAAAACGCACTTCATATGCTTACTACTTCATACAGAAAGTGCAATCACGTCATTATTCTAGAAAACGTTATTGTTCACCAGTTCTGACGCATTCCAGTTTGGCCATTTGTTTTCATCGAGCGTCTTGGATTGGCTGTGCATTCAAGCTCATAAAACATTATAGAGTATTTCATGGCCTAGATCACAAAATGCCCAATAACCCGTATACCACCTCTATTATATAATTTTTCTATTATCTTGGTTAAGGAAAAACGTATGAGGACACCCATATTCCCTTGATCCTGTTTTCCCCTCGTACTCCTTATCCTGATTAAATGACACCTTGTGCCCAGAATCGACCAGCATTCACTATATTACTGCGATTCGGATAACTGGCAAGAACAATAAGTGCATTAGCAGTAGCTTGCGTCTCTTAGAGGGAAGCCCAGCAGACTTCTCATTTATATGCCAACTTGTAGTCAGTGATCGATCTAATTAAATGCTGACCGATCAAGAAGAAGTACTTTAGTGTGACTGTAGTATTGAATATCTTGCAGCACAAGCCCAAGATAATTCAGTCACGGTAGGAACCCGGCTTTTAAAGGCAGCTCAACTCGGCTAACTACGAAATCGAGCTCGAGTGAAACATAAATACATAATATGCGTATTTTACTGATGAATGGAAGAGAATATGCGCATCCCAGGTTCTTTTTTAAAAGAAGGCGAAGGCACGATCACAGGGACAGTAGGTTTATTTGTCTGAGCTTTCGAACTCGAACTAGAGTTCATCATCAGGGACTACTCGAGTGCAGCAAATTGTGAGCATTTATATCGTTCTTCCTTGCGGGGGAGGGGGAGTACGTCCGCGGCTAGGTGGTGTTTGTGCCGCCCGGTCCACGATGTTCCCCCGGCGTGGCGACGCCGGTTGTACTTCGCGACCGTGTGAGCTGCGCCGTCTGGCTGCGTGGGCGGAGCACGTGATAACACGCAGGCAAATCGATGTGTCTGTTGATGGAGTTGGTGTCCGACACCCACGCCTCCAACAGCTCTCGCCCTGTCTTGTTGCCGGCTCGCGCCAATATCCGCGTGTTGGCGAAGTCGAACTCATGCCCTTCCTCCAGCGTGTGGGTGGCTACTTGAGACAGTGGGTCGCCTCTCCGAACGGCCCGTTTGTGCTCAAGTATTCGTGAGCTCAGACGTCGTCCTGTCTGGCCTGTGTAGTGGCGAGGACAGTTTTGGCACGGGATTCGATAGACTACGCCAGACTGTTCACCTGCGTCCAGTCGGTCCTTCATTTTCATGATCCTGCTACGCATGGTGGCCGCCGGATGATGAGCGATGCCCACGTCTAGCTCTGACGCGATGCGTTCTGTAGCCTCGGACACATTCTTTATGTGCGGTAGGGAGTGCCAAATTATTGGTGTCTCTCTTCCGTTTGTCCGGCGTGGGTGCGCGCGTATGGAGCGACTGATAAAACTATTTGGGTAGCCGTTCTTTGTTAGTTGGTCCCGGAGATACCGTAGTTCTTGCATCCTTCCTTCGGGCTCGCTACAGTGCGTTTTTACCCGGTCGAAAAGCGCCCTCACACAGCCTCGTTTGTGCACCAATGGATGGTTGCTATGATAGTTGAGGACCTGGGTTTTACTGGTCGCCTTTCTGTACACTGTAGTGCTGAGTTCACCGTCAGGTGTGCGCGTGACGAGCACGTCCAGGAAGGGTAGTTTCTCGTCCTCCTCGTCTTCTCTTGTAAACTGAATGTCGGGGAATATGCTGTTAAGTAAGTCTTGAAAACCCGATAGCTTGTCCTTTTCAATAATGACGAATGTATCGTCCACGTATCGGCGCCAAAACGCAGGTTTATAATGGCTGAAGGCAACCTTTTCCAGCTCTTGTAGGACCAATTCCGCAACTAGGCTGGATATTGGGGAACCCATGGGTGTTCCTTTGATTTGTTCGTATGTTCTGCCATCGAAGGTGAAAAAGGTTCGTTGGCAGAATGCAAAGAGCTGCATTAGGTGCTGGATCTTAAGCGGCCCTGTCGTTTCGTCGTACTTTTCTTCAAGGCGTTTGCGTAGCACTTCGCGCGCCAAGTCTGGTGGGTGGTGCACTCGAGTAGTCTCTGATGATGAACTCTAGTTCGAGTTCGAAAGCTCAGACAAATAAACCTACTGTCCCAGTGATCGTATTTTACTGATATTCGAAAGCTTTGTTAACTGAAGTATATATATATATATATATATATATATTATGATAGTGGGCGCTCACCGATCAGGTTACGGAACATGCTCGTTCCGTTGTGCCTTGGGGCTCATGCTTAAACCCTCGCAGGCAGTCGCACAGCGACTAGTGATATATGTTGGAAAGGTAATACGGACAAAGACAAGGGAGACCGGAATGGCCATTTCTGGCTTATTAGCCGTCATCAGCCAGTCATACCCAACCCCAAGTGTGGATCACTTGAGATTCGAACCCGGGATCTTTGGTCATGGAGTTGAACGCTCTACCATTGAGCCACGGGCCCGTTGTCCTGTCGGTTGTGATCGGGAATATTCATTATGATAGTGGGCGCTCACCGATCACAACCGACAGGACAACGGGCCCGTGGCTCAATGGTAGAGCGTTCAACTCCATGACCAAAGATCCCGGGTTCGAATCTCAAGTGATCCACACTTGGGGTTGGGTATGACTGGCTGATGACGGCTAATAAGCCAGAAATGGCCATTCCGGTCTCCCTTGTCTTTGTCCGTATTACCTTTCCATTTATATATATATATATATATATATATATATATATATACTTTAGTTAACAAGGCTTGACCACTTGACCCACATCCGCGCGGACACACAGTGAGCCCAGACTGTGGCCACTTGGCCGACATTCGCTCAAACCCGCGTGCTCTGCCCAACAGCCGTGCTCACCCCACCGCCCACCCTGCAGGCACTTGAGCAGGCCCTCCACCCTCTCTGGGCCGATGCAATGTGGGCCGCCAGAGTAAACCACCCACCCTGCAGCAGCAAAACACGCAACACTTGTACACCACCTGAAATTGTCCCACAGTACCCACATAATTGGGCTGTCACACTTCCGCTGGGATTCTCCGGCGCGACAACTGGATGCGGTTAACAAAGCCCCCTTCCCCCTCCCCCCCCCCACCCCACGCACAACCCACATAAGGGTACAGTCACCTAGCGTCAGCCCAGTGTCATGCAGGTCGGCTTGAGGAAGCCCGATTGCAGTCACGGCCACCGCGCTCTGCAGCTTCATGTCTGCTCTGTTCATAACAGAATGCAAACAACAAGCTAAGAGTGGCTGAAAGACGCCAGCGAGGAACAGCGGACCAACGTCTAACACGGCTGTGCTTAGCATTCAGGCCGCTTGATGCGGCTGTGAACGACGGTGCGACGACAACCGTTGGAAGACTAACGATTGTAGGGTAAGGTGCTACCACATATACCGGCAGTCGGAAAACGATTTCAAAGCAGTATTTATGTACTTTTCGGGATGGTGCCGATGTATATGGCTTCAACGTTAAGATGATAAATTCAGTCATTGACGAGGTAACACACATGGAATGCAGCGCAATGAACCACTACTCATACCGACTTATGATTCGGCAGAATGTAAGTTATCCCCCTTTTGAAATGCCATCAATTGCTTCATCACTGCATTGTGAATATGTATGCAAAAATCGAAACTGAACGCCTGCGTTTCCTACGCTTGAATCAGAATAAGCTGCGCTCTGAAGACTATACTCCTTTTTATGATGCAGTTGTAAACGACGGTAATACAACCAACGATGTAAGACTACCGATTTTGTCATTCACATATACAGACGGTCCACGCCATATGCTCGGGTGCGCTTGAGGTGCAATTGCTTACGTTTGTCAGTACGGGCCTCCAGACCTACTTTTTACATTCCCATGCAATCCAGCTTGGGGGGGGGGTATCTATCAGCTCTTTCTTCCTAGGCTATCGCCGGTGTATAGGTTTGACATCACAGCAGGTGTTTTTAAGAAGAAACTGAAATCGCTGATGAACTGAGTGGTGAAACACGTGGTGTTTGGGTCTGTGGGCTGCTGGATGTATTATGGGGAATGGCAACATTTGGGGGTTGCCCCACGCACATGCCTGGATCTGACTCCACAAAAAGATCACCTCCAACGAAATCACCGATGAAATATGCACTGAATCACCTGACGCCGAAGTCAACAATGATCTGCGGCGAAGAAAACGATCAGGGGAAGACGTCGGCAAATTGGCAACCATAGGAATGTGAAGCAGTGACGTACAAGTCGGTAACTGCCGGGTTGTTAAATATTCGCCTTTGCTTTTAAAAGCAAACGAAGTTCACATAAACGTGGAAAACTACAATTCCGGGAAATGAATTAGGTACATTTGTAAGTACGTGAATCAAGACAGTTACGTGGCCGTTTTCGGCTTGCAGCACGAAAGCAGAGAAAGGGAGGTGGGCATAAAACTCAATGAAATCGCACAGGATTGGGCTGGAAGATGCGTAAACAGCAACACATCTGTGTGCCGACTTCTTTCATTCCCCATTCATTAGTGAAGTCCAGGTGTTGTTCACTTGCAGTCAACTTACTGAATGGTCAATGTGTTTGCTTTGCCGATGCAAATGTGGAAGAGGTTGCCTTAGGTCCACCGGCAACAACATTAACTGCGTTCTTCACGCTTAGCCAAACTTACGGGTTTAAGAAAACACTGCTGTATTCGGAAGTTCCTACGTACTAAACAGGGAATGTGTGTAGAAAATCATTCGAACGACGCAGACGAGGAAACCGAGTGGACGGACAGCTCAGCATATTCAAAGGAACTGCACACCGTGCATCCCAATCTTACTTCGCATGATTTTGATGAATGTGCCGGGTTCAACGTCTTTGCAGCAATTGAAATCTGTCAACGGCGTTACACATGCCGCTCTCCGCTGTGCGTGTCAGGCTCTTCAGTTACTTCAGAACGATCACCAGTGGAATGTATGCATTAGTGTTGCGGGCAACACATCCCATCGACATCGAATTCGTGCATTGTTTGCAATCATACTGACAGCCTGCTCTACTTCATTTCCGACAGATTTATGGGAGAAATATAAATCGCACATGGCTGAGGATATCTTCCGTCGACTACGCAAGGAATATTCCAAATGCGGATTTCACAGCCGGAATCTACAGCGAGGCGTTAATAGTGATTGGGCATATGTGCGTAAGAAATCGCGAAAAAAGTTCCTCTTCAACCGGGAATGTCCTCATCAAATCGACTTCTGTTGTTTCGTTAGATGTGGATTTGCACCGTGAGCAAAAAAGCGCTCGAGGCCCTTGATCGAAAACTGCAAGATTTGCACGGTAACAGCAGACCATTTGGAGACATTACTGCTACTGCTCGCAGAAGACTTCAGGCAAACACTGCCTGCAATTCGTTCATCGGCAACAGCAGACGAAATAAATGCCTGCCTGAAATACTTTTCTTTGTGGCGCCGAATTCAGACGGCAAAATTAACCACAAATATGCGTGTCCAGCTGCAAAACTACCGATCGGCAGAGGTATTCTCACAGTAATTACTGGCAATTGTGAATGCAACGGTGCCCGCTGATCCGACTACAAGAAGGATTTTCCTACGTCTTAGCCTCGACAATTTAGCGTCCTCAGAAGAGGAATTGGTTGAAAAGGTTTCTTCTACTATCCCGACCACTTTCAACAATCACGACCGCTTGAGCGAACGAGCTATTCTTGCGGCCACAACCAAACACCTATACCATCTTAACCATATTATTCAGTCTAAGATTCAAAACGAGGCAGTCACGTATGCGTCTGTCGACACTGTTGTGGAAGCAGACGAAGCAGGTTAATTATTCAACAGAGATTTTGAATTTACCTGAGCCACAGCAACGCGTGGCGGGGTCCAGCTAGTATTTTATAAAACCACGCATGCACTATGTCGTATTTTGTTCATTTGGTAGCAAATCCATTCTTGTTCAAAGTGCGAATATGAAAAATGGGTGTATTTAGATTTGAATGAAGCGTGTCATTTCCCGTTTCATTTTGAATCAGACCTGCCGCTCAATTTGCGTCTAAAAGCTACATGCTTCCCATGAGAAGTATGGATTGTAGGATAAGTACGATTTTTCTGGAATAGATGGTTTCCTGTCTCCAAAAGTTTCATAATTACAAACTTTTTATGGCCGGACCCTGCCCTTTTTCAAACATTAAAATTGAAGATACCTTGATTTGCTACCTTATGAGTAGAAAAAAATCAATAGAAAATAGGCATACCAGCCGTGTTATTTTTTTTTATTGGGAGCGGTTTTCGCAGGCCACCGAGTAGAGTTGCATTCAAAATCCACCTTCTTGCCGTGGCTGAATTATTCGCGGTTTATGCTGGATTTAAGTAATTCTTCTTATTCCGAACCTTATTTCAGATTTTCGGTTAATATTTCATGAGATCATTCACTGCTTGTTCTTGCGACCATCAGAGCTGCCGAAATCAGGAACGGCTGGCAAACGACACGACTATTGTTCCAGCCACTTTTCTGGGCGGTAGCTTTTAAAACATCCCAGGCTATGTCCGAGGGTAATTAACAAGTTCCGAATGTATCGTCGAGTACAGAAGAAACTGCACTGTTCAACGGTGCACCACTTCTGTGAGCATTCTTTGCCTTTTGTCAGGGATACCGACATTAACTTACATTTACCCTCTTAGGTGCAAAACGCCCAGGGTGTGGACGTCGAAGTTTTCACTGCACGACCAATTAAATAACTCTTGAGCAAAATTATTTGCACATTAATGGGTCACGTTTGGTGTTTTTTGCTTGGTTGCAAACATCTTAGCCATACTGCGAAACCCTTGCAGTGGGGTTTCCGTTTGGTGCGCCAGTATCATTGAAAAGAGCATTTTGTAGTCGCCATTTGTGCTATTTTTTTCTAACAAATATATTATGGGGACTGTCGAGCCTTCTTCGTGATATAGTTGCTCGTGCAAATTACCAATGTATTAGATAAGATTACTGAGACAGATGTTCCATTTACTGATAATGCCTGATTGCAAGTTAACACTAAAAATCCATATGTTGTCTAATTATATTACTATTTTATCGAATATTTACAGGCGCTCTGCAACTAGCCATCCAACTGTTTTGTGCCGAAAGGACAACTTAATGAACCATTTTTTCCTCATGTTTCGCGAATTCGGACATTTCCGTGACAATTCATGGGAAAGATACGGTCGTCGTCGTCTGATGTTAGGAAACATTTTTAATAAAAAAAAAACTTCGCATTTGTCCTTTTTAATTAACAAAAAATTCGGGAATGTTTTCATTTTCACGTGTTTCGTTTGTACATTTTGAGAACTCGGGCTGTCTGCAGAAGTGATAAGACCGTGAAACGTCCTCTCCTACAGCATCATGCCGATCCTTTATAAGTGCGAATTTTAGAGTATATGACAGGGTCCACATTGTACATAAATATATGATTTTTCGTACACGGAAACAAAAAAACATGAGACATTAAAGCCTTAGCGAAATCCTAGCCACAGATTGGGTTCGAAATAATTGGGGAATCAAAAACGCCTTTTAAGAATAAAGATGTCCAGCCTTTGAGAATGAAATGCAAATTCACTAACAAGAAGGTTCAAATAAGGTTATGTGTATCCTGGCTTTCTCAAAGTTTACTTAGATTCATTAGGGCGCACAAAATCAATGGGATCAATCGACATTGCTTATATGGCCATTTTTTACTGGACGATGTGTATGCATGTGGACGAAAGGGATTCAATCAAAGTCATGACAGACTGAAATGCTGTCGAAATAGTGTTGCATTTTAATAGAAATTGCAAGCCAGTTTAGGTAATCCTTTCTAAGTGAGAAAACTTTAAAATGTGATCAACACTTCCGATGGTGTTGTTTCTCCTACATGTGCATTAAAAAACAATGACCTTGTACACTGCTTAATAAGAACCGTCTGACCACGTGAACTTTGGGTTCACAGTCACTCAATAGGGCTCGCCGGTCTCCTCGTAATGTTCTACTGACAGAGGAGTTCTAAGTGAGTGTTGGTCCTTCCTTGACCAATCACCTCTCGCCTGGTCTTGCCCCGAGGTTGCAGAAGTATCTCTGCGTCGCGAAGTGGGATTGCCTTTATCTATACCCAGAGTATTCATCTGAAACAAAAGTGGTTTCATATGCACTATATCTGATCTTCCGCTTTTTTCCCGCTCGATCCGTAAAAGTGCCCATGTAGCCATTACGCAGAACGAAGTTAGCAAAAGCAGACTGTTCATTCGACCTGTTCGGCAAATGACACTTTCATTTTGTTATCGGTCATAGGTCATAGGTCTCAGGTAATGCGTGCTGTCACCTCAAAGGCATCAACATTGATAGGCCTTGTATGCTTTTAGCATCGGACGGTCCGTCAGAGACAACAGGACTTAAAACATGTCCCAACTTGACGTAGGAACCAGAATCATCTTAACCGTTGTTGGTAAAAAAACTTCATCTCAAAGTGTTCTGCAAGCATAACAGAATTCGAATAAAGTTAAAATATATCGATAGCAATGAATCTTTGGCCACGAAAACCTGGTAAGCCTTCTCATTTCTTTTAAAGGAGTCGGCAATCAAACAACTATAGTAGGTGTACTAACTCATGAAATCTTGGCCGATATCCTGAAATGCGTTCTCGACTCAAATATTACTTAATTAGGGTTGTGATATTAGCTTACCTGCAGCATAATCGCATGACAAAATCGACTATTGACTCAGTCGCCATAATGGCATTGATGGATCTTCACACATGTGATTGACTGGACTAACCTGAGACCCATTAGTTATTCGCCCACTTATTCTTCACGTTCCCTGCATGTTTCGTTCACGTTCCTCTACTTTTTTCTAAATTACACATCACAGCCGGTGGCGGCGTCGTGTTTTAGAGCCGAAGGTAATCATTATTCGGTAGATGAATGTCCATCATAAAACGTGAACTAAGGTTTTAGAAGGGAGTTGAGATAAAGGGTACACGACGACAGGAAAGGGAATGTTTGTGGATTTTTACGAATAGTTCAATAGGCATGACTGGGTATTTGGGCGTTTCGCGTCATTGCTGATAGAACCGGAGAGATGGGTTCCTGGAAGCAGTCATAAGTGCGCGTTGGCGAACGTTGTTCGCCAGTATCGTCGAGAAAAAAATCTAACATCTGACGAATTTTTGAATAACGAAAGAAATATGCATGCATGCCTGAGTAACAAAACTACTACCCGCTGGACATCGATATTAAAAGGATGCATGACGATGGTGGGCTTGAAGCTTGAAAATTGTCTTTGGGCTTCGTGAACCCGTCCTATAGCCTTATACGTCAGATAGGACGGAATTGGAAGTAAGAGTTGACTATCCCTCTGGCCTTCATGTAAGCCAAAGGAGTAGATGCATTTGATATAACAAGAGTCTGCAAACGTTCATTAGCGTGGTTGATTGCTTTCTAGGCAGAACGTCGTGGTTTTTGAGTAAGGATGTCTTGTTTACAAATTCTGCTCTTGGCATTCGGAAGAATACGTGAGTGATAAATATAAGTGTCAATAGAAGTATACCAAACGCTTAACTTGGACGAGAAAACATAGTGGCAACGATTAAAAACAGCGTTGAGTCTACATAATATGCAGATACAAAACACAACCAGGTAGAAGCCTTAAAATATCTTAATTGGCTTTGCTAAAATTCTTCAACAATTGAGCATATTTGCACTGGAAAACACCCGTCTACACAAGTGAAGAAAAAGAGGGGTCGAGCACGGAAACATTTTGTTTATTGTCCTAAGCTTTCGGACTTTTTCGGGAGTCCATCGTCAGATATAGTAGCTGCAGCAGAACAAGCGATAGTTGTAGGCCATATTGGCCGATCATCGACCGACGGCGAAGACTGGAGGTGATTGCGCCGGCGTCTGGTCGATAAATCGATTGCCTGAGTTCTCATCCGAGGCCCAGGCTTTAATCAACTCTCGGCCTGTGAGGCAGTGCGCTGGTCGCAGCTGTTTAAGCCATTATGAGACCCTGGCCATAATGATTTTCAGGCTCAATCCTCAATGAAAATAGAAGGAGTTAGACGCCACTTGCAAGTGTAGTGGACTCTGTGCAGAATACTTGAAGAAGGGGTTGGAGGGAGTTGGCAGCGGGACGGCGCCAGAAGAACGGCCTACGTGTCGCAGCGCTGCAGCAAAAGTCGGTCTGATTCGGCCTTGAAGATGATTGGCCAGTTGGAAAGCTGTCACCAGTCGAAAACCAGGCTGTTGATAGGGCGGATGTGTACGCACTCGCAAGAGGCACACCATCGCAACAGGCGCCCGGAGTAAGGCCACAACTCCGTGACCCGATCGGTGGACGTGCTTTCAACACGCTTCCAGTATTTATCCACCGAAAGCATCCTGATACATAGTTTGAACGCCTCTGCTTGACACATTTTTGGAGCGAGATGGATAGACAACAAGAGGTTCACTAAAGTAGGTGTCAGGGAAACAGGGTTAGTTGGACAACCTTCAATGTAGCATACAAGCTGCTCAGAGGAAACCGACTGATAACCCTCGGTCGAGGTGCATGCGTTTGCGCTTTTTCAGAGCTGCGGTCAATCGTTGAAGGGGGGGGGATATTAATCGTCTACTCGGCATTGAACTTAACAACGGAAGTCCGGTCGTGGTCGCCACAACGACTGGGTCGCCACGCATTCATCCGAAACATTTTCTGAAGTTAAACGCGTGCTGTCCGGCCGGCGGCTTTTTAATCTCATCCGGCTAACTTGGCTGAATTTATGCTCAGTCTCAGTCCATTAATAAAGGAATATCAAGTGCGATTAGGGAATTTGGAGAACAACCTGGTTTTTGCACCTTTGCCAGTATTGAAGGAAGAGTGGGCGTTCACTCGGTTGCGACCAGAGATACTAATTAGGCAGAAAGAATGTTCACAAATCGAGTTTTTGGACCTGCCCGTACTCCTGTGCCTTGGGGCTCATGTGCGGCAAACCCGGGTTTGAATGCGGTTGACCGAAGATGGCTAACAAGTCAGAAATGGTCGACACAGTCTTCCTTGATTTTGCTGGCAATCCGCTTCTGCATATATTACTGGCCGCCCTGCGGCTGTCTGCGAGGGCCCTGAATAAGGCCCCGAGGCAAGTGTCGCCGCTCTAATTGGAGCCATTGTGAGACCCTAGCCACAACGGCCTTCAGGCTCGGTCTCGAATAAAAAGTGTAGGAGTTTGAGGCGAGTTATGGAGATGATGTACTCTGTACAGAATAACTGGAGAAGGGGTTGGAAAGAGTTGGTAGCTCGACGAAGGAACACCCGGCGCATAGAGAGCGGCATATGTGTCACAGCGCCGCAGGCCAAGGCTAGTCTGATTCAGCCCTGAAGATGATTGGCCAGTTGGAAAACTCTGAGCCGGACAAAACCAGACTGTTGACAGTTCGCAGGTGTGAGAGACGCAGCGTCGTAATGCAAGCGACCAAACTGTGTTAAGTGTCAAAAGATAACAACAGGGGAAAATCGGGGATTATTTAGAAGGACGGGATGGCAGGTTGAAGTTCAGACAGGATAGGGAACATGGGAGGTCCTTTACGGGAAGTGGTTGGCCGGGAGGTGGTTGTGTGGCGACTAGCCATCCTGACTGGTCTGGCGTCATTGTCCAAGACGTCTCTGCCTCAAGGTCATTCATCCCTTGCAGTGAGCCGTCCAGACGAGCCGACCTGAAGTCACACGACCAACAGCTCGGGCATACCTGCGTCCGCGCAGTCGCAGCTGCCCATGCAGCCACTTGAACGCGCCACCCCCTGCAACCACTGCAGCCACTGGGACACCACCCCTCGGCAAATGCAACACGCACGCTGACTGGACACCACTTGTGCTTGGCCCACGAGCCTACAAAAGCGGCTGCCACCAATATCTCAGAACTCTAAGGCCTGACTGGACGCAGTCAACACCAGCCCTGGCTTTGCCAGTTGCCACTGTCGTCTGAGAGGACAACTCCGGGTTCTTTGCACAATAAACCCCTCATTCTGGTGCCTTTTTTCTTCTCCTTCCAATCTGGGATTTGGCCTGATGATAATTGTAGCGCTCAGAGCACTTACTCTCGCCGTTTAGTCGCTACAAACTGGAGCCTTCCGTTCTCTCCCCACAACCTGGGATGTGATTTGACGATTGTAGCTCACATGCTACACATTCACACCGCTTGACTATAGCAGTTGATGCGACAAGCAAGAAGGGCAAAGGTGTGTGGAGGTGGGGGGGGGGGCGTTCTTCGGTCTGCGGTGCCCTGAAATCGATTGTAATCGGTATGAGTGGGGCCTACAGTTGATGCAGGTATCTTTAATGAATAGATCAATAAGTATGGTAATAATAAGTACGATGACGCAGAAGACTAGCCACTAGGCTGATTGAGGTCGCAAACTGCCATATATGGCAGTCTTGCAACTGCCAATAGGATTAAAGTTTAGATAGCGTGGCGCCGTGGGGTTAGGATTCTAGCATGACTAATCCAGAATCGGACAAACTGTGACTACAGCCCTGCAATAACAGCCGTCGGAGTAGAGCCACCATCCACACTCCATCCTCACCTGTCTGTCGGTTAGCGCCTATATAGACAAAAAATTACCAGACGAGACATTGGGACTGGGACGCATCTACGCTGTCAGTGATACCAAGATGCCGTCAGCTCTTCTGGCAGGCTTAGACGTTTCAGCGCGTTTGTGCACTGAACTTGTCCAACAAGTGTAAACTATAGCTGGATTCCGTTTCGGGTTTTCAGATTCCGCAGCTGTTGCTGTCTTGGAAACATCGATTTGTTGAACGCTTGTGTTTTCTAATAGCTTTATGGTATGTAAATCTATCCATCATCCTAAAATTCAGACTTTTATAAATTTGGATCCTCTAACCATTAAGGACAAAAGCCATTTATATCGCCTTATTCTAGACCCTTATGTCTTACGCACGATGCCAACGAAACCAAGTTCAGCAAGCGTCTTTCGGAGAACTTTCTAGACGATTCTATGTTGTCCTTCATGTCAACAGTGACTAGGAACGCGCAAGCAACTACTTGACCTCTTCACCCGCACGTTCTCCGGCCCCACCCGTGAAATCCCTATTACCTTTAGTCCGGTGTTACAGGCGGCTGGGGTTTGTTTACCTTTGGTGCGGCTACGCAGCCTATCCGGACTTCATGGCACTACGAACGTATTTTGTGTCGAGGAGTCAACTGCTCCATGCTGAGGAAATATTGGTCGCTCATTAGCGAATTCTACAAAAGTGCAACTACTTGAATTACTTCATCGGTGAAAGTGACGCGGCAAAACATCGAAAGACTTTTAGCTTGAACCCGGTTGTCTCTTACACACTTTAGAAGTATATCATGCTTTAATATGACGCTAAAAGAACAAACCTTTATCGATGTCCACGTCGTGTTTCATAAGGCTTATTTAACAGCAATTATCACCAATCGCCTGGTGATTTATCAAATGCATCTTTGCCACGTCAGCGTATTGCTCCTACCACCTCTGAGGGTATTAGCATCAAGCGCGTCAGCCCACAAACTTAAAGACATCAAGAGGATGATAGAAATAGACTGAGCACAGACAAACTGCACGAAGCTGATTGGATAGTTGGATTTGTTAGTTGCACATTCGTTGTAAAAGCTTCTGCACCGTGACTGCGATTACGACAACACTTTCATCATGAATGAGGTCGATAAACTGACCTGCGGAGTTTGTAGGAATCTGTACGTAATTCTCTTTCTTTTTTTGTCCTCAGAGACTGTACAGTTTGCCAGACTCCCTTGAGAACAACTCACAGTAGATGTGCCAACTCATGAAATGTTAACCGAAATTCTGAAATGCGTTTCCGGCTCGGAAAAATTACTTGAACAGGGTTCTTATACTAATCAACATGCAGGATAATTTTAAGATAATTCAGGTACTACAGGGTGCCAGATTTTGAACGAACCACAATCCAGCCGCCTGCAAATCTTCACTCCTCAAAAAATGCCTACTAAAATGACATGAATTTTTCTCATATATTTTCAATGCCCTTATAAATCCAAATATATCTCATAGAAAACATGCATAAAAATATTTACTATTTTACTCCTTTAGTAAAAAAAATGTTGTCCTTTTCAAAATAAATGCTTGAAGGAAGGGTATAATTCGGTTTTAAAAGACGTTTTCGATTCCTGAATACTTTTGAACACAACTTGTTGTTACATTTGCATTCAGTGTTACGTAACTATAAGCTTTATATTGTCCGCGTATGAAAAAACATTGAATTTTATTAGGTATCAAAAAGAGACTATATATGGTTGCGTATACGGCGAATTCTACATACTTACATCCTATTTAGAGGAAGCGGTATGTGCACCGTAAAATTTGCAAAGAATGTGAGTCAAGAAGGACGAGTAAATGTAAAGACACGATGATTCATGAATGGACATTTCACGGTCTTAAAATATTTCATAATTAGAAACTTTTTAAAACCGAAGTATACCCTTCCTTAAAGTGCGCATGCATGTGAATCAGCGACGTGTTATAATATCCGGGAGTTTGAGATAGCCGCAGTCCTCCCGACTGTTCAGACCGTTGCGCCATGTTTGCCCTAAATTATATGAAGATGAATTTAAGTGACGACTGAGTTGCCGAGGTAGAATTGATTGTCTGATTGTTATATTTCATCGTGTGAACTTCCTTGCTATAGCTAGGCAAGTTAGCCATTTGGACAGGTATAACGAATGTCTAAAAGATTTCTTATTTTCGGGAAGATGCCCTTCTCTACTCCGCAATCCTTGTGGTATTCCGTATACGAGTGTTTTCTCAAAAGTTTTCAACAGCCTTTGACTTGCAGTTTCTGCAAATGAAAGCCGGTTTGCTTGGATATGCCCTAAAATCAACACGTTCATTTAAAAACTTACTCCCTATAACTGGAATGTGCAAACGTCTGATTTATACGATATCACTAAGTAAATTGCAAGTCATTCTTTGATATTTGAATCGAATTTCTGGAACTTCTATAGAACTGGCAAAGGGTGACCGACCAGCATTCAGTGTGTTCGAAGGAGAGACGGACATTTTTGCATTAAAACTACGCTGCCAGTTATCAATCTCAATCGTTGTTATCTGAGTCTTCTCCTTACTTGGCGGTTAGATAACGGGCCTGTTCGGACATATATGCAGAGTTCTCTAATTTCGAGATTTCAGTCCCACACAAGAGTTGCTTTAGCGGAACTCATTTTAACAATTGATCAAAAATATAATAAATAGTTCAATCCTGTATGACGTTTTACATATCCTCTGGAATTGTCAGCTTTAGGAACCCCTATCGTCTGCCATGTGGTCATACAGTCTGTCGACGGCCGTGCCTTCTTCCAACCCCTTCCTCTACCATCGCGATATGCATTTACTGCCCGGCCGAATTCCATGAATCTGAAATGAGGCGAAACTACAAATTGGAGGCGGACGTGCAAAGGTGTCGAAAACAAGAATCTCAGCGTGTTCCATGCTACTTGTGTAGGGGTCTATATGACCACTGCCTGGAGTGCCCCCACTGCCAACAGCAACTCTGTGAATTTTGCTTCAAAGAACATGTGGATGAGGTAATGTTTCGTTCGTATCATATATAATAATGATTTGGACTTCTTTCACTTCCTCGCCTTCATCCTCTTCCTACTCCACTTGTGCAAAATGTTCCACTGGATCCATATCCAGATGACTTTTCCGCTAACTGTCTGCAGTAAACATTGCTTTTGAGATGCATGTCTGGAATGCGTTGGAATTCGAATGTTATCCGCACAGCCATTGCTATCGATATGTCTTTACACTAGATCGAGCGCCGTGGTGTCATCTATAGTTCCATGTCCAGTCCAGTAATGTGCCTGTGCTCAGAGCCCCAAATTTTGCAGTATTTCCTGAACGACGTCTATCGTTTTACGGCAGCGTACAAATATTATTGCTAGCAAAGTGCTGGCTTGGTGCTATCACCTAAATAACTTATGCAGCCGGTAAAGATGAACGAGGTTTGACACACTGCTAGGAAATCCTTTGGCAATCTCACACCGGGCGTCTGTTGCGACGCTGCGAGTCTCGCATGTACTTGCAATTGATCACCACTGACGGTCTGGTTCTTGGCCAATCACAGCCTTCCGAACTGACCAATCAGCTTCAAGGCCGAACCAGTTGTGCAATCGCTCGAGGCGCTCTGCGCATTCTTCACTCCCACCCGGGATGCCTCTTCCGATGCGGTGTGTGTTCTCCCGTCCGGTTGCCAACTTTTTTCAACCCGTTTTCCATTTCCCCTTTCTATCCGGGACTGGGCTTGAAGATCTTAGTGGCTAGCGCCTGCATGCCGCGTTTAGCTGCCGTGACAAGCCTTCTGATATCTGTCTTGTGGAAACTGCTGTTCTGCGACAATGAAAAGTTGTTTGTATATTCCCGATCGCAGGTGGCAAGACAACCGGCCAGTAATTCAGTGGATTCAGTAATTCATGCGTTGGACTTCTAATCGACAGTTCGCGGGATGTAACCCCAGCTGTTCTACACTTCGGGATTGGGTATGACTGGCTGTCGACGGCTAGCAAGCCAGACCTGGCCATTCTAGTCTCCCTTGTCGTTGTCTGTTATATCATTATGCCTATATCATGCACCGCTGGGCTCGGCAGAGAGCCCCTAGGCACAACATGACGTGTAAATTCCGTAGAGACGATCAGTGAGTGCCCCTCCACCAGTTTTTTGGGTTTTCGGAAAACCACAACGTCTGCAGAAGATGAGGGCAGCGAAAATAAGGAAAATATGTGAGAGGTTTAGAGACTTTTCAATTTGCATCGCCCCCGTTAATTCAAAAGCCGTTAGCAGACTTTATTGTTCGGACGTCGCTGCTAATTGTGATATCAGCAACACCGGGGAGGTTTCCGTCAACAATGATGCAGTAACGTGCGCACGAGAGTTGTCACCGTGACCAAAATCTTCCGTTCGTGAACATTTTACTACGACTATTTGCCTGGAGTTCGTTTGTGATCGTAAATCACGGGATATAATAATTTTGAAAACTTCGATGGCGTCTTTTATCCAAAGGACCGACCACTAAAATGGTCCCTTAGTCTCTTTCTGTCATGTCATCGTTAAGAATGAGCTGTAAACACCTTTATAAAGTATTAACAGAAGGCCTTTGGTGATTTGAACCGCATGGCCAGTTGTTGAAAGCCTTCTGAACGGATCTAAGCCACTGAATTGTGAAACCTAGCAAAGTATAGATAATGTTTCTCACTACCCGCTATTAGAATGACCATCAACAAAACTGGCCGTAGTGCTTGAGACCTTTCGACGCGCGGGTAACTGCCAGCATAATTCAATAAACATGGTGATTTCATGGACATTTCGAAAGTGGTTCATGTTGTAGTGTGACTGTCGAACCACCTGCGCACGTACGTCCTCATGAAAATCAACCCTTAAACATACTCTAGTTTGAAGTCCGCTTGCAAGCCTGTCAGCTTTGAATTCCATTGAAAGATTTAGGAAAACTAGTACTTTAACATATGCTAATTAAAACAATAAGACTTTAAAGTATCGGATTGGTACGAGAAGGTCCGTTCACGCTACGCGAGACAGACCTCGGAAAACTGAGTTAAGTCGAAACAAGCGATTATGCAGGCGTTACAATTAATATTGGCGCCGGGCTGTAAGAACCTATGGAGGTCAAGGATATATGATTAACTAGTTGCGACGACTGAAAGGAACTTTGGGGTCTCATAAAAACAATGAATATGACGCTTTGGAGATGGTAAGTTTTTATCAAATTCCTCGTCTGTCGATCACGATTTGTGAACTCCAGAGTGTAGAGGAGTGTTTAAGCTCCCATTGTTTCGTAGTTTCTTTTGAATGTTCGTGAATATAGTCTTCGGTAAATGACATTATTGATGAAATTATTTAAATATTTAACGTTTACGCGCAAAGAGAGTAAATGAGAGCCAAAGAGCGTAAATGCTGTATTGCAGAGCCCTAAGCCGAGTGAGACTCTGGTAACCATGACCTTCAGGTCCAGCCCTGCATGGAGAAATAGGAAAGATGGCAGTTGGGGGGGGGTGGTATATTCTGCACAGAACAACTGGGAAGGGATTGGCGGAAGTTAGCAGCCAGAAGAAAGTGTCCACGGCGCCGGGGATAGCGGCGTCCCAAGTGCCCGTCAGGGGATGCGTCGAGGCATCTTAAGCATCATCAGACTCGGCCTTTAATCTGATTGGCCGGCTGGAAAGCCAGACGGCCTGGCGCGCAAGAGGACCAACGTAGAGACAGGCGTTCGGAGTAGGGCCGTTACAGTCGTGTCGGCGTGCAACACTTTTAAAAGTACATCGAGGTCGGGTGATCAGGGCACCCATCACACCTGACCAAAGCCTGCTAACACGGCGTTGGGGCTGTTTATCTAGTCAATACCGCTCGAAGGCAGACCTCTAAATTTAAGAGCCGGTGCTAAAACAATTCGCCAGTCTCATGCTCAGAGTCGCACGATTGGGGGAGCTAGTACTTAAATGTGCTGGGAGTTGTTCTTGCAGTTTTCTGCCTAGTGAAAAAAATCTTAACTGAGAAAACCGAATTTATTAGCACAGCAAAAATTTAAACCGGTCTCAGTAAAGAGCATTTTACTTGAAATCTGACGAAGCATAAAACAGAAAAAAAACAACACTGGCACTTTTACGCTACGAAGACAACCCTTTAGACAAATAATCAACCTATCAGGGCGCTCATATTTTAACGCCTATCACACTACTGTGGTATTTCTCTACGAGTGTTTTGAAGTTAGCAGTGTTGATGCTTAAGGGAGGTGTTTCCTTGAGGATTCTACGTGTCCAGTAACGCTCATCTGTGAGCAAATATAATTATATGGTATCTTTGCAACTCGTGGGGAAAATCGACAAACGTATTAGAGCAGTGAACATAAAAGACCCTAACACACGTTAAGTCTGGTGCTGCAATTATTGCCCGTTCACTATGATAAAGTGGTCGTGAGAACTTTCAGTGATGCCCAAATATGGTTTACTGACATGAATTCACTATCTTGTTCTGTAAATTTGTTGTTACTTTGTATTTCCAGGAATTCTAATCAATACACCCCTTATCGAATTCCTCAATCACTTTATCATCAATCTGTGTTCTACATCTGTAATTTAGTTCCATTCAATGCTGCGAATGGCATTCCAAAGACTCGCGGATGATGCTCACCTATTGAAGAGGGCACGCCAAAACCTGATTTCTTGTCAGGCCATCCTTAAATGCAAACACGAGCAACTGGTCAAGGGCTTGATCAGCGCATCTAACGACCTGTTATCTGCATGTCAAATAGCGCTTTCGAAATCCGAAAAGCGTTTGGATCAGATTCGGAAGAAATCGGAAAAAAAATTTGACGAAGTACTGGATATTCAGAAGCTGACCAAACAGGCGATCCAGTTGCTTCGGAGTTAGAATAATGCTGCCCGGCAAAAGGTAAGAGCTCCAAAATAGAGTTTTATTTCTAATATGATGTCCTCCGTAAAAATACAGAAGGTGGGCTACCTCAAGAAATATCAACCGAAATTCCGAAATACGTTTTCGTTTCTAATAGATTAATAAAATGGAGTTGTAAAACAGATCGTCATGCAGCGCAATCGATATATTATATATATATATATATATATATTATGATAGTGGGCGCTCACCGATCAGGTTACGGAACATGCTCGTTCCGTTGTGCCTTGGGGCTCATACTTAAACCCTCGCAGGCAGTCGCACAGCGACTAGTGATATATGTTGGAAAGGTAATACCGACAAAGACAAGGGAGACCTTTTTTTGTGTTATATGTAATCTCCGAAAGTACTGCACCGATTGCGCTGAAATTTGGACACAACCCGACCCGCGCATAGGGCCAGGTTTTTGGCTGGTCAGTTGGGTAATTATGCCCATAGTATGCCTGTGGTGGGTATAAACCTGGATATTTTCCGGCATAACAACGCCACCTGCTGCGGCCACTTGACCTACATCCACGCGGACACATGTGCGCCCAGACTGTGGCCACTTAACTGACATTCGCTCAAACGCACGTTCTCCACCCGACAGTCGCGCTCACCCCACCACCCACCCCCTGCAGACACTTGAGCAGGCCCTCCACCCTTTCTGGGCCGATGCAATATCGGTCGGCAGGGCAAACCACCTGCAGCAAAAAAAACGCAACTCTTGGGCTCCACTTGAACTTGCCCCACACTACCCACATAATTGGGCTGCCGCCGCTTCCGCTGGGATTCTCGTGCGCGACGACTGGATGCGGTTAACAAAGCCCCCTTCCCCCTCCCCCCCCCCACGCACAACCCACATAAGGGTACTGTCACCCACTGTTAGCCCAGTGTCGCGCAGCCCGGCTTGCGGCAGACCGGTTACGGTCACGGCTAACGCGTACTGCAGCCTTAGGCCTGCTTCGTTCAGCAACAGGATGAACACAGTCAGCTGGGAGTGGCCGAATGGCGCCAGTAAGGAACAGCAGACCAGCGTCCAACACGACTCCATGCTCAGCATTCACGCAGCCTGATGCTGTTGTAAACGACGGTACGACAATAACCGTTGGAAGACTAGTGATTTTGGGGCAAGGTGATACCATATATACCGGTAGTCGGAGACCGATTTCAACGCAGTATCCATTTACTTTACGGGATGATGACGATGAATATCACTTCAACGTTAAGATGATTTATCCAGTCATTGACGAAGTAACGCACATGAAATGCCGCTCAATGAACCACTTATCCTACTGACTTATGATTCGGCAGAATGTAAGTATTGAAGAAGGAGACACGATCGCCGGGACAAGAGCTTTATTAGCCTGACGTTTCGGATTCCTACTCGAATCCATCATCAGAGACAAAAGAGCAGAAACGGGTGGTTGTTGCACAAGGGGCTGCGGTATTTATAGGATGCAGCAGCCATGCTACCGCCTGCCTATGAACGTTCACGGCTTCCCCCTTCATCCGGGATTGTCACACTTGGGGTGATCATTGCTTGATGGCCATCAAGCAATGATCACCCCAAGTGTGACAATCCCGGATGAAGGGGGAAGCCGTGAACGTTCATAGGCAGGCGGTAGCATGGCTGCTGCATCCTATAAATACCGCAGCCCCTTGTGCAACAACCACCCGTTTCTGCTCTTTTGTCTCTGATGATGGATTCGAGTAGGAATCCGAAACGTCAGGCTAATAAAGCTCTTGTCCCGGCGATCGTGTCTCCTTCTTCAAGACTACTTCGTGGGACTCGGCTCTTCGCTTCTATTAGAATGTAAGTAATCATCTTTTGAAATGCCGCCAATCGCTTCATCACTACATTGTGGATATGTATGCAAAAATCGAAACTGAACGCCTGCTTTCATTCGTTTGAATCAGACCAAGCTGCGCTCTGAAGAATATATTCCTTTGCATGATGCAGTTGTAAACGACGGTAATACACTTAACGTTGTAGGACAAATGATTTCTTCATCCACATACGCAAACAGTCCACTTCACATGCTCGGGTGCGATTGAGGTGCAATGCCTTATGGTTGTCAGTACGGGGTGTCCAGACCTACTCATTACATTCACATGCACTCCAGCTTGGTGGGTTATTAAGCGACTCTTACTTCCAAGGCCATCGCCGGTGAATTGGTATGACATCAAAGCAAGTGTTTTTAAGAAAAAACTGGAATCGCTGATGAACATCATGGTGAAACACGAGGTTTTAGGGTCTGTGAGCTGATGGATGTATTAGGGGGAATGGCAAAAGCGGGGACTGCCCCACGCACACGTCTGGATCTGGCTGTGTAATAAGATCATTCTCAACGAAATCGCCGACGCAATATGCGCTGAATTACCTGACGCCGACGTCAACAATGATTTGCCCGGAGTTGCGGCTAAGAATATTATAAATGGACTTTGCGGTGCCCCGAGTCCCAGTTCTCACCCCCCCCTCACCGCTAACCACCTGGTATGACAGACGGAAGACGCTCTCAGAGATATCCTCAGGCATTCGTATGCACCACAGTTACCGGTAACGACGGAAGTCCCCTTATACCGAAACCGATCAGCGGAAGACGTCGGCGACTTGGCAACCGTACGAATGCGAACCGGTGACGTACCAGTCAGTAACCGCTGGGTTGTTTCTTATTCGACTTTGCTTTTAAAAGCAAGCTAAGTTCACATGAACGTGTAAAACTGCAATTCCGAGAAATAAATTTGGTGCATTTGTAAGTACGTGAGCAAAGGCAGCGACATGGCTGGTTTGGCCTGCAACACGAAAGGTGAGGAAGGGATGTTGACATACAACTTGAGTAAATCGCACAGTATTGGGCTGGAAGCTGCGTCAACAGCAACAGAGCCGTGTGGCGGATTCCTTCTTTTCCCATACATGAGCAAGTCCAGGTGTTGTTTACTTGCAGTACACTTAGTGAATGGGCAATGCGTTTACTATACCGATGAAAATGTGCAACAGGCCACCGGCAACACACAGTAACTGTGTTCTTCCTGTTAGGCCAAACTGACGCGTTTGGGAAAACACTGCCGTATTGGGAAGTACCTACGTATTACACAGGGAATGCGTTTTGAATATCCTTTGTACGACGCAAACGAGAGCGAGTCGACGGACCCCTTGGCATCTTCAACGGAACTGCGATAGGCAGAGTGCACAGCGTGCATCCCAATCAGGACGAATGCTTCTTACTCCGCACGGTGTTGGTGAATGTGTCCAGTTCATCGTCTTTCCAGCAATTGAAATCTGTCAACGGCTTTACGCATGTCACTTTCCGTTGTGCATGCCAGGCTATCAATTTATTGGAAAGCTACCGATACCGGGATGTATGCATTAGTGTTGTATGCAACACGTCCTATCCACATCGAATTATCCAAAAGAGATTTTGAATTCACCTAAGCCACAGCAACGCGTGGCCGGGCCCGACCCGGTTACAACAGGACGCTGGTTATCGAACTAACGTCTTTTGACTGCATGCGAAAATTATACTCTGCAAAAGGGACAACTAATGTAGCATGCGTCTTCTCATTGATTTTCGATGCCCATAAAAATTCATTTATATTTCCTGGGAAACATTCACACAAATATTCATTCTTTTGCGCATTCGATAGAAAACCGTCATGTAGTTGCATTAATGCGGCTTTTAAAGTTAACAATACCGCTCAAATCCACTGCTAAATTTAATGAATCTCATATGATCTCCTCTTCATATTGTAGAGACATGTTTGGTTTTCCGCACGTGGGAAATACACAGCCTGCAGATTACAAACAGTGAGTGCAAGTGTAACGACAGGTCTGGTTCAAAGTTATTCTGGGATTGGAAAGTGTTTTTTTAAAACCGAGTTATACCATTCTATTGAGTATAAAGCTAAAAGAAGACCTAATTTCCCACCGAACAAGCAAAAGAATGAACATTTTCATCCATTTTTCTATGAAATATAATTGAATTTTTAAGGACATCAAAAATCAATGAGACAAATGCGTGCTTCATAAGTAGTTTTTTTGCAGAGTATATTTTTTTATGCAGACGAAAAGAACTTAGTTCGATAGCCAGCATCCTGAGGTAGCCGAATTTTTATAGAATTACGCTGCATGATGATCCGTTTTACAATCCTACTTGATTAATTTTTTAGAATCAAAGACGCATTTCGGAATTTCAGTTGACATTTCTTGAGTTAGCCTACCTTTAGGTGCTTTTTGTATAAATAACGACACGATACCTAATTTTGCTCAAGCCTACTATCCCCCGATCCTTTCTAATTGCAGGCAGTTTCATTTTGCTTTGAATCCTCTTGTCCTAAGTTCAAACAAGCGGTCTTATAAAAAAGAGTACAAAATGATTATTTTAATTTACCCGACATTGCTACTCGGCCAATAAATACTATTTAATATGTGACTGTCCGAGCAGGTAAACGAAACTTCTTACCACAATTCAAAGGTAAAAAATGATTGAACGTAAAGTACCTGTGATTCTAAATAGGCCGTTTGGCGACCAATGGGAACCAAAGTGCGGTTTTGTAGAGAGTTTATCTCTTATTCTCGTTGATAAGGTTCCTCGGGCTGAAGATGGGGGTTCGCCTAGCCATTGACGTTGGCTCATGCCGGCTCATCAAACAGACACGTCAAATGTATGATTCTTCATATTCTTGACTAACAGGTGGCTTTGCCGACAGTATCGTTTTAAGAAGATGAAGGCTTGCTATTTAGGACAGTACGTGTAGTTGTCTCAAGAGAGATAGTACTGAAAAAGACGAAGGAGATCGGAATGGCCATTTCTGGCTTATTAGATATCGTCAGCCAGCCATACCCGACGCCGAAGTGTCAAACACCTGGGGCTCCAGAGGAGAGCCCTAGGGCACAACGGGACGAGTGACTTCCGTAACACGATCGGTGAGCGCCCTTCACCATCGTATAGTTCCGATCGCAACCGACCGGACAAAGAACCCGCATTTAGTGAAAAGAGACGTTGGACTTCTAATCAACTGGCCACAGGATCGAGTAAGACGTGTTCCACACTTCGAGGTTGGGCATGACTGGCTGACGACGTCTAATAAGCCTGAATGGTCATTCCATTGACCCTTGTCTTTGTTAACAATACCATTCTGCCGAAGTTGTTTTTTGTATTTGACGTAGCATGTTGGTTGTTTCGTCGGATATTTCAGATAGCCGTCATCAGCCGGTAATGTCCAACCCCAAGTGCGGATCACGAGGGATTCGAACTGGGGACTTCTGTTCATGTAGTTTGACACTTAACCATTGATCCACGGGTCCGTCGTCCTGTCGGTTGCAATCGAAAATATCAATTATAATGGTAGGGGGCGCTCACCGATCGTTCATACGGAACTCACTCGTTACGTTGTGCCTTAAGGGCTCTCTCTCGAGCCCAACCAGCAGCCCCACAGCGGCGCATGATATATAGGCAGAATGATATTACCGACAAAGACAATGGGGACTGGAATGGTCATTTCTGGCTTATTAGCCGTCGTCAGCCCGCCATACCCAAGCCCGAAGTGTGAAACACCCGAGCCTTAAACTCGCGACCTGTTGGTTTGGATGTCCACGCCTCTACTCACCGGGCCACGAGCCCGTTGTCCTGTCAGTTTACGATCGGGAATATACAATGTTAGGAGGCGCCCATCGATTGTTCATACGGAACTCACCCGTCCCGTTGTTCCTTAAGGGCTCTCTCCCGAGCCCAATTATCAGCCGCACAGCGGCGAATGATATAGAGGTAGAATGGTATTACCGACAAAGAGTTCGAGGCTCGGGTGTTTCACACCTCGGGCTTGGGTATGGCTGGCTGAGGACGGCTTATAAGCCCGAAATGGCCATTCCAGTATCCCATGTCTTTGTCGGTAATACCATTTTGCCTAAATATCAATGAAGACAGATGAACGCACACCGACCATGTTACGGAGCATGCTCGCCCGGGGCTCATACGAGAACCCTCGCGGGCAGTAGCACAGCGACTAGTAGTATACGTAAGTGAGATGTTACAGTCGAAGACAGGAGAAACTGGAAGGGTCATTTCCGGCCTATTAGCCGTCATCAGCCAGTCACACCCAACCCTACGTGTGAATCACGTTCCGTTAACTGATCAGTGTGCGCCCATTTGTCAAAATTGTATTTTCGACAGGTCAACAGGTCCGTGGCTCAATGGTAAAGTATCCGACTTCATGACCAAAGATCCCGGTTTCGAGTCTCACGTGATTCACACTGAGGGTTGGAAAGAAGTGGCTGATGACGGCTAATAAGCTGAAAATGGCCCTAACGGTCTCCCTTGTCTTTGTCGGCACCATGTTATTTACTTTAACTTTTAGTCAAATTGTTTGGTGAAAAAATTAACCGTCTCCCGGACTCCACGATGGGATTGGTTGAGTAAACCGCTTGTTGTCGCATACTTGTAAGTAAGCGTGTCACAAAAAATAATGACAATAATAATTCAGTGTGGCAAGGAAGAATCGATAAGAGGAGAAGATCTGAGAGTCTGTGGTAACCATTCCTACAATGCCAAAAGTCCGGTGAGCATAACGATATTCAATTCGATTCTAGCTGAGGTAACTGAGCCCCAGTTCTGTCTTACCATGAATAGTGCAAGAATATGGGGGTGTAAAATGCGAATATCTGATCCGGCACTGGTTGAAACCGTCCGGAGTCATATTCAGAGTCTAAACTAACGACGGCATGTCGGGATGCCTTTTGTGTGTCAATCGTATGATTCCGTGCCTTCACGTCGGCTTCGTCAAATAATGAATTTGTGTGATCGTGCTATTGCTCCATGCCAGATAAAATAAGAAACTGGGGCATTTTGGCAACTGCAATGAATCTAGGGCTCATTTTGGACACGAAACAGCAAGAAAATGAAGGATGACTAACAGGTTGACCTCCACTTAGATCAGCCAGTTAATAGTAAACTCCTATCTCAACACCCGATTAGGAATCTGTTAAAATAGCAATAAAGTAAACCAAATTGAATTTCTTTTACGGGTACAATTAAAATTTGAAAGGCGGTGTAAGGGTCACTTATATGTCCCCGCGAATAGGGACGTCCCACCTAAGTAATTATGGTACCTCTGTATATAATTCTAGGTAGGGTAAATGCCCTCTTTTCATAAATGCAGCAATAAACCTAGCATAAACCTAAACCTAGTTCTAGTCTTAACCCAAAGCTTACTCTAAACCCGAATTTTGCAGACCAACCTAACGCTAGCCCACTTTACCTTAACGTTACCCTTAAACGCAACGCCACTTTCCCTGGAATTTGGCGCAAAGCCACTACTGTTGCAGGCGGTACCCGTACCCATGTAATTTTAGTGAGCTATATAGGTAATCCTTACCTGATCGAAGTCTGAACATATATGGGATAATTAAATGGTCAATAACAGTCGGTGATGAACGTCATGGTGTTGTCACTCGGCAACCCTGAATTAAACTATGCTACCATCGACTACGAAGTATGCGAGCAATGTGTTTCTTAACTGTCAGTTTCGGAAAAAGTGAGCAATGTTAGTAAAAACAAACAGTTATAATTTTAAGAAAATACATCAAAACGGGTTTGGTCGTGCAACCCGGAAGTGTAATGGGCCAAGTTTCACTGACGTCGCGAGTAATTGGTCTTCTCTTACTTTAGGGACTCCCGCGATTACTTCTTAATGTTTCCAGGCCTCGTTGTTCTTGATGCAGTGCAGACATTTAACTGTTTAGCTGTGAGTATTTGGAAGCTCGTGTTACGCCTTCAAACTAGACTAGTAAGGTCAACTCCTGGGCATGGGCAAATCACCTGGCGACTTTAAAAATACCACACTCTACCACCGCCAAAAATGTCTGGTGGCCTTGATGGAGAAAAAAAAAACATTCCAAAATCGGCTTTGGCGGTAAAAAATCCCTTTCATTTTGATCTTTCGCCATGTAGGACACACAGAATACGTGCGAACTAAATGAAGTGGCTCTTGACGCCGTAGAGAAGTTGGCAACTACGGAGATGTTAGATCTCGAAAGCCATTGTTCTGAATTTCAAAATTATTGTTTCGCCCCTGGTCTAATAAATGTGAGTTTCTGTGATTACTTATCTTTTCCCATCTTGTGCGTGGTTAAGGGGATGGTAACGGTTATTACTTGTATTTCATACCTGCATGCTTGCTTAGTCCTTCGCACTTTCCACCTTCCTTTTCTGGGTTTTTACAAGTTGCAGTTAAAGTTCCTTTGAAAATGTATTAATACTGCCGGTTCATTGTTTAACCTCCTGTGCTTCAGGTTTGATATTAGGTGTTTGAGTGCGGTCATCAGGTTGGATGACGGTTGCCACTTTTCTGCCTTTTCCTCGAACAATTACAACGGCGTGATCGCAGAATAATGACTTCAGAGGGTGTTTATCCCTCCTCCCTTCCTTTGTAATTGCGTGGGATTCAACATTGCATAGCTCCTGGGAATGTAGGTTCTTTCCAGCACTTGAGATCGTTCATTGTCACGTCAGTTTCTGTAACCTAAGGACACACTTCAAGTAATGTGGTCGAGTATTCTCGTTCGGCTTTTCGGAGTATCTCTGTTCCGTTTAATACAGTGAGTGACCGATCTCATGAAATGTTGGCCGAAATTCTGAAATGCGTTTCCGATTAGGAAGTATTACTTGGCCGCGGTTATAAAACTGATTATCTTGCGGCATAATCTTATAACATTTCGAACTCGGCAGGATGTCTGCTTTTGAATACGCTGCTAATCAATCTCCTATAGAAACCGTACTCGGTAAAATATGATTACTTAAGTAGCATGCATTTTTCCCATTGATTTTCGAAGGCCTCGCAAATTCAAATATATCCTATAGAAACCTTAAACAAATATATGCTTTCTTTCAGTTACTTAATAGAGAATCATGTCTTCTTTTTATTTTATACTCAACGAAACAGTATAATTAGGTTTTAAAAAAGTTTCCCATTATGAGATTTTTTAAGACCGCGCAATGTCCATTCACATAGCATCTTACCTGGCCGTTTACCACAGCTTCTCATGAAGTGTTCAACATAGTCCGCATCCATTGCAAAATTTTGTGGACTCTGTATGATATCTTTTAAATGGCATAGAAAAACCTATGATTTTCTTTACGCGGAATGCATGCGCCTTGTAGACTGAAATCCCTAAGCGCTAATGCAACGAATGACCAGGCTCTAAATTATTCGACAATTAGAAAACTTTTTTAAAACCTAATTATACTCCTTCTTTGAGCATAAAATATGAAGAAGACGTGATTCTCTATTAATTGGTTAAAAGAAAACATATATTTTATGGTTTCTATGAGATATCTTTGAATATGCAAGACCATCGAAAATCAATGGGAAAAATGCATGCTACTTAAGTAGCCATATTTTACCGAGCACGGTTTTTACAGGATATTGATTAGCAGCGTATTCAAAAGCACACATCCTTCCGAGTCCGAAATGTTATAAGATTATGTCGCAAGGTAATCAGCATTAAAAGTGCGGCCAAGTAATCCTTCCTAATCGAAAACGCATTTCAGAATTTCGGCCAACATTTCATGAGTTCGGTCACTCACTGTACTTCGGTTTGGGACACCACTTGTATCCCAACATTTGTGTCCAGGTGTTTTTCGCGATATTTACAAACGGGGCGTTGTAGCCGACGGAGGGTAGAATAGGCTTTAAAGACTAGACGGATAATTTGATCCGCGATCACGACCCTTCTTGAAATTGTTATTTCCAGAGAGGCAAATTCGTCCATCAATGCGGATAGGGTCCACTAACGTTGACCTTGGATCTGTCGTGTTTAGCAGTTTACGCGGTTTGCTGGATGACCACTGCTTGTCCAGGTTGATGATCAGGCCGCAATTTGTATAGCCGAAAGTAAACAGCTCCGTGATTCACTAGATGACCGTTTCTGTAGTAATAGTGAATGTCCAGTCATGACACTAGCCTTGGAAACATGCACAGTTGGCATAATCGTCCTATCGTCCAGTCGGTCCTTAATGTCTGTTGATAAGTCTGTGCATCATGAATTCGACATCCATCACAATCGATGTTGTCGAAGGTACTAATCAGATCCCCGAATACGGCGAAGACTTTGGCCATTAATTCTTGACATTTCGTGGTTCCAGGTATTTTCCCATGCTGTACCCTTTTTCTGAAAGGTTCTCCAAATACGCGTTTCGGCTTGAGTAAACATTTTGTCTGTTTTGTTCTGGAAGGATTTAAATCAGCCGTTGTCCGTGGCTATTGGCTCTTATTGCGCTTGTGAAGTTGCACGATGGTTTTACCTTTGACGTTTAGGCGGATGTATTCTATTCACCAAATCATGAGAAAGAGGGGAGGGATTTTGGCCATATACTTGGTGACAGTATATGTAGACTTCGTCCGGAATGGAGAACGCGTCCTGTGCTTTGCCGTAAAATATCTGTAGCACGGCATTTGTGACACTTTGCATTGGTAGCAGGGAGCGCTCACCCATCGTGTTACGGATGTCCTTCGTCCCTTTGTGCCTTAGGGCTCTCTCGCGAGCAGTCGCGGCGCATGATACAGGCGGAATGTTATTGCTGACTAAGACCAGGGAGACCGCAATGTCCATTTCTGGCTTATTAGCCATCATCAGCCAGTCATACCCAACCCCAAGTGTGGATCACTTGAGATTCGAACCCGGGATATTTGGTCATGGAGTTTGACGCTCTACCATTGAGCCACGGGCCCGTTGTCCTGTCGGTTGTGATCGGGAATATCAATTATGACAGGTGGGCGCTCACCGATCAGGTTACAGAACATGCTCGTTCTTTTGGGCCTTGGGGCTCATACTTTAACCCTCGCAGGCAGTCGCAGTTGCACCCAACGCCGAAGTGTCGAACACCTGGGGCTCGAGAGAGAGCCCTAAGGCACAACGGGACGAGTGACTTCCGTAACACGATCGGTGAACGCCCTCTACCAATGCTATTCTCTCTTGTTTTGTTAGTAATGCTATTCTGCCTATATCACTGTCTGCTTTTGGGTTACTGGTGGCGCTCGAGCTGGATCCCCAAGATATATCGCGATGGGTATGACTCGTGCCGCAATCGACGAGCGACTGGAGAACCCCTGTAAAACATTTCCAAATATGGTTTACTTATTTTCCTGAAGAACGTATTTGACTTCAAACTATATGTCTCTGGATGATTGCCTTGCATTATACATATGATTCCCCTCTGTTATCATGGCCTGGCCGAATTTGGCCTAGTAGTTGGTCACTTGTTCGTTATCTTTGCCACCCATACGTAGCTTGTTTGCCTCGGGCATCCGATGGATCGTTGTGAGCCCATTCCTGGATGAGTAAATGCTCGATACGCAGCGACAAAGAATGACTGGCGGCGAGACACTGATGAACTTCGGTTCGATGAAGTGCTTGTGACCTATCTGATAGACCCCCAGTGGTGGTAGTGAGCGTATGTTTGCATGTCTGGTTCCAGGCTTATGGTTGGCTGAATTAACGCACAATGAGTCCGAAACAGCACTGTATTAATCGTAACCCTTAATACAGCTACTGCCAATGACGGTGGTCGGAAACATAAAAGTGTTTGTTAGCGCATTTTAGCGTTGAACCCGAGGAAGTACCTGACGAGTATTATAACTCAGATCAAGTAAAAATATCCAGTCAAGAGGTCAGCTTCTACATCTTGGTTGGCCGAGTCTTATTGGCCGAAGAGTTAACTGACGAAGATAGGGCAATGAGAATTTGTAAACAGTTTAATGTAGAAGCCTGTTAGGAGAACGCGAAGTTCAGCACACCAACCGACAGGACAAAGAACCCGGATTCAGTGGTTAGAGGCGTTGGACTTCTAATCCACTGGTCACGGGATCGAGTCCGACGTGTTCCACCCTTCGGGGTTGGGCATGACTGGCTGACGACGTCTAATAAGCCTAAAATGGCCATTCCATTGACCCTTGTCTTTGTCAGCAATACCATTCTGATGGAGTTGTTTTTTAGTTGGCGTAGCATGTTGGTTGTTTCGTCGGATATTTCAGATAGTCGATTAGGAAAATCTCAAATGTGTTCCAAACGGCCTTACTTAATTATCAACTTTTCGGTCAGAAGGGTTGCTCAGTCGGAACTGAAGCTTGGTGCTGGTCCTATGAGTGTTGTGTCACGGACTAACTTACCGGACGTTAATATGTCTATAAATACGGCCGACGTACCCTTGAAATTCTTCGGCCTTACGAAGTACCCAATCTGGTCGTTCGTCCCTCAGTCCCTACTGCCCTAATCTTCAGCGTCAAAATTGAAATGATTCATTGTTGTTAGACTCGTGGATGACGTAGGTCGTGAGTATTGTCATTACAGCGGTCTGTGGGTTAAAGTAGGGATGAGATCGAGAATGGGTATTGTTTCTTAAAGGGTCCAGAGAGCACACGCATGCTCCACGTACCACGACCATCATTTAGATGGTTCAATTTATCAGGCTTTTACTAGGACGGCTATTCTGACCCTCCCATTGCAACCGAGTAGGTGGTTCTACCCTTTTGTTTAATCTTCGCGGGCGGTTGTAGAATAATATTTTGGAGCACCGCATTTATTTAGTAGAAGAACACCTCGGGGAAACAGTGTCCAAGATCGCTTTCACTCGCTCCGCAGGACTTTTAGCCTTGAGGTTGGCCAGTGGTTAGACAAAGTAATACTGGTGCGTGGCGGTACATACTCTCCGCTTAGTTCCATCTGGTTTAGCCCACTGATTGATTTTGTTACCGCGTTGTACCAAAGCTTCGAGGATCAAAAAATGAGATCTGGACGCCTGAAAATGACTGCGTAGTACCACTACCGCGCGCATAATACCCACGTCACTCCCGCACGGCGTGACAGTTCAGGTGTCGAGGGCAACGGTTTCCACCGTGTGCCCCAAACCGAGGTTACGGCATGACGGCGACTTGCGCAGTGGCTACTACGCTCCTAGGAGCAGTGTCAAACTCAGTCAACAATACCAAGGACGGAATCGAGCCCAGTGGCTAACGAAGGTAAGCAGCTCGTCTGCGCATGCCAAACGCGCCTGGACAGAGCTAAATGGGCGGCTCTTGTCCCATTTAAGGGGGAAGGGGGGGGGGGGGCATCAGAGAACCATTCGTGGTGACGGCTAGAATTGCTCATAACCAAGTTTTCATTGCCGATGGTGGGGGTGGTTGTGATGATGATATTGCTTGATGTCTGGAGCACTCCAAATGTCTTCACGTATACTTATACCCTTTGTTTTCAGATAAGCGCAATGCTGGAGGAATTGAGTCTTCTTGTGGTGGACGAACAGCAAGCAGCTGCGAACATAGCGCAAACGAATTTACAGGAGAAATCTGGGCACCAGACGTTCTCCGCGTCCCAGACTACCGCCAACATTAAGTCGCTTGATAGGTGAGATTCATGATGCAGAAGGCGTTTTGTCCAACCCCTCATTTTACCCTTTGAGCAGTATATTCATGTATACTCAGGCAAGGTAGGTAATCGTCAAGCAGCGCGAGGAGAAGAGGACTAGGGTTAAATTTGCGGACGATTCCTGTTCTCAGTCTGATCTTGACTAAGTTATCTCACGGGTGATAGAAGGCAGATAGGGGGTCAACAGGACGTAATTAAGCCTCCCGCTAACCCAGCACACGCCGAAGTTACAAATGCTTTCCTGGACCAGGTGACCGGTCTGCAGTGGCCTTCCTGTGGGCGTCTGTTACATGGCTGCGACCTTCGCGAACACTCGAACGTGCACACCACCGGTAGTCTGAATCTCGGCTATTCATAGCTTTCCAAGCTGGCCAATCAATTTCAAGGCCGAACCAGACGTACTCTTACTTGAGGCGCTGTAACGCGCGGCGCCGGACATGTTCTCTCATCCGGCTGTCAAATTGTTCCAACAATATCCCCTCAAAGAAATCCAGCTGCATATCTTTCTATTCGGGAACGGGTCTGACGGTCGTAATGGCTCTAGTCTAGTCGCGGTGACTTAATCCGTTAGGGAGACACTAACCATCGCATCCTTCAGGTCCGGTCGTGAATAGAAAAAGGATTTGGACGACAGTTGAGAGGATAGTGTATTCTGTACAGAATAACTAGAGAACGGACGAGGGCACGTCCAGCGCCGCCGGCGTCCGCCAGCGTCCTGAGTGGAAGCACGCCCAAGTCGGCCCTGAAGCTGATTGGCCAGTTCGGAAAGTTGTGATTGGCCGAGAATCAGACTGCCATTGATGAGCATGTGCAATTACTCGCAAGAGACGCAGCGTTTCAACAGGCGTCCACGGTAGAGCAACTACAGTCCCTATAACGGCTTTAGCTGCCGCGACGGATATATAATTTGCAGCCAGACAATAATGCATACATTTTGTCTGTGTACAAAGGCGCCTTGAATCTCTGCTAGCGCCATGCAAGATCTAGACTCTGCAAAAAATGACTACAAAAGTAGCATGCAATTTTCTCCTTGATTTTCCATGCCCTTGAAAATTCAAAAATTTTTCATGAAAAACGTGCATAAAAATATTCATTCTTTTACTTATTCGGTAGAAAATCACGTCTTCTCCCAATTTTATTTTCTAAAAAAGGGTATAATTCGGTTTCAAAAAAAGTTTCTCATGGTGGGATTTTTTAATACCGTTAAATGGCCCTTCATCAATCGTCATGAATCTGCGTTTACGAATGTGACTTGTAAAGTTAGCAATATCGCTCAAATCCACTGGGTAACTTTATGAATCTTATATGGTCTCCTCTTAATACCGTAAAGAAATGCATGGTTTTCCATACACGGAACATATACAGCTTGTAGTTTTGAAACCCTGAATACAAGTGTAAGAGCAGGTCGAATTCAAAATTATTCGGGAATTAGAAAGGTTTTTTTAAAACCGAATTATACTGTGCTTTGGAGAATGGAATTGGAAGAAGACGTGATTTTCTACTTAATTAGAAAAAACAATGAATATTTTTATGCATATTTTTAATGGAAAATAATTGAATTTTCAAGGCAATCGAAAATCAATGAGAAAATTGCACACTACATAAGTAGTCATTTTTTGCAGAGTCTATATCTTGCATGCAGTTGCGAATAAGTTCTTTCGAAAGCCGACACCCTGAGGTAACTGGATCATTATAGATTTATGCTGCATCATGATAAGTTTTTCAACACTACTTAGTTTATCTTTTCGAAACGAAAACGCATTTCGAAATTTTGGTTGACATTTTATGAGTAAGCCCATCTACTGTATATTTTGTGTAAAGGCCAACTGTCAACTTTCGAGCAGCATTTTTATTGCTGCCGTATCTGTCCACTAGATATTTTTCTTACTTCCTGAGAGCTACAATGTACTAGTAGTTTGCAACTGTCAGGGAAACCTGGACGTACCTCAAAGGACCCTGAATCGAAAAGCTTCAAATGTCTTCATCCTTTGTGCATCAAACGTAAGTGCAATTTGGAGCACTGCTTGCCTACCTTCCGCAGGTCGCACGCGGTGCTTAACATTAAAATATTACAAATCAGCGTTTGATGCACTAGGTTGTCGAGATAACAGAGGATAGGGGTTTTTGTTAAAAAGGGGGGCTGTCGCCTCGTTGAGATAATGGAATACACACAAAGAATCTTTACGGGTTGGTTTTGTTGTGTATATATTAAGGCGCCTTTTGAAAGTTAAACGCTCGTGAGACGGTTATATGTAAGCTTATTGTTCAGTTCAGTTCATTTCAGTTTATTTGAGGGAAATATAGGTGTTGAACCTCTGAACTCCCTATTTGTTACAAGGAAGCGAACTATATCAAAAAAGTTGAAATGAAAACATCAAACAGCTACAGAGTGTCCTCAGATTGGCAAAGTTGTCGAGCCAGACAGATAAACGAATTGTTCCAAGAGTTAAAAACATTTAAGTTACTAAATGTGCTGTACAGTTGTCTGTCTATGGATAGTTGGTGCTATCTCAGTTTCGGAGGGAGACGAATTAGATGCCAACACACATTCAACAGGCATTGGACAATAATAAAATAAACAAACGTTACTGAAATACAAGCAGTAATATAACATTATTAGCAAACTGTTCGAACGAAATGCTAGACGTTGTCGGTCAGGTGGCATTATGACGTTTGGTGGTAAACTGGTCCAGCTTGCGCGTAAAAGCCTCGACGGAAGTGAACATGACGACATCTGTAAACGCTGAACAGCCAAACAGCTTATTACTGACTTCTCTGCAATCACTTCAACAGTCAGAGCAAAATGACATTAAACATGATACAGCGCTAACAAGGCCAATTTTCGGCATGCAGTGTTTCGTTTCCTCTCTGATACATTCAAATACACAATCAGGTGGCATGAATGTGGGATTTTTACGGAGCTGGGAAGTTCACACTGCAGTCATTTCAAAAAGTAAGATATTACAAATCACTTATGAGTGAATACATTAAATTGCAGTAATTCTACGACTAACTGGAGTAATCTGTTGGGATATGAACTATGCATTTCTAGTGACAAACGAGTATCCGGCTAACATTTTCAATTTTTGGCAATTTAGGGTCGCACTGCCTTCGGTCCGTTTATGCGAACACTTCAAATGGCACCGGGATGAAACTTGAAGGTCAAACGTCACCTCCCCAATTATTCACCATCAGGGGATACGTTAGAGGTTGAGACGTGTGCCGTGAATTTGCACGCAACATCGGATCAGTAAAACAACCGGCAATTCTAAGAGTTTTGCCGAAAACACTAGTCGATTCAGACGGTATTTTCTGAGAAAATACAGGGCTATGAACCAGACCCAGGTCTATTCGTGACCATTCAGTTTTTACACCATGCTGATCTCTAGGTCCTAGACCATCTGGATGCTCAGTACCCTCCCGGTTCAAATAAATGTCATCTCTAAAAGTCGCAAAGTCCTACGCAATGTACAATGGCAGGTAGTACGAGCTACAGCTAGAATGTGTAAGCCCATTTTTGTCTCTGGCTTGCAACTTTCTCAGAATATGCGCTGATGACAGTCGTAAACAAATAGCAATGGTATCACGATTGAATCACAATCTGGGCGTTGTATAAAGGCCATATTGCTAGAATGCTCAGCGCCTAATCGTTTAGTATCAAATGAAAGACTCTTTTGCTTGTTTGTATTGTTGGATAAATCCGAAATTTGACTTGGAGAATCGACTCGGTACTAAGAGTCACGTAGCACTAAGCACAACAGAACCAATTCAATAGCAGCAGCAGCAGCCATAGCAACAACAAATGGAAATAGAACAGAAAGTACGGCAATCGCAAGACCGAAAAGGAGGGGGGGGGGAGGACAACGGGAAAAACAGAAAACAGAAGACTTGGAAAAGCATTTTGCTATCGGTAGATTACAGAATGCTCTTGAATGATACGATGCTGGCGTGAAGTTTAAAGTCACCATAAGACACTTGCGGGCGAACTTCGTGTCCTTTGGGGAAACTCTCGACGTCTATCTATTCAGGCAATAAGTACTGCGGATGGAGCTACATTGCACTTCTGTCGACCGGGGATCCCTGTCAAATCCTTAAGACGGAGCACGTAATAAACGGTGTTAAGCTTGATCTTAAAAAGTATTATTTTTTCTGCGATGGAAAGATGAGATCAGTGAGGTGAGTTTCCCTTCCTGTCCCTTCAAATAAAATGAAGTTCACAGCGAAGTGCAATGAATGAGAGGTTAGTTCAGAAATATTCAGTCATCCATACTCCATGTCATCTTGAACTGAGACGTTCTGACTGCGGATTGTCTAATTCCGAAAATCACGCATTGGAGCGTTATTTAAATTTTAGCAATTTCATGAATAGTTGGTTGTAGCTATACTGTTAAAAACTGACGTTTTCAAGTGACCCATCAATGCTTAGCTTACCTTTTCAGTTCATGCAAAACAAGGCCACAATACCCCTATGCAACCACTTCACATCGGACTGCATTTGCATCTCGGAAAATTCAACCTCGTAGTTTAAGCGTACTGACCCCTCTGCCATGATAACCTCAAATGCTGAAGGGGGATTTTTGAATTCGAGCAGTCTCCTATTGGGTTAAGCGGGTTCCATTTATATGTGAATCGATGTATGCAAAAGCGGAAACAGATCGTCACTTAATAAATATCAGTATAAATTGTTGGATTACTACAATGGAACTCCTCGAGATTACGACAGCAACGTTGTGCAACTTCAAAACACTATGCGTGTTGTGACTTGTAGGAAAAAAGTCAGATCACAATCATACAACACCAGAGGATCTTAGGGTTTAAGACAGGTATAGTATTGTTTACGAGACACCGAGCCCCTGAATTTCACCGTTTTGTCAATAAAGTTGCCGACGAAGAGCAAGTCGTTCCTTTTTTCTCTTTAGTAACAATCATAATTTCGAACTTAAGCCGTTAACTCCGGGAAACCAGGCCGAAGTCATGGGACAGAAAGCTCTCAGCCCAAACGATCTCATTCAGCAGCATCAAGGTCCACAGCATCAGCAACAAAGATGTTTGCAAAACAGCCCGGTCTCTGCTGTCACCGCGGAAAATTTGATGACCAACGTTACAGACATTGGTGAGGTGCAAGATGTGTATATATCTTGGGATTTCCCTGCAATCTGGCGCAGCGATCAGGGCTACACTGCACTGCGGCCAGCGACAAATTTCATCCGAATTCCTGAACCAGGGCACACTGTATCCGGGGTCCCGATCAATGTTCTGGATTTGTGCTTACCGCCTGAACACAACTCAGTAGGGTAAGTTTCCAAGAGGTGGGTTGGCTGGACTACACACACCATATGTTTAAATATCTGCACACTGTCAGCGTAAATAATCTCGAATGCAGAACTTGAACGCGCTGGACCGGGTCGAGTACTGTGTACAGCCGACCTCGGAAATTGCCTTTACAGGGAAAGAGTGCAGGCGCCATGCATGCAACTTCACTCAAACCTCGGCCGCTCACGTGTAAGCTAACGTCGTGACTTGGAGCCTAGGGGAGTCGAAAAAAACCAACGGTTAGTAGAAGCAGACAGTTTAGTGACTTTAAGTTCTGACTTACACACCAGTGAAAATGTTCTCTGGACTTCCGACTACGGAACACACGCTTCATGGGTAAGGCGTTTCTTTGCTGAGATCTGTGCTCTGTATGAGGATTGTACAGAATGGGCCTGCGAAGGCGCTCTTCACCGAAAAGGTAATTCTGACATCCCAACAAGCTTTAAGTTGGTGCTGACTAACCACTCCTTCCTGGAAGATCTAGCTGATATCGCTGGACGCGTATGATTGCTGTTTTATGCAATATACTTATACTTATTATACTCTGTACTCTTCGCCTTGGAATAAGTTCATCTGGCCTCTCATTTGTGAAAGATTTCTCTCTTTATCGCGGTTGTTGTCCAATGAGACCCTTTTTTGGTCTTCTTTTTCAAGTAACGTTAGTGTCTGGAGATACGCTCATGCTGTTCGACTTGAAAATCTATCTAATCTTCAAAACCTACACGAAGTATGTAGAGGTGCAGACTGTACGGTGCACATCAATTTTCTTCTATTTAAATCTCCATGCCAGAAGTTACTTCTGGCACGATGCATCGATAGTACACAGAAATGCATGATCACAGACGCCGAGGGGGGGGGAGGTAGAAAGTTTACGTCGTCACCGTTATGAGACACGTTTGACAGTAAGAGGTTAGTGCACTTGGGTTTTCACCCTTAATGCTGTCTGTTTAGAGGTATTGTTGAGATTTGAGGCTGACACAAGAGTTCACAATGGTCGAAAACACAAACCTTTCCAGCTCGGTAATCAGCTTCTGAAGATCTGTCTCAGGACGTACTTCACGTTCGACGAGACAATCTACGAACAGGTGAAGGGCATCTCAATGGGTTCGCCGATTTCGGGCTTCATTGCCGTAGCAGTCCTGCAACGGTTAGAGTCGATGGTCTTCCAACACCACAGACCGAAGTTCTGGGCCCCGTATCTGGATGATACCTTCGTCGTTATCGACCGGAATCAACTGCTGACATTCATAGGATCATCGGAATGCGGTCTTCCCGGACATACAATTTACGATGGAGGAGGAAGAGAACAACCAGCTAGCCTTCCTGGATGTCCTCGTATGCCGCAAATATTGTGGTGGACTAAAGAAAAAGGTGTTTAGAAAAGCGACATACGATGCAAGTACCGAACTTAGACAGCAACCACACAATCAGCCACAAACGCAGTTGTGTAAGGACGCTCTATCAGTGTGTCGAAACGCACTGCAATGAGCCGGAAGACAAAGTTGCATACATCGTCGAAAAGTAAATCAGTTAGAATTGGAAACTCAACTCGAGAACCTCTGGAACCAAAACTTCGATCTATTGCCCGCTTCCACAGACAGTTTTCAACACTTTAAATCCACACTAATGAATTGCAGTTATCAATACCTAGACAAAGGGCCAAAAAGTCGAGTATTGCTGACAAAAGCACACGTGGAAAAATTAAAAGAACTTCGAAAGAACAAAGAGATCTTGGTAACTAGACCTGACAAAGGAACAGGCGTCGTCATAATGAACAGATTGGACTACGTAGCGAAGATACAGTCTATATTATCTGGCCAGAAAAAATCCAGAAAGGCAGATAAAGAAAACGATTGCACGGATGACGCAGAGGCAAAATTGACTGACTGCTTAAGAAGGCTCCACACAGGAGGTCACATAAGTGACCATGACTTCGAACACCTCCGGCCAGTCGGCGCACATACTTCTTAATTATATGGTTTACCTAAAATCCATAAGGAAGGCCTACCGGTTGGGCTCGAGAGAGAGTCCATAAGGCACAACGGAACGAGTGAGTTCCGTATGAACGATCGGTGAGCGCCCCCTAACATTGTATATTCCCGATCGAAAACCGACAAGGCAACGGGCTCGTGGACCGGTGAGTAGAGGCGTTGACTTCTAAACCAACAGGTCGCGAGTTCGCGGCTCGCGTGTTCCACACTTCGGGCTTGGGTATGGCTGGCTGACGACGGCTAATAAGCCAGAAATGGCCATTCCAGTCTCCCTTGTCTTTGTCGGCAATACCATTCTGCCTAACGGTTCGTCCGATTTTAGATATGCGGAACTCTCCGTATCATGCGATAGCTAAGTGGTTAGCAGAGAAACTCAAGCCCATACCACGTCAGCTGGCAGCACGCAGCTATCGAGATACCTTTCAATTCATTGACGACATTAAAGACCTCAACCTTAACGGCATGATGATGTTCCCACTAGACATCGCATCACTTTTTACAAACGTGCCGGTCACCGAGACAGTTGATCACATCTGTGATTTTTTATCTGCCAGTCATCAAGAAATAGGAATACCGACGAAAACACTCAAGATGCACATTAAATGTGCAGTTGCTTTTTGACAACCAACTCTATAGACAAATAGACGGCGTTGGAATGGGCTCGCCTCTTGGACCTCTCTTAGCCGACGTCTTCACGGGCAAGCGAAAGAGATTTCAACTAAGCAATCAGATCAAAAAGCTTAAACATTATAGTCGCTACGTTGATGATATCTTTGCGATTGCAATCACAGAAACCAACATCGCTGCCCTCTTAAATGCTGCAAATCAGGCACATCCGTCGATCAAATTCACGTTGGAGATGGAATCGGCTGATTCGCTTCCTTTCTTAGATGTCCTTCTAAACAGGAGATCTGACGGTAGCATCCGAAGGAGCGTCTATCGGAAGATAACCTGGTCTGGACAATACCCGAACTTTGCTAGTTTCATACCTCTCCATCAAAAACAGAATCTAGTCAGATGTTTGGCACAAAGGGCTAGGAAAATTTGTTCAACAGATAGTATCGAGGAGGAACTAAGAAAAATCCAGGACTTGCTTCGCGAAAACGGGTATCATGTCAGGTTCATTGCAAAGAACCTTGCCGAACGATCCTCAATAGCCACCACACTGACAGCCGAAAAGAAAACGTTGTTCCTAAAAGTCCCCTTCCAAGGAGACGCTGCAAGTGAACTCCCAAGAAGACGCCTTGACCAAGCTGTCTCCTGAACCTTCCCAGCAGCAAGGGTTCGCATATCATTCTCTACTAACTCTATTTTACGCGGAGAAGGCAAGGATAGGCTGCCACCTCAGACAGCCTCATTGAGCATCTACTCTATCACTTGCTCCTATAAAGCAGGATATATTGGTCGTACGAGGCAGCGCCTTTCCAAAAGAATACGAGAAAACCTTCCCGCATGGCTGGCAAAAGCTGAAACTAGGAGAATAGACAGCGCCATCCATGTACATGCAGTGGATTCAGGGCATTGTGCGGACCCTGCATAAGCCTTTCGTGTGATTTACAAGGTCCCCTCTAGCTACCCTAAGCTACTGGGCCAGTGCCTGTTAGTAACAGCAGAAGCGGCTCCCATCAGGTTAGGAAAGCCGACCCTATGCGCCCAAAAGAACCTTGTTCAGGCTCGGCGCTCACCGAGGTCAAAGGTTGACTAACCACATACAACTTTCGGCGCCCTTCCGCTCTTGCCCAGCTTGGAATTTAAAATTTAACTTTTATCGATTTTGTTCCACTTACTGTACCCCGTACCGTGTAACTGTATTGGTCTGACGAGAAGTTACCGAAAGGAACATTCACTCGCCACTGTCTCTTCTAAAATGCAATACCTCCGACGGGTCTTTAAAGCCAATGGCTACCTGCGCAATTTCGTCAACCGGTGCATACGTAAAAGGGGCGAAAGGTCTAACCGCACGGACACCACATTTTGGCGGGCGCTTCCGTACGTCAAGAACGTTTTGGGAGCTGTCAACCGCCTTCTCGCACCACTTGGGGTTAAAGTTTCCCACAGACCGGATGCAACCATCAGACGTCTGGTAATGAAAACAAAAGACCCGCTGCCACTGCTAGAAACATATGGAGTCGTTTATTGGATCTGGTGCAGTTGCGGACAAAGCAACTACGTCGGAGAAATCGGGAGACTACTCCAAACGCGAACGGCCAATCGCATTTCAGCGGTGCGGAGAAATGACGCCAGTTCGCAAGTTGCGGCAATCCGACGAGATCCGGCCACACATTCAAATTCGACGAGGCCGAAATTCTCGCAAGAGGTGACAACCGCGTAAGCCGGGAGTTACTTGAATCATGGTTTATTGGCTCCCAGTCCATTGACAAGTGCAATGATCATTCCCTTCCATACTCGGTGCTGAGACTTCGCCTAGGCGGAGTAATTAGCCACACCGGAGCGCACGGGTGAACACTTGCCCCAACTTCAGAGTCGGTAGTTCAGATGGTCGAGCGATCATCACACCAAAATTCAACGCATGTGATGAAATTGCAGCAATTAACGACGCGAATGTCGGTCATCAAGCAGCCATTACACCACGTGCAACGATCCTTTATGCAGGGGGTAGCGGTGAATGGTCATACGTATGCGGTAACATGGAGACTGCATCCTATAAATACTGTAGCCCCTTGTGCATGAACCACCGGTATCTGCTTTTCCTCTGATGATGGATTGGAGCAGGAATCCGAAACGTCAGGCTAATGAAGCTCTTGTCCGAGCGATCGTGTCTCCTTCTTCAAGATCAAAGTTAAACTGCGGGCCTTGTGCAAATGTTACATTCCATTCGATATTCAGAAACTTAAACTTACTTATAATCAGGGCCTCGGATGGGACGGCTAACGCTTTTGATTTTGGGTCATTCTCGGTGATCGGTAGACATCCACATTCCAATTGCGAGCCAAATTGCCTAAAATTTTTCTGAAATTCTTCTGCCTTTTCTGAACCAGTAAAGACATGGGGAGCTGCTTCACAATCATCTACACTCCTAGAAAGTCGCTTTCCTGTTCTGAAGATGACATCTTGTAATGCTTGCCACATATAGAATTAAAGCTCAGTTAGCTAAGAGAGGAAACCTGGAGCATTCGTGTACATTTAGTTTTGATGTTTGTTGCCAACCAATTATGTCATCACTTTTGATATCTGCTCCAACCATTGCGTCATACACATGATGTGTCCATGTTAACCGGAAAGACGGCTCGAAGAAAACTCTTCCGGATATTTTGCGCTAAGTAGTATCCCGAAGCAACTATTTGCTGTTAATGCCATCACTTTTGTTAGATTGTACTTGTCTGCAACGCATAGGCGATGACTAACATGGTTTTTCTATTGTGTTTTACAAAATTGCGTGGAAAAATTATCTACTCGAGAAAAAAACATTTTCTTGAAGAGGCAAGACAGTCAAGAAAAACGCACAACGTTTAGGAATCCGAAAATCCTAACATCTGTTTCTGTCATCGGGGTCCATGAGATAGATCACGTACTGTAGGTTCCGCAGATTTCGTATAGATCTTGACTTTTTGGTGATCAATCGTCGATACGAAATACTTTGATGGTGTTTTTGTTTCCAATATGGAGAACATCCCGCATTGAATGCAAGAAGAAACGTTTGGAAACAGATGAATTCATTCAGATATTTGCTTCTCGACGCTGGAAGTTCAACCATGTATGCAAATGATACCGTGTTCATCCTTGACAATTCCGAAATACCATAGGATCATGTCGCATGATCAGCAATATTACTACCTCACTCTTATCCTTATCGAAAACGAATTTCAGAATTTTGGCCAACGTTTCATAAGATTGGTCACGCACTGTAATTCGTATAACAAAGCGTCATTGAACCCTTCAGGTAAGACTTATTACGACTCACATGCTTCTAATGAGGGATTAAAATTCGTAACTTGCCTTTATTGCAGTTTCCGTTTTTAAGCCCGATGCTGGCCCTCACTTGGCAGCCCGCCAGGATTCGAGCGTACTGATCGTTCCCATTTTTAATGTCGTAAAACCAGTAACATCCAAAGATCGTCTGGGAAAATTTTCAGTAAAAATTCCACATCCATGTTTTGCCGGTCATAAAGGTTTTTTTAAATATAAGACTGCAAAAAAGCATGGCTTGCCCACACAGGGTGACACTTCTTTGTTCCATTAACGTTAGCTGGCCAGGAATGCTGCGTTATGCAAAAAAATCATGTTTGTTTGTTTCTTGCGTAGGCCAGAATTGAATCTTGCCCCGGAGCGTCCGTTCAATACTGCGAAACAAATGCCATCCGTCACAACAATATCCATCCAACAGCAGCAGCAGCTACAAAAACAGCAGAAAAAAGAACAACGGCTAAAACAGAGACAACAACAGAAACAGGACTTGCCAAGGCATCTTGACATCGGTGGGTCGCCGAACGCTCTTGAAGTATCTGTGAGTGGCGTGAAGTCTGGCGTCACAGCGGAGCACTTGAGGAACCACTTTTCGTACTTTGGGGAAGTGCTTGACGTGCATATGATAAAGAATTAACCCCAAAGTACACACAATGGGAGCGTCTATATTGCACTTCTGCCGATGGGGGATCCGAATCAAATGCCCAAGGCGAAACATATTATACATGGCGTTGAGATCGCAGTTAGGGAGTTTTCTTCTTTTGAAAATAAAAATAATTAAATTATTGAGGTGAGATGCCAAGAAGTTATATTTCTTTTCGTAATACCGCCTTGGTTTCTGATAAACTTGTCGTCTTTTCTTGGCTTTTCTATAACTTGTACCTTTTACCTCCAATAATCTTAAAGAAAATACGCATTTAAAACTTCTGCTTGCTCAGAAACCAACAAACGCAGTAATTGTTTTCTTTTATCTTCCAAATTTCTATAGACCCACTAAAGGCATTAACAAGTCCAACGTTTACTTAGAATCAGGAATTTTAAAACAACGACTCAGTCCAGGGAAGTGGAATATTCCCATCTAAACGGAACTCATTAAAGAACAGCAACATCTGTTGCAGCTACAAAAGGATTTACCAAATCCGTGGACTGTTATCAAATCATAGAAACTCCTTTCAGTATTTGTGAGTGGTCTGAAGACGCATATAGACCTGTAAGACTTGAAAACGCACTTTGCACATTTTGGAGAGGTTCTGGATGTGACTGGGGCTAAGATCCCTTCAGCAAATAGACGAAATTGAAGTGGATACATCACACTACGTCCGACAGCAGATCGGAGCCAAATCCTTGAAACGAGGCACATTATATAGGCTTGTCGGATAAATGTGAAAATTGGAGAATAAATTGGTGAAATAAGTTCCTACGATAATTTTACACAGCAAACCTGACCTAAATTGCGGTCCCCGTAAGTGTTAAAATTGGCTGTGATTAGGATGACTGACGATTGTTCACGAGCAAACACAATGTGTAATTTACGGGACATGACGCAGCTTTTATCCCTAAATCCTCGTGTAGAAAACGAGATCTTACTTATATTCGGGCATAAATACTTGTGTGTGCGTTGCAGTCTATAAATTGTGCTGGTGTTTATAGTTTATTCATTCGTAACCCCACGGTTGGATTCAGTCAGCGTTCTGGGTAGACGTTTTGTTTACATTAGCAGTGTTCGAAACCATGTCGAAACACAGACGACAAAGCCAATTCCAATTCTCTATACTTCATCCTCATGGATGAAGTCTTTGATTATTACGACTCCAGAAAACAAGGTTATCCTCTTGACTTCCTTCGCATGCATAAACGACTGGGTTGAACTTACGACGCTCGAACAGCATTTAAAAAACCCCGGCAATTTTGAGAAACGGCACCAGCAGCAACGGAATTATTGGTAACTTGCATCTAGAAAACGGACACCAAGTGAACCGTCTTAAGTAGTATGAAAACGTGTAAAAGAATAACGATAACAGTGAAAATCCGAGTGGTGTGTGAAGGGGGATGCTGACGGATTCCAAGACTAGAAGAAGAAAACAAGATCGCTGGGACAAGAGCTTTAGTAGACTGACGTTTCGGATTCATGCTCGAACCTATCATCACAGAGCAAAATCAGATTCGGGTGATTCACGCACAAGGGGCTGCAGTATTTATAGGATGCGGTCGACATGATACCGCATACCTATGAACATTCACGGCTCCTCCTTTTATCCGGGATCGTTGAACTTTGTGTGTTAATTGTTTTATGGCCGACATTCGCGTCGTTAAATCTGCAATTTCATCATGTGCGTTGGATGTTGGTGTGATCATTGCTCGATCACCTGACACACTAACCCTGGTGTTTGGAAAAGTGTTCACCTGTGTGCTCTCCGCGTGGCCAATTACTTCACCTAGGCGAAGTCTCAGCACTGAGTATGGAAAGGGAAGATCATTGCACTTGTTAAATGACTGGTGACCGGTAAACCATGAGTCACGCAGCTCCCGGCTCACGCAGTTGTGACCTCTTGCGAGCATTTCGGCCTCATCAAATTTGAATGTGTGGCCGGATCTCGTCGAATGAGCCGCAACTTGTGAACTGGCGTCATTTCTCCGCACGGCTGCAGCGTGTTCGGCCATTCTCGTCCGGAGCTATGTTCCAGTTTCTCCGACGTAATTGCTTTGTCTGCAACTGCACCAGATCCGATAAACGACTCCAAATGTTTCTAGCCGTGGCACTGGGTCTTTCGGTTTCATTTCCTGACGCCTGATGGAGGCCTCCGGTCTGTGTGCATCTCCAACCCTAAGTGGTGCGAGAAGGCAGCCGACAGCTTCCGAAACGTTTTTGATTTACAGAAGCGCCTGCCAAAATGTGATGCCCGTGCGGTTAGACCTTTCGTCCCTTTTACGGATGCACCGGCTGTCAAAATTGTGCGGGTAGCCGTTGGCTTTTAACACCCGTCGGATTTATTGTAATTCGGCAATTGTGTCTTTCGCCTCAGTGCAGTGCGTTTCAACACGCTGATAGAGCGTCCTTACACAACTGCGCTTGTGGCTGATTGGGTGGTCGCTGTGGAGGTTCATTGCTTGCATCGTATTTGTCAAGACGTTCCGAGACGTTCTTCTCGTACGGGAGTGCTTGGCAGAATCAGATGCCAGTGGAAATCTGTCTTTCGTCGCTTTTACCTCAGTAACACCGTCTTCCGAGCCATGTCCTAAATTAGACAATAACTACCAAAATCAGGAGAAGCTGGCAACGTACATGACTTTCATTGCAAATACTTGCCCGCCAGTGTTAGGAAAAGCATCGCATAACATACTGTCCGAGAGTGAATTTTGCGATTCGGACGTATTTACGACGTACGGTGAAACAACGTCAAGAGTGTGGACGTCGAACTTCGAGCACACAACTACCCAGCTGCCCGTGAAAGAAATAATTTGACCTGCCTTTTATGTGTTTCGTGAATGTACACAAGCCAGCCATACCACGATGTCTTTTGTCCAGAGATCTAGGAGCTTTTCCAGTCTCATCCACAACACCATCCGTAACTGTTATCTGTACTCTTGTCTTCGTTGTTTCTTTGATAAAAAGTGCATCATAGGAATGGCCGAGCCATTCGTTCGTGGAGATCGCCATGATTTGAAGTAGGATTTATTATATAATAGAGGAGTTTACCCTCACTACCTGACTGTAAGTTGAGGATAGATTGCCTCATTTGATCTCTAATCCATTCTTTTTTATCGATTTTTTCAGGATTTTAGTAAATAGACGCCCAACGGTGTGTGGATATGAAAAAGCATAGAACTAACTAATCTGCCCTAATTTTATCGAAAATCCTGAATCTTTCACTTAGATTCTTGGAAAAAACACGCTTGTATCCTCGTTTCCTTGTTCGAAATATTTAATAAATCACAAAGCTCAACCGCTTCCTGTAGAGTATCCGTAATTTTCGTGATCTGTTTTTTATTCTAAGATCCCGAGATATGCGAAAGAGCACCTGGTTACAAATATTAAGGAAATTGGCGAAGAAGGGTCGTCTGAATCCTAGATGACCGGCCACATTGAATTTGGGTAGTTGCCATTCACTGGGGCCCACCTTTGCCATTATGTCTTCAACCTCCGTTAGGTTTAGTCAACTGAAGAGTTCGGAACCAGCGTCCTATTGATCGATCACCTCTCGCATGATCGAGTACCACAAACGCAGTTGCGTAAGGACGCAACATGGACGTGTTAGGACGAACTGCAGTGAACCAGAAGACAAGATTGCCGAATTTAAATATCTTCGAGGGGTTTTCAGAAAAAAATGGTTACCCGCGCAACTTCGTCAACCGGAGCATCCGGAACGTCACAAACGACAAAATTGTACACATCCCAAATTCTGAAGAGCGATCTGGTACATAAAGAACGTCTTTGAGGCCGTTAGTCGCCTTCTTACACCACTTGGGGTTGGAGTTGCACACAGACCGGAGGCCGCCATAAGGCGTCAGGTGATAAAACCAAAAGACTAACTGCCATGGAAAGAAACTTGTGTACTGCATCCGACGTTTGCGGTCATACCACAGTCCTTTCCTCTTAAAATGGAAACTTCATATGCCCTCAGTCTTCTGCTTATCTCACACATGGATATCTGGTGAAGTTGCGGGCAAGGACAAAGCAACCAGGCCGAGGAGACTGAAAGACTGCTCTGTACGCGAATCGCCAAAAACGCTGCGGCGGTGCGGGAAAATGACGTCAACTCTCAGGTCGCGGCCCATTAGACGAGACCCGGCCACATATTCAAGTTTGATGAGGCTGAGATTCTTGCGTGAGAGGATAATCGCGTGAGCCGCGAGTTGCTTGAGTCATGATTTACAGGACCTCAGTCTATCAACAAGTGCGAAGACAGCCCCACTCCATATTCGGTGTTGGGGCACAGTCTGACCAGAGCAGTTAACCACTGGGGGAGTGCGCAGGACGGTGAGCCAGATGGCCGAGCAATCATGACGCCAGAATCCAACACGGTTGATGATATTTCAGCAATTAACAACGTCCATGTCAGCCATCAAACAATTAGCGCACCAGCGGGCAACAATTTACGATGATGAGGAGAGCAGTTAATTATCATGGGATGCCATGATACGGCGACGACATTCTACAAATACTCAACTTCCCGTGCACGAATCACCCGATTCTGCCATTGTCTCTGATGATGGATTCAAGTGAGAATCTGAAACGTCAGGCAAAAAAGCCCTTGTTCCAGCGATCGCTTCTTCTTCTTTTTCTTCTTCTTCTTCTTCTTCTTCTTTTTCCTCTTCGGCTTCTTCTTCGTATTATTATTAAATAGTTCCTGGAACTCGCATCTTCCCTTGTATCGGAAATAGCCCTAATCCTAACTTTTAGTCTGATATGGGCATCTATAATTCCATTAACGCCAGATGAAGATGAGCATCACGCATCAAGTAACTTCCTTCGCGATCCATTGCCAAGTAAGCCGTTATGAACCATATGCACCTACATAAGATGAGAAGATAGATCGTTGAACAACCATCCAAGGGGCTACATGCCCTACCATCACCCTGGACCTCTAGGCACGTCTCTAGCTGCCTGGGTCATTTGCCTAAAGGTGTTATGCAGTTGCGGAGAAAGAGACACGGTCGCTGGAACAAGTGCTTTATTAGCCTGACGTTTTGGATTCTCACTTCAACTCGTCATCAGAGACAGAGTCAGATAAGTTGTTAGGATCGCCCAGATGTTGCAATAATTATAGGATGGACTGGTCAGGCCGCTACACACCTATCACATTTGGCAGTTCCCGAGTGCATCACAGGTCGACTGGCAAGGTTTTGAAGTATGCCGTTACCATGCAGTTGATGTGCGTTTGTATGTCGGTCAAGATTATCGGCTCCAACACTCATCGCCGTCTACTAGCGGATATCGTCATCCGTGTGGACTCTAGAGTGATTTAACTCGCCGGTATTGATACCGGAGACAGTTGTTACCCACACGTTCTCTTCGCGGCTAATAAGTTGCCTAGAAAATACTCAGCGCTTGTTAATTGAATGAGGATCGGAAAACTATGACTCAGACGGTTCACGGATTACGCGGTTGTCGTCCCAGCAATAATGTCTGCTTCGTCAGACTTGATTGCGTGATTGAGTCTCGTCGAATGAGCCGTGACTTCGGAGTTGGCGTCGTTTCCCCTCACTGCCACCGCGTGCTTGACCAACAGCATCCGGAGTAGTCTTCCGGCCTCTGACATATTTGCTTTGCCCACAACTGCACCAGACTCAGTAACCGACTCCAGATGTTTTCCGCAGTGGCGGTTCGTCCGTCGGCCTCATAATCTGGCACCTTGTGGTTGACTCCGGTTTCTGTGCAACTCCAATTCCAAGGGGCGTAAGAAGGCGGCTGACTGCTGTCCAGATATTCTTCAAGTATGGGAGAGCTCGTCAAAATTTAGGATCGGTTGGATTTTGCCTCCCGCTAGTTTGCGCAGGAACTGGTTGACGAATCTGCGGGGGTAGCGATTCATTCTAAGCATCCATCGAAGGTATTGTAATTCAGCAACCTTGTCTTCTGGTTCACTGCAGTGTGTCTCAACACTCTGGTATAGCACCATTGTGCAACTGTGTTTGTGAGTGATTGGGTGGTTGCTGTTGTCGCTCAGTACTTGGGTCGTGTTTGTTGCTTTTCTAAATACTTTGGTTTTTAAGCCACCACAATCTCTGCGGCCGGCTTCGACATCAAGAAACGCCAGCTGATTTTTTTTCGTCTCCCTCTATCGTAGACGGAATGTCAGGGAAGACGGCGTTGAGGTGTTCTTTGAATTCCAGCACCTGATCCCGTTCGATGACGACGAAAGTATAATCCACATTCTGAGCACAGAATTACGGCCTATGTTGTTGCAAAGCCATCGACCTATCTGTGAGACCCGAAATCGGCGAACCCACTGGCGAATCTTTCACTTACTCGTAGATTGTTCCGTCGAACGTAAAGTACGTCTTAAGACAGAACTTTAGGAGGTTGACGAGTTGGGCGTGCTCAAGGCGATCCCCCGTCCCATTGTATTTGTGTCATAGGAGTAGCTCGATGGTCTCGACTGCCAGGTCCTGCGGAATAGAAGTAATAAGGGACGTGACATCAAAGGATACCATGACCTCATTTGAATAGAGGCATACTGTTTTACGTTTCTCCAAGAATTGTGTTGACAACCTGACCATTGTGTCTGAATTTGCGCTCAGAAATTTGAGGCGCCGAAACAGCCATTTTGCCAGCCCGTAAGTTGGAGTGCCTTTGAGTGAGACGATGAGTCGGAGGTAGACGCCCCGTTTGTGGATCTTTGAGAGGGCCATAAAAGCGGATTAAGGCCGTGTCCTGGGCTCTCACTATGCGTCGGTCAACCAGCGATATTTTACCCGAGTTTTCCAATGTCAACAGCTTCGCATTGATTTCTCCTGTCAGTGTTCTTACATGGTGGTTGCGCAAGGGGCATAGGACCGGCGGTACCCTAGTTCAGCCTTCTAAAGGTAGTTTGTCCTCTCCAAAACAACCGTGGAACGCCCCTTGTCCACAGGCCAAATGACGATGTCTTTGTCGGCCTTGAGTCCTCTTAGTGCAGCACGCTCGACCTTGTACAGCACTTTCCGCGGCCTATGAGCCATAAGAAGAGAGGACACTTGGTGTCGGATAAGGTTCCTGGTGTTGTCGGCTGCTTTCCTCTGACTAAGGATTGATTCCACCGCAATGACCACGTTGACAGGTTTGGCGTCACTTGTGCTGAATGAAGCTTCATGATGTAACAAGTCCCAGGAAGCAGTCTTCAAGAAGGAGACACGATCGCTGTGGCAAGGGCTCAAGTTGACTGACGTTTGGGGTTCCCGCTCGATACGGGTATCTGCTTTTGTCTTTGATGATGGGTTCGAGCAGGAATCCGAAACGTCAGGCCAATAAAGCTCTTGTCCCAGCGATCGTGTCTCCTTCTTCAAGGCTGTTTCCTGGGACTCGTCTCTTCGCTTCTACTGGCAATGTATTTGGGCGCGATGCCCTCCAATCGGCCCGACGATGGGAAACCCGCGCCCTTCGGGAGGCTTTCACGTAATCGCAGATAATTATTACCCACCGACAGATTTTACTCCCGTTTTCCCCCTTGCCATGCCCCCAACAGAAGCATACTGTAGTCGTCCCTCATTCTGGCATGTCTGGTCGCTCTTAACCACATGACTACCATTCAGTGGCAGTCTTCGATATTACAGCTCTACCATAAATGATGATATTTTGCTAGCCTGAAAAGGGATTATCGAAAGGCATATTGGTCAAACTTGACTCGGTCAATTGTCGCATGCAAATCATTGCACAACTTGAAACAAAGATTGGATAGAGCATTTATTGAACAGTTCAGATAATTAAATCAGATTTCAGACAACGTTATGACGTAGTCGGCAAAAACTGTTAACCCTTCGACCTCCCACACGCCACCTATGTGTGAAATTCGCTTGTAGGGGGCCTAAAATATTCAAACAACAAAGCGTAGAAAATCAATGCTTAACGAAAACATTTGTATGAAAACGACTAAGGCTGCAAACGTTTTAACCGGTTACTATTTCGAGAAAGAAATTCAACCGTCGAGTCAATGGTCTTTACATAAGACGACGGGCAATGCCATGAGCAAATATACTAATTGTACTATAGCTGGTATTGACTTGCCTAAAATACTCCCAACTAACTCTAACTGGGCAATGTCAAAATATATGCAAACAAAAATAAGACCCCGAAATGACTGAATCAGCTATTTTTGGTGGTCATCCAGTCAAACGTAGGTGTCCACTCACTCGATTTTATATCGCCTTATGGCCGGAAATTCTTTGGAAACGTAACGGACCTTTAAGTAGATGATACAAATTATACCCTGAAAGAGAATATTCACCATATACCGGTGGAAAATATAGCAGGATCGACGCTTACAATTTCCGGAAAGTTTAGTAGTGATATATTGTCAGCAGCCAAATAAAGGAAAAACGATCAAGTTTGAAACAGGTGGTGCAAACAATCTGGGTTGATCCGGACGACGTTCGAAGATAGAGACAAATTTGACATACAGTGAGGTGTTAAAAGATAAGAGAATCCTAAGACGACTATCATCTAATGCTATTTGCGCGTGAAAGCTGCAGGACATAGAGGGCGGCAAATTACAATACAAAGAGTTTGGCTTCAAAATGGCGAATACAAGCACTTTTAAATAATTCAATCGATGAAGCCTGAACGGAAGGAGCTTGATGGAGGAAAGGCAAGAATATGTGACCAAATGCTAGCACGTTTCAAAGAGAAAAGGGAAAAAATCTGCTGTAGTTTCCACAGTATTCAGATGATAAGCCAGGCATTTATGAGAATAGTCTACATTGAGACAAATCTGATTAAGCC
>CACRXP010000084.1:1064489-1076562 GCA_902702965.1 Spirometra erinaceieuropaei
GATGCTGCTCTTATGTCCGCCTCACGCTCCCTGTCGACTCGCAGCTGGGATCTTGCGAGGCTTGTCACTAACCTCGCGAGTACCCGATGGCAATCAACGCTGCCTCTTTCTCTTATTGGTTGGTGGACACTGCGATAGAACGCTAGGCGTTCACACGCACTGGGGGCTACTCACCCGAACGGCGGAAAACGACACGACTTGCCTGAAGAGACCGCGTGCGGCGACTGCATGCAGAGCCCTGTGTACGCACTTACTCAGCAGTTGGCGTTGCCCAACTTAATCCGTCTTCCCTGACATTTGATTTGGAAATCCTTGTCTTGTCGACATTTATGTTTTTAGTATGTGCAACTCAATCGTATTTGCAATGCTGCACAGATAGCGCGGCTGAGTCTTGTCATATCAAATCAGCTGGCCTCATTCCTGATGTCCACACTAAAGTAAACGGCCAATTCCGTTTTTTAGGTCTGCACTAATGTGAAAGTCAGTTTCTGTCTTAAGCTCACGGTTACCCCTTGTGTCCTGACCGAAACGACCGGAACCGTATGCTGCTACCACACCGATTGACCAAAAACTTCAATGTCCCCAGCCCAGTAGTATTTTCCAACCATTGAGCTTCCCTGCATGGGCCTCACCAGTTGTGTCCTTTAACAAAGATACCGATCTCAATAATGGTCCGGACAAGCACCAGTATCCCACAAAAGTGCCACAAGATTGTACTGCTAAGCAAGACGGTGGAACCTGTTCCGCCAGGCTAGATCTACCTAATGCTCATATCCAAATCGAGATGGCTGAAAAGATCCGAAATTTCCAACAATTAGCATTCATCGTGAATTTTTTCAGTTCATACCCCTGAGATCATGCGTTAAGACAGCAGTGAGGAATTCGCATTTGACCCTCCAAAACAGGGTGCAGGAATAGGAACGCCTTGTCACAGTTATCATGGTGACCTTGCGTTTAGTTTAAGGAAGGGTAGATATGCCTTTGTTGTAGCCTCGCACAATCCTTACCATGTACCTAGACCGTATCCGTAGTCTTTAACTTCAACCCTGCCCTAAACGAAAGCACCCTATCCTGAACATAACACTATTTTATCTTGAAGCCAGCATCGACCCCAGCAAAAAAGTGTAACAATAACCCCTTGAACACGGGCTTAAATCTTAACCGTAGAACTATTCCTACTTTCCTGGGAATATGACGCAACTCTAAGCGTGTTGTGGGCGGATCCTGTTCATATGTCCTGTTTACCGGGCCAAATGAATAATCATCGACCGGTGTGCGCAGTCATTTTTAAAAAAACCGTAGATGGGACGCTGGCCCGCACAAAAGGAGCCACTGTCTCTCTGGATGATATTCTCGCCATAAGCTGAAATCCAAATGAAATACGGTAACTCCTGGAGAACGCCCTCAGCTGGCTTCAGGACTATAGCTTCCGCCTACGTCTGCACTGGCGCTATTATTCGTTTCTTACGTGAATTACCACGGCCCATAATCGGCCGAGTCTGTCGTCCACCAGACCCAAGTAACGAGGTCATCAAGCAGATGCCTCCGTAAAAGGATAATAACCCTGCGGTCTTGCTTGAGTCCCATGAGTCACCACAAATTATTCCTCCTGAAATTTAACTGTCTTCGTCATCCAAGAAAAAAACGCTAAATGGAACTGGTCGCTGGACTGTCAGCAGGCCTTTGAAGATGTGGAATCAGTGCTATTCTTTGAACTGCTACTAACTTACACATCTCAATCCCACACTGAAGACTTTAATTGCGGTGGACAACTCAGCTATGGAATTGGCCCCGTACATTCACACGCCTTTACCGACGACACAGAAATTTCTATTTGTCATGCCGCAATGTAGTTAAAGTCTGCTTAACGCAATTAGGAACAGGATGCGATTGAGGCCTTGTCCTTAATCCTAGTGTGACGAGATGCCTTAGGGCCGACGTTCCACAATTTCAACCCACAACAAGCCTTTTTTAGCGATTTCCGGGCCAAAGTAAGACATTCCTTTCTACAAGGCCGATTTTCTTCAGCGTTGAGAGAGCATGTTGCTGAGATACGACTGCGATATCCGATTCCAATTGCCTCCCATCATCGCTAAGGCAGATGATCCCTCGCGCACAATCAACTAACGAAATAATGAGTCTGAGGACAACGGCATCGCGCCCGTCTCCGTTGAGTTTGCTATTCAAAACCTGGTTATAAATCCTCCTCATGCGCTTTCCACATCGCACTCTGTGGCCGGCAAAGATTTCTGGAGCAAAGTTTTCAATAGGTAAAGCAATGCAAGTAATTATTATCTCTGCTCGTCTTAACCGACATTGACGAAATAGAAGAATGCAATAAAATTAAAACAACGCTGCTACATATTATGTGGATGATTTCCCATAATCTCATCGTAAAAATACAGCTGATGGTTTGGCTATTTGACCGCATCAAAAGAACAAATGAATGTGGTCAAAATAAAAACGAAGCGATTTTTATCGAGGGAATTCTTTAGCAGCTTAAAGGCACACATCAATGAGTGGAAGAATATATGCGCATGCCAGGTTCTTGTTTAATAGAAGACGAAGGCACGGACACGGGGACGGTGGATTTATTGGCCTTAGCTTTCGAGCTCGAACTGGAGTTCATCATCAGAGGCTGCTAGAGTGCAGCAACGTGCGAACATTTATAGCATTGTGTCGTGAGGGGGGGACTGTGTATGGTTTATGCCGCCTGGTCCACGATGGTCCCCCGGCGTGGTGACGCCGTTTGTACGTCGCGGCGATGTCAGCTGCGACACCTGGCTGCGTGGGCGGATCGCTTGATAACACGCAGGCAAATCAATGTGCCTATTGATAGAGTTGATGTCCGAAGCCCACGCCTCCAACAGTTCTCGCCCCGTCTTGTTGCCTGCTCGCGCCAATATCCGCGTGTTTGCGAAGTCGAACTCATGGTCTTCCTCCAGCGTGTGAGTGGTAACTTGAGATAGTAGGTTGCCTCTCCAAACGGCCCGTTTTTGCTCAAGTATTCGTGAGCGGAGACGTCGTCCTGTTCGGCGTGTGTAGTCGCAAGGACAATTATGTCACGGGATTTGATAGACGACACCGAACTGCTCACCTGCGTCCAGCCGATCCTTCACTTTTGCATCCTGCTTAGTATGGTGGCCGCCGGATGGTGTGCCATGGCCACGCCTAACTCTGACGCAATGCGTTCTGTAGCCTCGGACACATTGTTTATGTACGGTAGATAGTGCCAAATTGTTGGTGCCTCTCTTCTGTTTGTCCGTCGGGGGTGCGTGCGTATGCAGTGGCTGATGAAACTATTTGGGTAGCTTTTCTTTTTTAATTGGTCTCTGAGATGACGTAGTTCTTGAATCCTTCCTTGGGGCTCGCTACTGTGCGTTTTTACCCGGTCGAAAAGCGCCCTCAGACAGCCCCGTTTGTGCACCAATGGGTGGTTGCTATGATAATGGAGGATCTGGGTTGTATTGGTCGCCTTTCAGTACACTGTGCACGATATAAATGCTCAGACGTTGCTGCACTCTTGCAGCCTCTGATGATGAACTCAATTTCGAGTTCGAAAGCTAAGGCCAATAAATCCACCGTCCCAATGATCGTGCCTTCGTCTTCTTTGCACACATCCATTACCCCACCGACTGCCTGCGCCCTGCAGTTCGAGACTGGTAAATATGATAAGCGCATGCGCAAGCAGCGACCGATCTGTAGGTGCAAAGACTCGCCTCATATCGGTAGCGAAACCGAAGTACGATACGTGTTCTCTGACGTGATTTGAAAACTTCCTATATCCTGATATCGACTACAAAATGGTCTGGCCGGTGGCCGTTGCGGTGATTATATTCATCTGCACTCAAAGCCTCAGAGCGCTTGATGACGGATCTCCCTCCTTCCTCAACAAGCGAGAAGGTGAAGTAGGAGTTGAGATACGAGGAAAAGGAACCAAGTATATTGGTGCTTGGAATCCGCTGGCACTTGGACATGTTGTTTGAGGGCAGAACGCGGGAAATCAATTCAATACAGCAAAATTAAATGATCTCGAGACGATTAAATTCCTCAAATGCTAATTGGTCGAAAAGTGATGTACAATAACCTAATCGATACGGATGGATCACAAAGGACTGGTAAAGGCAGTAAAATAAGATTGTTAACTAAGTTACTAAACCCGAGATGATACCAGTCAGCCAGCCGATAAGATTTGAACTGAGATGGGTTGAATGCCAGAAACGCTGAAATACATTGCTGAGCACAGGGACTCTCGAAATAGTAAAAATGGGTCATACACATATGAAGTTGAAAATTTCCACCTTCCTTAGATAATAAGCAATGGCATTTGTAGCTTTCCGGTCGCACAGTCGCCAGGGCCGCCACTGTCTCATATTAATTTCGCATGTCAAGTTTGGAGTACGCGCGTCTGGCAAATTTCGCCGGCGTCGTGACGCTGATCCTTATCTTTCTCTCTGTTGATTGGCTGCATCCGGACGAGGTCTTGAACGAACTGACTTCGGCCGACACGTGCTTGATGAGAGTGCCCGTGACAACTACTCACTGGGCTCCCTGATTTTTTGGATTGCCTCAAAACACTAAGCTCCACTTAATCTGTCTTTCTTGCTCAGTGATTAGGCAATCATCGTTTGCTGAACAAATTCAATGCAAAGCTCCCACAGAGACGTTTAGATAGATGAAATGGACTGGTAAAGACAGGGTTATAGGGCAGATAATAAAGGCAAAACGGGGGCGGCGTGAAATAACAATCCTACCTCATGTCAGGTAACTTGTTTGCATCACTTTGCAGTTTGCCATCTACAGCATGCCTCGTAATGTTGATTTGAACTCCACAGATGACGTGTTTTCTCTGAAGAATAACGTGCAAATCGCACGATGGATGCAGTTTGATGCATCCATTCCCGTAACGGGTGCGCGTTTTCGGATCCACAGGCAGAAAAACCTCAATAACTTCTCCAAACTGCCCAAAGTAGTTCGACAGTGCTTCCCTGGAGATGGCCTTCTTCAAACCATCCACATGGAGTTCTAATTCCGTCCCTAGTTGATCAGAACGTTTCACCGGAACCATCGGTCCCTTGCCGCTGAAGCATTAAAGGACGAGATAGCATACATGCCTGTGCACTGGAAAACCAACATCTCAAGAAATTGATTCGCAATAGGGAACATATTTGAAGAACAAGACAAGGTTTATCTTTCAACTTTCCGAGCCTGATTCCCCAGCTCGTCTTCAGACTTATCAGTCATTTATTAGATTTGTTAACTGTTAAACCATGTCAATCAGGTGATTCTGCGGTTATCCGAAGCCTGTGCCTCTCATTTTAATCAATGTGCGGATCGATATATGCCTAATCTTAGTGCATTTGTTCCATGAATTCCCCGCCTTTCCTCATTGGTCAGGAGTTAACTATGCGAGTCTTCTCCATGAAATTTAAAACTTCAGTGTGCAGGACCATCCGGTATAGATGGTGTCGTCTCCTCCTCATGTAGGGACAGATTTCCGAGTTTGGCATCTAGTTTGGTCATAAAAAAGACTCTCAATATTAGAAGGCGAAATTTATGACCGTACCTGCAAGCGCAGGAGCGATGCACTGAATGTATTGTGTCATTAATTGGCAGATTACGTAAGGATTCCGCAAGGCTATTTTAAGCGTCAAAAACAGCGCGCGTTTACCAGCTGAATTCATCACAGGGAAAAGAAGCGAATGCGCCAGACACCCCTAAGATTCACTTCTTTCCCTTCCCTGTGTTTCCTTGAAGCGAATTTAACAATTTCAGGTCTTCTTGCAGGAACGTCCGTCGACTTGAAAATAAAGTGTCGATATTAGGACCCTTCCAAGCACTACCCTGAGACAAATTGTCTGCAGTAGACTATGGATTGTTGCTTTTCAGGTGAGATGTCAGTGTAAGGAAGTGAAAACATCATCTATCTATGAGGCCAGACGATTACTAAGGAGCCATTACGATTTCCTCTTTAATCAGGTCTCCAATTGTTTGCGTTCTTATGCACGCAACGAACTCTTTTGATCTCACAACCAACAAAGCATTTGCGTATTTCTCAAGATGTTTGCTTTATCTGCAGCAATATTCGACTATAATCGGCTGTTTTATTGATCAGGCATTACGATTTATTACAAGTCGTGCACGGTTTATAGAGGCATTGCAGACGAGTCAGTTACCTACCAAGAGTAGAAAGGATTGAGAATAAGCCCTGTAAATCTAATGTATGATATAACATAGCGCAGATGCTGAGAGCATACATGAAGCAGTGACAGAGACTAAATTCTACCAAGATTTCTCATTTAAATTTGGCATGGTGAATAGCATTCTCATTTGGAAAAGGATTGTCAAAATAAGCTAATTTAGAGGAGTAAAATGAAAAAAAGAAATTTAAAAAAGTAAATTACTGCCGGTTATTATCTACCTTTGCTCGTCTTAGACGAAATAGATGAAATAGAAAATTGTCGGAAAAGTGTAGACGATTGCTATTAGGTACAGTAAGGCAGATGTTGCATCAAGTAATCAGATAACCAAACCTGCTAGTTAAGACGTTCGTCTGCAATATGCACGCAAATGAATGTGGTTAAAAAAATCAATCGAAGCAATTCTTTCAGCGAATTTACAGAAGATTGCACAGCCAACAACTCGCGTGAAGTAAAAACTTCCCGTTCATCTTATATGATAAGGAAACATATTTACCAAGGTATTTAGAGGAAATTAGACATAAAATAATGCATAATGAAGCAGAGGAAGAAAGTAAAATTTATAATGGTGTAAAATAGCAGTCTAACCTCACGTCAGACGACCTCGTTCTACCATATTGCACTTTGTCACTTGCAGAATGCTTTCTAATATTAATTTGCACGCCACAGATGACGTGTTTTGACTGAAGAATAACTTGTACTTCACATGATGGACGCAGAGTAATGTAGCCATATCCGTAACGACTGTGGGTTGTCGGATGCACAGGCAGAGACACATCAAGGACTTCTCCAAACTGCCCAAAGTAAGTCCACAATGCTTCCCTGGAGATGGCAGCCCTCACACCATCGATAAATAGCTTCAATCCTGCTTTTGGTTGTTCCGAATAGTCTGCCGGGACCGACGACCCGAAACAGCTGAAACATTTGGAGAAGTCAATATATACATAAAAAAATAGCAATAAAGTATACGGCCAAGAGACTTTTAATCAACAATGTGAAACGAGTGACAGCCGCGAAGGAGGAGACACGACTGTTGAAACAGAAGTCTTATTACCCTGAAGTTTTGAACTCTCACTTGAATCCATCATCAGAGACAAAGTCAGATAAGGGTAGTGGATCGCCCAGGTGTTGCAATCGGCCCAACGATGGGAAATCTTCGCCCTTCGAGAGGTCTCTACGTATGCGCAAATTCGGCTTCTGCACACGGGCCTCGACAGCAATATGTTACCGAAGTATGTCTCTTCAGATTGCCAAAGTTGAGAGATCCGGGTTAATTATTTGAAAAGGAAGATGGGCTAAGTTGAACAGGTTTATTAAGATGCTGACGTTTCACAGAGTTTGGTCGGCTCTCCAATGTCTCATGCAAGCCCCCGGTAAACACGGACTTGGCGAGACGAGCAGTATTCCAACATGGCAGAAGGATGATCCGAGGGCTCCTTCAAGACAACCACACCAGGCTTCGCAAGTACCGTCAGAGGATTGACCAAGAGAAGACCAAATGCCATGAATTAATTGGCCATTTAAGCACCAATCTGTTTCTGCAGAGGGGGTATGAACGTGTCTGCGAACGGAGGGTGATACGTGACGCAGCACTGGAAGGCAAACTTCAGAAATCAACCCAATCCATCGTCGTCGAAAATGACAAACTGGTGCACACCCTGTCGTCAAAATAGCTGACGAGGGATCAACTGCAGGTGTTACAGCATGAAGTTTCATTCAGCCCAACGTACGCCAAACCTGTCAACGTAATTGCAGCGATGGACTCGATCCTTAGTCAGACGGAAGCAACCGACAACACCAGGAACCTTATCCGACACCAAGTGACCTCTCTCCTTATGGCTCATAGGCCGCGCGAAGTGCTGGACAAGGTCGAACGTGCTGCACTAAGAGGACTCAAGGCGGACAAAGACATAGTCATTGTGCCTGTGGACAAAGGGCGTTCTACGGTTGTTTTGGGCAGGACAGACTACCTTTTAGAAGGCTAAACGTTTACTAGGGTACCGCCGGTCCTATGTTCCTTGCGCAACCACTCTGTAAGACAGGAAAAATCAATGCGAATCTGTTAACATTGGAAAAATGGGGTGCAATATCGATGGTTGACCGACACATGGCGATAGTCTTATCCCGCATCTATGGCCTTCCTTAGGTGAACAAAGAGAGTGGCCTCCTCCGGTTGATCGTCTCACTCTAAAGTACTCCAACTTACGGGCTGGCAAAACATCTATTTCGGTGCCTCAACGTTCTGACCGCAAGTTCAGACACTACAGTCAGTTCGTCAACACAATTCTTGGAGAAACGCAAAGCAGTAGGCCTCTATCCAAATGAGGTCATGACATCCTTTGATGTCACGTCCCTTATAACTTCTATTCCGCAGGACCTGACAGTCGAGGCCATCGAGCTACTCCTATGAAACAAATACGATGGGACGGGGAATCGCATTGGGCACGCCAAACTCGTCCACCTCCTTAAGTTCTGTCTTAAGACGTACTTTAAGTTTGACGGAACAATGTATGAGCAGGTGAAAGATACGCTAATTGGTTCGCCGATTTCGGGCCTCATAGCTAGAGCAGTCCTACAACGGTTGGAGTCGCTGGCTTTGCAAGAACACAAGCCGAAATTCTGGGCTCGATGTGTGGATTATACCTTCGTTCATCATTCATCATCGAACGCGATCAGGTGCTGGAATTCAAAGAACACCTTAAAGCCGTCTTCCCTGGCATTCAGACTACGATGGAGGGAGAGGAAAACAACCAGCTGGCGTTTCTTGATGTCGAAGCCGGCCGCAGATATTGCGGTGGCTTAAAACCAAAGTATTCAGGAAAGTGACGAACTCGACGAAAGTACTGAGCTACAACAGCAACCACCTAATCAGTCACAAACGCAGTTGGCGCTAATAGCTCACATTATCACAACTGCTTAGAACGTTATCGACCGTCAGCTGTTCGGAAATTATTGATGTTAAAATCTAAACTCTGTTCCACATTCCTTATTTTCGACCCTTAGGAGCCAGACCACCTTTCAACATCCCTTTACTCATATCATCTGTACTTCTGTCCCATAGATCCCCATTCTTCCTTTGGCTTTTAACTGTAGTCGATCATGTATACCACGCTTCTAGACAATATCCAAGGCTGTTTACCTGACACTGTCTACATTCACAAATATATTGTGATAGATGGGCGCTCATGGACTAGGTTTTGGGACGTGTTAATTCCATTGTGCCTTGGGAGCCAAACCAGAAACCTCGCAGGCAGTCGCCCAGTGACTAGTATTATAGGTAGATGAGATGGTACTGACAAAGACAAGGGGGACCGGAATATGCACTTCTGGCCCAGTAGACGTCATCAGCCAGTCATACGTAACCTCAAGTATGAATCCCATTTATCACAATTAGTATTATCGATCCCAAATGAGAGGACATTGGGCCCGTGGATCAATGGTAGAGCATCCAATTCCATGATCAAATATCCCCGTTTCGAATCTTAAGCGATCCACACCTGGGTTGGGTATGACTAACTGATGCCAACTAATAAGCGAGAAATAGCCATTTCGGTCTCCCTTGTCATTTTCAGTATCACGCCATATACAGATATGTGCCGTGGGACCTTAGCAATCTGAGTTATTTTCTGAATCATCGGATGAATAGCGCTCCTCAATATGGATTAAAATTCCAGAAACAGTATGCTCTGTTTGGAGAATTTGACTGGAATCCGATGTCGGTCGCAGTGAAATGTAGCCACCCCCACTGTGTTGAGTTTTAAGGAATTCACAGGAATGTTTACATCGATCACCTTATCAAAGCGTGAAAAGTGCAGTGATGGCAGCACTCAAACCATCTAAATACAGCTCCTGAGGCTTCAGTTTTTTATAAGTAGTCGGTTTTAATGCAAATATTTTTGTCGTTGTTGTTGTTACCCTTGTACATATTGCTGTTTTTTAACGGGTTCGGAGGCACGGGAAGCTGCCTGTCATAGAGTCAAGATTTTGTTCTGTGGGGGTAATCGCTCTGGTTTATAGTCTTGGTTGTTCCTTAAACAATACTACGTGGCATTGTTTACCACTGCAGAAAAGTTAGCAACATTGTAAGAAGGTCTTGGCCTTTTTGCGCCATGAACCAAAGCACAATTCATTATCCCCCAGAAATCACCAGGAAGAGCATAGAGGTGAGCAAGAATTTGACAAGTTTAGCCACATTCTCATGACATTCGGGAATGACTTATTCCAGCTGCGAACTTACACTGACGTGGAGCACCTTAACGCATTACTTGACTTGATTGACCCGATACTGTAATCCACGATGGAAGCTGAAGCTGGCGACCAGCTCCCCTCCCTCGATGTCCTTTTTCGCTGGTGTGCAACTGGGCGATTGCAAACTACCTTTTTTTAGAAAAGCCATCAACACAAGACAAATAACACATTTCAGCAGCAATAGTCCCCTCTCTCACGAATTCAACACTGTCCGTACTATATCTCAAAGAATTTAAAAACTCTGCAGCAGGCCAGTCGACAAAGGAGCTAAATGACATACCTCCAAGACCTCTTTGGGACCAATGGATATTCAAGCTATTTCATCAAGCAAAACAAACGTCGACTGAACAATCAACGGCCACACGAACAGCGACCTGAAGTCTGGTGTGCTACTCCCTACATTAAAGGAGTCTCCGAGGCGATTTTTTGACCGTTACAGCCCACCAGAGTAGACATTGCTCATCGACCTCGGGCAGTGATTCGTCGTCGTTTAATGCAATCCAAAGGCTCGCTGTGACTACTGTAACCTCCGCAGTTTCTATCAAATATGTTATAACGATGGCGACTTCAACTACCCTGGGGAGGCCTGACGGAAACTGCAGACTCGCCTTCATGAGCACAAACTGGCAACTCGGAGACTGCAGCAGAACTCACAGCTTGCCACTCCCACCAGAGAAAGTGGCCACAGTCTTGACTTCTAAGGAGCAACCATCTTAAGCCAGGACCCCTCAAGGATGGAACGTCTCACACTTGGGGTTCGGTACTCAGATATTAATTCCATCAACAGGCATCTAGACCTGCCGGCCGCCTATAAAGTCCTAAGTCACCACATACGCCATTGCCAGAACAAGACGTTTACATGAGGTCTAAAAACATCGGCCGGTTGACGAATTCACCGGAATGGGGAGCGCAGGTTCCACCGACCCCTATTGAGGTGACGAAACACAACGCAGGAGGACGGCAATATTCACAAAAAGCGTCCAGAGATCCAAGGCAGCAAAGAAGGAAGTAAACTTATCGGCCTAAGGCCAACTAATTCGGCCGTTTATTTATAATTCTGGTCCATTTGTGCACAGAAAACCTCGAAAATGCAGAATCGGTCAAGTCCTGTTAAACGTCAGGTATACAATTATTCTCATCCGATGATCCCTAAACATATCCCAGACTGTCGCTTTTTCCAATAAATGTAGTTGAAAAGGACGTTTTGTTTTAATAATTCGACTATTTCCATGTTCTTTTGAGTGCACTTTCCTGGACATTCAGTCAACTTGGGAGGGAAAAGAAGAACGGAAACAGTCCTTTTCCAGTGTATTTGTTGAATGAAATATTGATTGGAATTTCGGAATGCAATTTCTCTATCACAACTTCCAAGGCCCCTATCCTCCGACGGTTACTAGTGCCTTTGTGAGAACGTTCTTCATGCGAACTCAGTACACTACAGCATTCTGGGTGGCATAGCGCTCAAGGTCACCTCGCCATGCTGATTGACCTCCTAGACTCCTTTATAACTTGCGCCTTCCTATAACAATTAAGGAAGCTCGCGTCCAGTGTCGCTAGCAGGTACATTACGCACCGGCTAAACTGTATGTGATTAAACTTGAGACATTAGGGTCTCCTTCAGTAGT
>CACRXP010000084.1:1082428-1100209 GCA_902702965.1 Spirometra erinaceieuropaei
AATTTATTGCCACAGGCTTTCCCAGTCCGAGGCAGTACCCATAAATGAGGTTATTTTGTCTCGAGGGCTTCTAGTCGCATGATCTTACCTTCGTCTAGTTCTAGGGTCTTCAGGTTAGCATTTCAATGACCTGATGCCCCAATAATCCCCTAAGTGGCACATTTTAACAGACCTTGCAGTCTGACTGCCTTGCAAACTGCATTCGTGCGCCGAAGGGCAAGCGCACGCATGTGGTTCGACTGTCGCAACACAGCTTGATGCATTTCCAGGATTTATAAAGCACTATGTTACGTAGATGTTTAGCTGTCTATCAGAAGGTCAAATGGCACCACACATACGCACAGGGTTTTTGGTAAGATGTCGCAAGAGGCCGTCGGAGTAGCAGCACTTATGCTTTCAGAGCCTTCCTTGGACAAGAAATTACTTTGGATTGGATACGGCGGTGAGGCTTTAAGCAAGAACCGTCCACGGAGTTCGAATTTCAGTTTGTTTGCTTTAATTAATTTTGACAGGTTTTCACAGCTTGCACGTCGGTGGGTACAGCACATAAACTGAAGACCAGACCGAATCGGGCTGAGTGCACATTTTTCTAGACGTTCGAATGCTTCAATATATTGGTTGCGGAAGCCAGCGTTTCTCCAAAAAAATAAAAGAACATCTCCCAGCATGGTTAGGAAAGGGTCAAATAAAGAACATCAGGAGCTCCATCCTCGCGCATATGGTAGACACAGCCTACGTTGTAGACGCAGAGAGGCCTTCCGAATGATTTACAAGGTCCCGCCAAGCTATCCAAAACTACTTGGGCAGCGCCTGTTGGCTACGGCAGAGGTGGCTGCAATCAGGCTACACGGACCAGCCTTATGCGCACAGAAAGACTTCATACAGGTCCCACAGATGCCATGGTTCAAAGCCACCAAGCCAGCCACACGCATATAATTTTCTTTCTTGGGCCCACCTTCTCTCTGGGTGTCGCCGGAATTTTGATGTTCCATTCTCCCCCTTCCCAAACCTGAGTTACAGCATAATTATCTACTTGACCGTATCTTTTAATTCATTCAATAACTGCAGACGTATGCTCACCAAAGTGCCTTAAGAATACTTCAATTGAAATTTTTGCAACTCTAAAACTTCAATTAAGTCATGAAGACGGTCAGTCTTATCCTCATATCACCGGAGGCGGGGTCATATGCGGACAGAAGGCAGAGTGTCCTCCCCAAATACCGATAGCTGAAAAGCTCGTTGACAGAGCAAGGCACTCGTGAAAAATCTTCAATGTTTCTACTTTGACAGAAGGGGCCCCAGTGTTCTCATAACATCTGCATTATCAGCCATGCCATAGCTGCAAATGTTATTGGAATCGCTATCCTCTGAGACATTGCATTTATTGCCATCCGTGACAGTGTCTAATCACGGCTCCGAGTTTGCAGATCTGTTACAACTACGCACTATTTTCACTAGCTGTGCCACCAGAATGTGGGGCGGCATTTGAAGGACCAAGGCAATCGGTAGTCATTAGGGTTTGGGTTGCATCAAATCGGACGGTTGAAAAGCGCTCGCTGTCACAGCTATGGAGGACTGACTGTGTGTCTCTTTTACAGCGGGCGGCCTCAACCCAGAAAATTGACGTTTTGTTAATTTAGTTTTACACAAATACTAAATGGCAGGCACTGTCAAGCAAGGACTGAGCATTAGGGGCCTCAAAATGAAGCACTTAGCCTTGGAGTCCAACGTGCTATCCATTACACCAAGGCGCTCAGCTTGATAAAATGTTGCCGCGATTGCAGCACGCACAACATAGGCGCATAGCAAAGACGAAGGAGCTTTAAGACAATCAACTGAAATTCAGTCCAAGAAAGGAAGATAAGTAATACTAGCAAGCGGAGAATGGAAAGAATGAGAGGGAGGAAGAAGAGAAGGAGTGTGAGAAGGACGTGGAACGTTTATCGTCAAAAAGCGAATTAGACGTTACCTCATCCACACGTTCACTATAGCAAAAGTCACAGAGTTGGTGATGGCAGTCGGGAGAATGAATCAGGCCGAGCTTTAATTTTGGAAAGTGTTCCTGTGGCTCAATTACGTCATAGAATTGATTTATCTTAATTCCATACCACAAGCGTTAGGGTCGCGTTGGGACTCAAGGCGACTCCCCATAGTCAAATATTGACGAAAGGACGAAATAGTGGCAGTGCTCCATATTCACGGAGTCCCACTACTGCATCATCGTTGGCAGAAGAGCACCCAGTGTCCCTGCTACTAAAATTAACAGTGAACATCCGGACAATCAAAATCATCATGAAGTCCTATTGCTGCCAACAGGCTCCGAGATATTGCTTTCATTGGTAGCAGCGTTCGCATTTTCAGAGTTTAGTCAACTTCCTGTGTTTTAACTGATGTTATGCTTCCTCTTAGCTTCATTGGCGCACCAACTGAAGAGGTGGTAGTATTGTAAGGTCCATGCCAGTTTTCATCCTGAAGTCTTTGGCTGTGGCAAAACAGCATCCGCAGAGCCAATTTCCGTAATTGGGCCTAACGTGAAGCAAGCGCTTGTTGTCGAGCTATAACGGCTGCATGCGTTTTTCTGACCGATAGATTTGACCTAGTAATTAAAGTCTGATAGCAATAATTGCACCCTGATGTTAACTGGACGCTCGGCTGGATATGATGGCGCATTACCTACTATACCACTGCACACATCTCAAAAGTGAAGCTCATTCTATACAATCAGCAGGACTTTCTTCTGAAAATCGGACCACCAGGATTGGTTATATGAGCGGAGAACGGGGGGATGGGAAGGGGAAGGGAGGAGAGCGATTAGTAGGGCTCCCATATGGGAAGATGAGTCGGTAGAATGAATCACGTATGTGGCGGAGGAGGAGGAGGAGGAGGAGGAGGAGGAGGAGGAGGAAGAGCAGTAGCAGAAGGAGTGGAAGTAACGTTAATCGATGTAATGCAGATTAACAATTACCTCATTCACGTGCTCTTTGAAGCAAAGATAGCATAGCTGCTGTTGGCAGTGAGGGCACACCGGGCAGTGTTCAAACAGACTCCTACAGAGGAAGCAGGCAACAAGTCGGGATTCTTTGTCCCGTTGTCTTCGCACGTTTTCCTCCAACTCGCAGTTTCGTTGCAATTCAGATACATGGTAGTCATTCTGACAATAAATGCATCTGGCGTGGTTGGACGAAGGAGTTGAAAGCAGACATGGCCGCCGACAGAAACTATGACCACATGGAAGGCGGTAGGGATTCCGAAAGCTGGCAGAGTCAAAGGATGGTCAAAAGATCGTGCCGCCATTAAGATATGCATAAGTGTAACGGATCAAAGTAATTGGTGCGAGGTACGTCATGCTTTTTGCGTGGCTGAGACCTTGGAGGCGAAAGTTCTAAAAACTGCAGAAGTCAGTCTAAATGCCAACCAGGGCCGTTATCTAACACGCACCCAGAAACGAATCTCGGTGACCATCTGCGGCTTACTTTCTAATTCGCAAGGCATTGAGTACTTGTCAATAACGCCTTGCCGACTCTGCATGCCTTCCAAAACGTCGAATAAAAACGAAACAGCGAAAGTCCACAGTTTGCATAGTGAATTTGCAAATATAGCGATCATAAACTTCACTTATAAGACGCAAGTACATTGCACTGAGGGAATTCCTCTCAAACCAAATGCATTTTTATAACATCCCACTCATAAGGTATAGGTAATTTCAGTATATATCAACAATAAGATTCGCAAAAGACTGTCGATTAAGGCAAAACGAGCCTTCGCGTATAATCCCAACATGATATCACTCATATTTTCGAACTAAATCTCGTTTACAGCTGGCATTTGGACGCATTGGTTCGTAGGTAAATGGGGATAAAGCCACTTAGGTACATTTTCCTATCACTAGGTGCAAATACAGGGTTAATGAGATCGCAATTTCGCGACGCAGTTCAGAGGCCTGTAAATAATGTTAAAATCCTGGACACCATACTTAGGACATAATTTTCCTACATTTTAATGCATGGAAAAGGAATTAGATGAACAATTGGCCTTATAATAAAAACAAAACAGAAGAACTTACAGGTCCCCACACACGCCGCAGATCAGTTCGGCGGCCCCTGCCATAATGAAAGTGTGTTGTCTTAAACAAGTTCACGGCTAGATAGCTTCTGTAACGAATGTGCTACTGACAGTCTGAACTAGACAATCAGCTTTGTGGCGGCTAATATGTGCTCAGCTGTGTGGTTCTCTTTACCTCACTCATTTCTTCTAGGCGCGTAGGTGAGTTGGCACGTCATAGGTAGAAAGATTCATGAGATGACTTGAAACATACACGCTTATCACGTCAGCACAAGACTGCCTTTCAGTGGTCCCAGATATAAACCAAGTAAAAAAAGCAGGTGTGACATGAACCTAAGTTAAGAGTTGTTCATTTGGCTCCGTTGTTCAGTTTGCATTTATCAGAAGCAGGAGCAACAAGCGTAATACTCTGATGATGAAAACGAGGAAGTTTACGAAAGGTCAATTCAAGTACAGATTGGTCCAGTAATTCGCCCTCTCTTCTTTGTTCTCTTTTAGTGACGATGGACACGATTCATATATATAAATGATGAGGGAGGGGAGCTCACCGATCGTTCTAAAGGGACTCACTAGTCCTGTTGTGCCTGTCTCTAGCCCAACCAGCAGCCACACAACGGCGCATGATATGGGCTGGGTGGCATTACCGACAAAGATAAGGGAAACTGGAATAGCTATTTCTGGCTTATTATCCGTTGTCAGCCGCCTATACAATTTCGATGGTTGACCGACACATGGCGAGAGCCTTATCCCGCTTCTATGGCCTTCCTTAGGTGAACAAAGAGGGTGGCCTCCGGTTCATCAACTCACTCTAAGGTACTCCAACTTACGGGCTGGCAAAACATCTATTTCGGTGCCTCAAATTTCTGACCGCAAATCAAACACTACAGTCAGTTCGTCAACACAATTCTTGGAGAAACGCAAAGCAGTAGGCCTCTATCCAAATGAGGTCATGGTATCCTTTGATGTCACGTCTCTTATTACTTCTATTCCGCAGGACCTGGCAGTCGAGACCATCGAGCTACTCCTACCAGACACGTACGATGAGACGGGGAATCGCCTTGGGAACGCCAAACTCGTCCACCTCCTAAAGTTCTGTCTTAAGACGTACTTTGCGTTCGACGGAACAATATATGAGCAGGAGAAAGATACGCCAATGGGTTCGCCGATTTCGGGCCTCATAGCTAGAGCAGTCCTACAACGGTTGGAGTCGCTGGCTTTGCAAGAACACAAGCCGAAATTCTGGGCTCGGTATGGGGATTGTACCTTCATCGTCACCGAACGGGATCAAGTGCTGGAGTTCAAAGAACACCTTAACGCCGTCTTCCCTGGCATTCAGACTACGATGGAGGGAGAGAAAAACAACCAGCTGGCGTTTCTTGATGTCCTCGTCTGCCGCAGAGATTTTGGTGGCTTAAAAACCAAAGTATTCAGGAAAGTGACAAACTCGACGAAAGCACTGAGCTACAATAGCAACCACCCAATCGGTCACAAACGCAGTTGGCGCTAATAGCTCACATTATCACAACTGCTTTGAACGTTATCGACCGTCAGCTGTTCGGAAATTATTGATTTTAAAATCTAAACTCTGTTCCGGATTCCTTATTTTCTACCCTTTGGAGCCAGACCACCGTGGTAGATGTCACATAATGAAAAATGCTTTAAACATGCCTTTACTCATATCATCTGTACTTCTGTCCCATAGATCCCAATTCTTTCTTTGGTTTTTAACTGTAGTCGACCATGTATACCACATTTATAGACAATATCCAAGGCTGTTTACCTGACACTGTCTACATATACAAATATATTGTGATAGATTGGCGCTCATCGACTAGGTTTTTTGACGTGTAAACTCTATTGTGCCTTGGGGGCCAAACTAGAATCCTCGCAGGCAGTCGCCCAGCGACTAGTACTCTAGGTAAATGAGACGGTACTGACAAAAACAACGGGGCCGAAATGACCATTTCTGGCCTCATCAGCCAGCCAAACGCAGCCTCAAGAGTTAATCCCATCTATAATAATTAGTATTCTAGATCCCATTTGACAAAACATCGGGTCCGTGGCTCAATGGTAGAGCATCAAATTCCATGATCAAATATCCCCGTTTCGAATCTTCAGCGATCCACACCTGGGTTGGGTATGACTGACTGATGACAACTAATAAGCCAGAAGTGGTCATTTAACTCTCCTTTGTCATTGTCGGTAACCTGTTATATAAAAATTTGTTTCTTAGGAACATCAGCAATCTGAGTTATTTTCTGAATCATCGGATGAATAGCGCTCCTCAATATGGATTAGAATTCCAGAAACAATATGCTCTGTCTGGAGAATTTGACTGGGATCCGTGGTCGGTTGCAGTGTAGTGTAGCCACCCATACTGGGTTGATTTTTTGAAGAATCCTCAGGTTTGTTCACATCGATCACCTCGCCACCGCGTGTAAAATGGGTCATCAAATTCTCAGCAGTGACAGCAGCACTCAAGCCATCCAAATACAGTTCGAGAGGCCTCAGCGTTTTATCAGTAGTCGGATTTGTATGCAAATCGTTTTGTTCATGCTGTTGCTGGTGTTGTTGCTGTTACGCTTGTTCATATTGCTGTTGTTTAACGGGTTCGGAGGCACGGGAAGCTGCCTGTCATAGAGTCAAGATTTGGTTCTGCGGGAGTAATCGTTCTGGTTTATAGTCTTGGTTGTTCCTAAAACAATATCATGGGCATTGTTTACCACTGCAGAAAAATTGCCAACATTGTAAGAAGGTCTTGGCCTTTTTTTGCTCTATGATCCGAAGCACAATTCATTATCCCCCAGAAATCACTTGGAAGAGCATATACGTGAGCGAGAATTTGACAAGTCTAGCCACATTCTCATGACATTCGGGAATGACTTATTCCAGCTGCGAACTTACACTGACGTGGAGCATCTTAACGCATTACTTGACTCGGTTGCCCCCCCCCCTCCTCGATATCCTCTTGCGATGGTGTGCAACTGGGCGACTGCAAACTACCGTTTTCAGAAAATTCATCAACACAAGACAAATACTAAACTTCAGCAGTAATAATCTCCTCTCTCACGAGTGCAACTGTGTCCGTACTCTATTTCAAAGAATTGAAACACACTGCAGCAGGCCAGCCGACAAAGGCGCTAAATGACATACCTTCAAGACCTCTTGGAGACTAATGGATATCCAAGTTATTTCATCAAGCAAACCAAACGTCGACTGGACAGTCAACGGCCACAAGAACAGCAATCTGAAGCTGGTGGGCTATTCCCAACAATGAAGGAGTCTAAAAAGCGGTTTTTTGGCCGTTACAACCCACCAGAGTAGACATTGCTCATCGACCCCAGGCAATCAGTGGTCGCTGTTTGATGCAACCCAAAGACACACTGCCACTACTGTAACCTCCGCAGTTTTCATTAAATATGTTATAACGATGGAGACTGCAACTACCCTGGGGAGACCTGACGGAAACTGCAGACTTGCCTACACGAGCAAAAACTGGCAATTCCGAGACTACAGCCGGACTCACAGCTTTCGACTTCCGCCAGTGAAACTGGCCATAGTTTTGACTTCCAAGGAGCAACCGTCTTATGCCGGGGCACCTAAAAAAAGGAACGTCTCAGACTTGGGGTTCAGTACACAGATATCATTTCCATCAACAGGCATCTAGGCCTTCCGGCGGCCTATAAAGTCCTAAGTCACCACATACGCCGTTGCCAGGACAAGACGTTCGCATGAAGCTTAAGAACACCGGCCTGTCGATGGATTCACCGGAAAGGGGAGCGCGGGGTCAACCGACCGCCATTGAGGTGACGACATACAACGCAGGACGACGTCAAGATTCACAAAAAAGGCCACATAACCAAGGCAACATAGGAGGAAGAAAACGGATCGACCCAAGTCCAACTAATTCGACCGTCTATTTATAATTCTGGTCGAATTTAGCACAGAAAGCGTCGACAGTGCATAGTCGGCCAAGCTGTGCTAAACGTCAGACATGCAATGTCTCTGATCCGATGATCCCTTAACATCTCCCATCTACCATGACTGGTAACTCCCTACCGTTCTTTCAAGTCGAAGGTCCCACTGAACTCTAGTTTCGAAAACTATCTTTAATGGCCTTGCCTTTTTCACGTGAGAGGTCGCATTATCTCTACCGTTCAATCGGAAAAGTGTCAGAATATTAACGGCTTCATTTTGTCTTATTATTTCACCCAAACACTCTTGCAACTTCATGATATCATCATTTATTCTGCATCTGGGGTTATCATTAGTTGATTCATAAGTTCCTTGGACGACTATGCATTCTGACCTGTACACAGCACCTCCGTCCGGGGAGTTTTGTTGCGGGCTTGTTCTGAGCGATGTTGAGGATTCTCAAACTTAGGCTTCAACGCTATTGGCACGAAGATTCTGAGGTTATGTGCTTCCACTCGGAGTCCACTTTTGTACGGTCTAGTGTTGGTCGACGCTGCTCCCAAAGTGAGTTTCAGGAAGTGTGTACATTGTCTGGAACTGTTTTACTTAATCCTTATATGCCATGTTCCGTTTACCGCTGTCGTCGTAGATCTTCATCAGTTTCACTTTGTACCTTCAGTTTATTTTCTGGCGAGTCCTCGAATTTCTTCTTCAGATTTCTGCCATCCTTCTCTATGTTCTCTCCTGTCGCCTGTTTCTCATTCTTAACTGATTTTGGACGCGTAACGCCACTAGTGATAACTGACGTCTCACACACCTTATCCTTATTTTCTGGGGATTCCTTATGTGGGGCGTCTAGCGCCCTATTTCGTGTTATCCTCCGCGTAGATGCTGTCAATTTATCCGCAGTAACGAGGATCCGCTGGATAAAATTCATCATTTTTTGACTTTTCTAGGCGATTTCACTCGGAAGCTAGCGTTTGAAAACCCCTGCAATAGGTGCACATAGGTCTGAGTCACAGTCTTGTCGCGATGAGGTCCCAGGTTCGACCTAGCAGTGCGCGGAAATCTACACTATGACTTCCGACTTCACCACTTTGCGCTACCATAGCATGTCCAACAACGAAAAAAACGTTCAGGCGAGATACTTGCCGAGGGCTTTTTGCATCGTTCTGGCCAGTGAAAGTGACTGTATAAGCAGAATGGTATTAATGACAAAGATACGGTAGACTGGAATGGCCATTTCTGGCTTATTAGCCGTCGTCAGCCAGTCATTCCCAACCGCGAATTGTGGAACATCTGGGGCCCGAACTCGCGACCCGTTAGTCAGATGTCCAACGCTTCTAACCACTGAGCTACGGGCTCTGTGTCCTGTCGATTTCGATCATGCATGTATAATGGTAGAAGAGCGCTCACTGAACGTTCTTACAGAACTCACTCGTCCCGTTGTAGCTTACGCCAGGATGTCGGCTCTCTCGAATGAGCACTATATCTGCCTGTATCATGCGCCGATGTGCGGCTGCTAATTTGGACTCGAGAGAGAGCCCTCAGGCACAGCGGGACGAGTGAGTTCCGTAGAAACGATCGGCGAACGCCATCTCAACCACTGACTGTATAGGGTGAATATCTTCGTCTTACAGGTGATTCTCGTTAAAATTCAGAACAAATTTGCTCAGCTCTAGAACATTAACGAGTACGTTCAAAATATGATATATTCAAGGAGTAAGTTTAGCAGAGTAACTAAGCCAATGCAGGAGCTATTCCGGATGTTTCTTTGACAGGATAATCGGAATCTCTCAGCAGAAGTGAGGGATACTTGAAGTCCACGTTCCGGGACTCAACGTTTGTCGCCAAATGATCGCCATTTTCGAGCAGATATTTCCGGAAATCAGAGAATACGCAGTCCATGGGTGAATTATTTTAAACCTACGAGCCCTGTACACTAAGGGGGAAACGAAAACGCCGTAGCTTTAAAGACTTAAAATTCAAAACCGGTTTCAGATGACGCGAGACAACGCCTAAATGACTGCCAGCAACAGTAAGTGGGTAGTATGCGCACAAAAACTGACAGTTGGGTAGTTAAACTTACAAAACCAGCTATGCGACTGCATGGCGAGGGTACACACACGTCAGGGACCGTAGCTTTCTTAATGGGCAAGGCTGCTATCATATGGATATACTTTGAGAGCGCCACTAGCTAATGGGGGTCTGATAAGAGTAAGAAGTGTACTTTTTCTATCCGAATTCCATCCGGGGGCCAAGGAGACAGAACGCGCCTTCTTCTTAGACTAACGTTGAACATATTACCCACGGGTCGCCAAAAGACCGTCACTTCCGAGTAGATATTTCCGAAACTCAGATAATACGCAATCCATGGGGGATTTATTTTAAACCTACGCGCCCTGTACACTGAGGGGGAGAAGAAAGCGTCGTAGCTCTGAAGACCTAAATTTCGAAACCAGTTTCAGACGACGCGGGATAACGCCTTAACGACTGCCGGCAACAGCAGGTGAGTAGAATGTGCACAAGAACTCACAGTTCAGTAGTTGAACTTATAAAAACAGCTATGAGACTGCGTGGCGAGGGTACACACATGTCAGGGACTGTAGCTTTCTTAATGGCAAGGCGGCTCTCATAGGGATATACTATGAGAAAGCTTCTAGCTTGTGAGGGTCTGATGGAAGTAAGCAGTGCACTCTTTCTATCTGCAGTTCATCCGAGGGCCGTAGAGACAGAACGCGCCTTCGTTTCAGACTAACGTCGAACGTATTCCCCACGGGTTAATCTCTTGAACCATAGAGCTGGACATAACTAAGTATGTCATTGTTACGCCCGTATACGGCATCTTGTCTATCTCATGAAATACTAGCCGGTAATTAGAAGAGACTTCTTACGAGAAATTGTGATACTGATTACCGTGAAACATATTCCCCAGATATTTTAGTCATGCCAGTAGGCCGGCTTTAGAATGAGTCTCGTCCCACCGTCTGCAAAGACTACATTTGGTCAAAAATGACAACTCAAACTGTAGTGTTTGGCAGGAACATGGGACGCGGGCTACAGACTAGATACGTCACCAGAGGTGCACAGGTCCGGGATCCACAGACAAGAAATGATGGATTCCAAACCAGACTTCAAATTATAGACCCGCAACCTGTTTCCGACAAAGAGCACTAAATTTTTTATGAACTAGGTTTTACGGAACCACGTTTGCGTACTTTCGGCGTCACTTTGTCTGTGCTGTGATGACCGAAATTAATAAAGCCGGTTTAACGTCAGGTTCGGAACAGCCACTACCTTCAAAATTCACTCTCATTCTCTTCCATACTCAGTGGTCTTTCAAAGCAGGAGGATATTACATGGCCTATGCATAAATAAAATGTAAGATCAAGCGAAAGCTCTTGCTCAATGGTACATATTACCTTTCAGACGTTTTTAGGTTGGCGGCAGTCTCGGGTGCGACGGTAACCTGAGACTGAGAATTGCCTTGTGAATTCATTCCCGTTCCGCTCTCAGCTGATGTCGATCCTGTCAGGAGGTGCATGTTTCCCAGCTGTGTGCCTATCTGCAAATGGAAGTTTTCAGTGAATGCATTTCAAACCGTCTTCTGCCTTGACGAGGCGAATCGCCCCCTACGCGATTACTTTACACGGAGTGTAGACAGGACATGAACATAGAGCAACACACTCAAAAAACACAACTTAGAGTAAATACCATGTAAACTGGAAACCAATCGAAACAGCACCGTTGCTGCTGGCGAAGGATTCATAAATGCTACGGAATGCGTCCCAAAAGTGAGCTTTGCATTACGTGTAATAAGCAAAAAGTTGTCGATGTGGATATGCACAAAACCCATGCCGACCAATAAACGGTTGACCTGAAAACTACTTCTGGCTCCCATGATGTCTTTTTCGAAAGCAGATTTGTTAGATCGCACCGCGACATAGAACGACTACGTGGGATAAGTTCAAACGTACAGAGCAAGCCATATTCATGTGGCACCGTGAACTGGATGAGGTTCCGATGGGGATTTAAATCAGCAATGCCCTTTCAGAGGGATCAGAATAAGGATAGAGGTTATGGCAGCCCATCTTCTTCCGGCGCAAAAAGTCTCATTGTGTATCGGCTGTTTGTGCATTCATAAACAGACGAAACAAATGCTTCATTTAAAATATGAGGCCCTTACCACAATGGCGATAGAGTTGCATGCACACTCAGTTAACAAATGTCGTCGGTGAGTAGGATCGGAAAGCGTTAAGCTTCACAAAACAAAGATATAAGCAGGGTAGATAAAATTACCGACAGAAACTTACAGTTTGCAGACAGTCAGCCAGCGCAAATTTCCCGAATGGGTAGGAGTCATTTCCGACTTCCGAGTTTTTTACAGTCGACAGAGTGTCTGCGGCGTCCAAAACCACTTCGGTCAGTTCGCGTAACCTTTGAACGTCCTATAAAGGACAGGAGAAATGAGATCGACCTTGTTATACGCAAATGTCCACTTTTACATGCCCTAGCAATGCCACTGATCATTAACAAGGGAGAGAGCGACTAGAAGGACCACCGGCTAAACTCAAACGTATAAATAGCAGGTTTTACAATTTGGGCACAAGGGAGTCGCTTGAAGCATCTGTATGAATGATGCAGTGTGGTTGAAAAGATTAAGGTTCCCAAATCAGAAGTCATGGAAGACGGATTGGATCATACAAATTTTACTGCTGAGGAAGTGTGTATTCAAGGCTCTGCAAGCAGTCGCAGCAAGCAGTCTCTCCCTGCAAGTTGTTCTGTAGGATACAATTGTCAACAAAGACGAGGGAGACTGGAGTGGCCATTTCCGGCTTATTAGCCGTCGTCAGCCAGTCATACGCAACCCTGAAGTGTGGAACTCCTGGGGTTCGATCTCGTGACCTGTTGGTTAAAAGTCCGACGCCTCTAACCACCTAGCCACGGGTTCGTTGTCCTGTCGGCTGCGATCGGGAATATACAATCGTAGGAGGGGCGCTCACCGACCATCCTTACGGAACTCACTCGTCCCACTGTGCCTTACGGGCGCTCTCTCGAGCCCAACCAGCAGCCGCACAGTGGCGCATGAGATAGGAACACGAATTCCTCGTTTAGGGAAGCCGACCTCCGGAGTTCGTGCACAGACTGTTCGACAACAATTCCCGATCGGTTGCTGGTCCCCCACATTCAGGATTGGACTGATCTGGCGTTATCGTTAACGTCAAATTTGACTTCGGCGAGTTAAACGTCACTTACTTTTGTCGCATTTGAATCTAAAGCGAAATCAGATCACCCTGCTCTTAACCCTAACCTTACAGTGAGCTAACGTATTGCACATCAAACTGATCGTACTAAATGCTTCGAACAAGAGACCTGTTTCGAAATTAGTAACATTAGTGAGGCAACGATGTGATACTACTTATCGTGCTATCTTAATCCCAGGATATTTTAGTCACGGCCAAGAGGCCGGCCGTAAAAACTTCACTCCGCATGAAATTGCTACATATGTGGCATGAATGCTCCCCATTTATTTTTGATTCTCGTATAACTTCGACTATCGATACAAGCGAAGATACGAGTTCCAGGAACTAATTGATCAGAAGTAGAAGCAATCGCTGGAACAAGGTCTTTATTCGTCTGACGCTTCGGATTCTCACTTGAATCCATCATCAGAGAAAGAAGCAGCTTTTGTCTGTAATGATGGACTCAAGTGAGAATCCGAAACGTCAGGCGAATAAAGGCCTTGTTCCAGCGATCGCCTCTTCTTCTGATCAACTTCGACTATATTATACCGAAAACATGCACAAAAATATTCCCTCTTATACACGTTTGGCAGCTAATTAGTGTCCAATTTTTTTCCTTAAAGAGAGGCTGTCTTAAATTTTAAAAGCGTTTTCAATTCCCAAATAATTTTATGCTACATGTACCGTCACATTTGCATTCAGTGTTACAAAATTACAGTCTGTGTATGTTCCGTCAAAAGAATATCACACATTGCTCTCCGCTGTTAGAAAGACCAAGTTTATAATCTACAATAGCATTGAAGAATGTGGTTATGTGATGCTGTATGAAAGGGAATTTCAGGGTCTTAAATATCTCATAATTAGAGACTTTCTTGAAACCACCAGACAGTTTTTATTTAAGGATAAAATTTGAAGAAGGCGCCCTCCGATATCAAACGACTGCAGGAAAGAATAATTTTGCGTTTTTTTTGCAAAATACCAAGTAAATGTTTAAGGACATCTAAAATAAATGCAAAACACTTACGCTGTTTAAATAGTAATTTTCGCCGAGCAAAGATTTTGCAGACCACCAAAGAGATGCTCATTCTAAAACCGGTATCCCGGCGTGGCCGAAATTTCTCGGTATTATGTTGCATGACAATAAATACCACAACCCTACCGAAGCAAACTTTTAGAATCAAAACTAGTCCAGTATTTCGATAAATATTTCATAAGATATTGCATCTACTATAAATCTACATTTTGCACGCGACTTGGTCGATTACATTAATTCCTCAATTAAGCTTTTCGTTCGAAGCTTTTATTACGACCAGTTGTGGCGTGCAATACGTTATCATTGCGAAGCATCCTTCTGACGTCAGCAGCCCTCTTCTACTATAATCTCGCAGTAGATATTTACGAGAAAATGTTATTCGTTATGGTAGCGTCGGCCGGCCAACGCAATCCTCATTCCGTGGATCATATGAGATCTCCGGATAGACTGCCAAAGACACTGTCGTTCATCTGAATGAGAAAAGGGACAAAACAAGTGGCTGGTTGCTATCCATTCCACTGTTTATTCCTCGATACAGCATTTGGATGTAAGCCGTGCCGAAGTCCACACGGAAGGACAACAAGTAACCAAATTCTTGTTCGACACACACGATATATCCGGCATGTTTAGTGGGTGGGTAGTCTTAAAGTAAGCTCGTGTGCAAGATCTTCAAATTCTTTACTGCCGCATCCAGGAGGAGTTGTTGGATTATCGCCACAAGTCGGTTAGTCTGTAGGCAAGTCGTTTGCATTAGCGGCAGGTAATCTGTTCAAAGACGGCTCAACTGATTTAACAGCAAGTTCTGTTTTGGGCCGGTGTTTGCACTGACAATATCTAGGCGTTATTTGTTCTGTAGCTGGATAAATTATTCAGTCGGCTAGGCGGTAAGACTGCGTTTGGACTGAAATACGAAAAGTAATCTCACCACCAGACAAAAGTGCACGACGGTTGGACCGCCGCATCCAATGATATCCACCGTGTGCTCCACGGCAAGATAAAGCAGGCAGGGTTACACATGCGCGAGTAGGTTTATAGTGGTAGTAGACTTGCGCAGCATCTACCGCACTCCCTCATCCCCCCCCCCACCTGGACTCGGTGTCAAGGCATAGTCAAGAAAACCAGAGACGGGAGAGGGCGCAGGTGGATGGTGTGGCCGTGCTGGCATCTTGGCGCGCCACTCAACACCCCCTGGTCCACGCAACAAATGACCGACATTTTTACCAACAACAGCAACACAACAACGGGGGTCACTTACAAAGATGACTGGGACGTCATGCTCATGGCCTTTATGCCAAGCGGGAGCACATACGCATCTATCAACGGGGAATCGGGTGCCACCGAATTGCTAGCGCCCATGAGGCTGCGAGGGCCGTGGTTTGCTGTTCATGGCATGTCAGACGCTCACAAAACAGAAATACAGACGGGCACAGACATGCGGGTATGCGCACAGCAATGCAAAAATATGCCTGCAGTTTCAACACTACCTTTGGTAATAGTCATCTGCCTAACGTGTACAAAACTACTTTTGAGCATGTTACAGGCCTCGATTTCTGATGTTCAAGAGGACGCAATCAGTGCGCGCATGGTTATTTTTCGTTAGGTACTGCAAGCTCATCACAAACGAAATAATCGTTGGTCGACAAGCATTGACGATAAAGGAGATGATAAGGGAAATATCCACCTGATAGCAATGATCAGAATGACTTGGAAATTTAACTCGAGTCATTTCTCCAACGATAAGTAGAATTAAACGGTATATATGCCAAAACTCGGATTCACGTCCTTTTAGCCTTAAAGGGGACAATGTATTGTTCTACGGATTTGACATTAATGCAGTACGTAAGTTGGAATTTCCGTCGTGACGTGAACCTCCAGGTCTAGAGTTCGCTCGGGCGGAGGCAAAGAGACCAAAAAACTTCCATTGCAGAAACGCCATTGAGGAAGACAAGGGAAAAGACAATGTCAATGATAACCCACTGAGTGTCGCTATACGAACGTCTGTGTGGTCCCAAGACCAGGGGGTTCTGATAAAGACGAAAATATACCCTTCCATTCTGCAACGGGAGCAGATCCGTGCGTATCATGATCCAATACAGAAGCAGCAGGGCATTTAAATTCAAAAAATCACGTACTTGTGGGGTAGGATAAATAGACATTTAATGCGGCTCTGTGTGGAATTTCTTACCCAATACTGTGCAGGATTTTTCATAGCCCGAAGTATGTTCACTGCCAGTTTGATCAATTTCTGATTATCCAGTACGGCGTTAAGTTGCATATCTGCCTGTGATTGAATTTGATTCAAAAGTCCTTGGGCTCTTGAAAAGGCAGTTCTGCAGGCAGATAAGAGGTCGTTGGATGCGCCGTCTATGTCCTTGAAAAGTTTTTTACGTTTCCGCTTGATGCTCTTCCGACGCGAAGCCAGAGTTACTCCTGCCTGTTTCATTTGGCCGGCACCATTTCGAAGACTTTGAAATTTTATACGGAGCATTGCTTGGAACTGAGGATCATACGTGGAACAGAAAATGCTAATTAACCTCAAAACTGTTACACATGACCGAAGGAAATGAAGGCCTCATTTTGAGTAGAACTCCCGAAAGTTAAGTAATAAAGAATCCATAAACAAACATGGAACTAGGCTAGCATGGGCCAAATGCAGTCAATATCCTCATATAGTACTGAATTTTACGACACAAACGACCGAAAAGCATGTACGTTGACAGGGTCTTCGGACCCGTCCGTGTATCCTAGACCTGGGGCATTTAAAGAAGGCGGCCGTTTTCGACCTAAAATTTGCATTTGCGATATCCGAAAGAGCAGTTTTGTTTGATTAGCGAAGAATAGTCTTCGTCAAGAATAACTCTTTAAAACGGGTTTCCAAACAAGAAAGCCTCAGGTCCCCTGCCTGACAACAATTCCGAAAAGGAAGAACATTGAAATGTGCGATGAACGCATGAATTACGAACCTTTATAAACCTGCTTTTGGTAGGGCATAGTTATGCGTACTCCTGTACTAGGGGTGGTCCCACGCTGAATTCTAGGAGAGGATAGTCTTATGGTTGGGGCTTGTAATTGAAGTTAGGGTGAGTGTTAAATTTTGGACGTGCTAATGGATGCCTTCGTGGAATTAAGCGTAAGTCCGCCTGCAATACGGGGTACATTTGTCCGTGTTCAATACTGCTTCTTAATCTAAAGATCTGTCTTGTTCTAGTTCCAGTTGAATAACAACCACGTTTTTAAGTTGGCCTATTTTGGCGAGGCAAGTGACGCGCGTGTTGGTGTTTGGTGTGGGACAAACAATGAAGTTGCGCTGCAATTTTCCATTTATTGTACATACGGAAACGCTGGCCATCGGTGCGGAAGGCACTTTTGTCAGTTGAGTCCGATGTGCATGACTGTTCTACTCTTCGCGAACTTTGTCGAACATGTTAATAACCCTAGTACAATTCCCCAGAATTGCGTTAAGCTCACTTTATCGCTCATTACTTCATTTAATTAGTCGAGAGACTGGCAATTTCATATAAATCGTCA
>CACRXP010000084.1:1103605-1114574 GCA_902702965.1 Spirometra erinaceieuropaei
GCGGTATGAGCTTTTCCCATTGATTTTCGATGCCCTTGTAAATAAAAATATATTTCATAGAAAAAATGTACAGAAATAATTTCCTGTTTTACTAACTTGGTAACAAAGTACGTCTCCTTTGGATTTCGTACTAGAAGAAAAAAGTATCATTCGGTTTTAAAAAAACGTTTCCAAATTTCGAGTAATTTTGAACCCGAACTGTCGTTACGCATGCATTCAGGATTCCCAAACTACAAGCTATGCGCTTTCCAATGAGGCAGTCCTTATGAAGGTGCTGATGCGATGCAGCACAATTGGACATTTCAGGGTCTAAAGAACCCGTAATCAGAAACCTTTTTCTAAAACTGAAAGATACTCTTTCTTCAAGCATAACATTTAAAGAAGACGAAATCTGTAACAAGTGGAGTCGAAAAAGAACATCTTATGCGTTGTTTCTGTAAAACATATTCGAATTTATATGGCTATTTAAAATCAACGGGTAAAATTCACACTACATATGCTGTCATTTTTAAGAAGTTTAGTTCACGCAACTGGCTGAAGCAAGTACATTCAGAAGCCAAAATCCTGGCATGACTGGAATATTTCAGGATAATTCTGAACGATAATTAACACTCCGATCCTACGCAAGTAATCCTTTCGACTTTTAGAATTCCTGCCAACATTTTCTGAGATAGAACATCCAGGAGTAGCATACCAGCCGCTTTGTTTCTCAACAAACGCCTGACAAGAATTTTAATTAAAACAACAGTGGGGAACGGCAAGGATCCCGAATGGCACGACGTGAGCCGGCAACTGGGCTTGCCACCACATCCAAAATCTTGGTATGTTATGGGTGCGCATTTCCGATAACGCCTGCGGGAATCCAACGTGGCCTCAGTGTTGGTTCAGCGCATCTAATGTGCAGCCCGTTTGAGAACACGTACAGTTACTGACGATAGCCTACCGCTGTTTAGTCGAATAAATTCAGGTCAGTATTTGCACCGATCGAGCAGATTTGAGACTGACTGTTTTACCATCCTCTTTACCACATCCGGTGTCTTTGAGAAAACTGTACGTTCCTGTACAGCGTATGTTTTCCAGCACTGGTCTGATAGTTGATGTGTGCATCATTTAATTTATTGCCACAGGCTTTCCCAGTCCGAGGCAGTACCCATAAATGAGGTTATTTTGTCTCGAGGGCTTCTAGTCGCATGATCTTACCTTCGTCTAGTTCTAGGGTCTTCAGGTTAGCATTTCAATGACCTGATGCCCCAAAAATCCGCTAAGTGGCACATTTTAACAGACCTTGCCGTCTGACTGCCTTGTAAAATGCATTCGTGCGCCGAAGGGCAATCGCACGCATGTGGTTCGACTGTCGCAACACAGCTTGATGCATTTCCAGGATTTATAAAGCACCATGTTACGTAGATGTTTAGCTGACTATCAGAAGGTCAAATGGCACCACACATACACACAGGGTTTTTGGTAAGATGTAGCAAGAGGCCGTTGGAGTAGCAGCACTTATGCTTTCAGAGCCTTCCTTGGACAAGAAATTACTTTGGATTGGATACGGCAGTGAGGCTTTAAGCAAGAACCGTCCACGGAGTTCGAATTTCAGTTTGTTTGCTTTAATTAATTTTGACAGGTTTTCACAGCTTGCACGTCGGTGGGTACAGCACATAAACTGAAGACCAGACCGAATCGGGCTGAGTACAAATTTTGGCGTTCGAATGCTTCAATATATTGGTTGCGGAAGCCAGCGTTTCTCCAAAAAAATAAAATAAAATCTCCCAGCATGGTTAGGAAAGGGTCAAATAAAGAACATCAGGAGCTCCATCCTCGCGCATATGGTAGACACATCCTACGTTGTAGACGCAGAGAGGCCTTCCGAATGATTTACAAGGTCCCGCCAAGCTATCCAAAACTACTTGGGCAGCGCATGTTGGCTACGGCAGAGGCGGCTGCAATCAGGCTACACGGACCAGCCCTATGCGCACAGAAAGACTTCATACAGGTCCCACAGATGCCATGGTTCAAAGCCACCAAGCCAGCCACCCGCATATAATTTTCTTTCTTGGGCCCACCTTCTCCCTGGGTGTCGCCGGAATTTTGATGTTTCATTCTCCCCCTTCCCAAACCTGAGTTACAGCATAATTTTCTACTTGACCGTATCTTTTAATTCATTCAATAAATGCAGACGCATGCTCACCAAAGTGCCTTTAGAATATTTCAGTTGGAATTTTCGCAACTCTAAAACTTCAGTTAAGTCATGAAGACGGTCAGTCTTATCCTCATATCACCGCAGGCGGGGTCATATGCGGAAAGAAGGCAGAGTGTCCTCCCCAAATACCGATAGCTGAAAAGCTCGTTGACAGAGCAAGGCACTCGTGAAAAATCTTCAATGTTTCTACTTTGACAAAGGGGGCCCCATGTTCTCATAACATCTGCATTATCAGCCATGCCATAGCTGCAAATGTTATTCGAATCGTTATCCTCTGAGACATTGCATTTATTGCCATCCGTGACCGTGTCTAATCACGGCTCCGAGTTTGCAGACCTGTTAAAACTACGCACTATTTTCACTAGCTGTGACAGCAGAATGTGGGACGGCATTTGAAGGACTAAGGCAATCGGTAGCCACTAGGGTTTGGGTTGCATCAAGTCGGACGGTTGAAAAGCGCTCGCTGTCACAGCTATGGAGGACTGACTGTGTGTCTCTTTTACAACGGGCGGCCTCAACTCAAAAATTGACGGTTTTTTAAAGTAGTTTTACACAAATACTAAATAGCAGGCACTGTCAAGCAAGGACTGAGCATTAGGAGCCTCAAAATGAAGCTCTTAGCCTTGGAGTCCAACGTGCTATCCATTACACCACGGCGCTCAGCTTGATAAAATGTTGTCGCGATTGCAACACGCACAACATAGGCGCATAGCAAAGACGAAGGAGCTTTAAGACAATCAACTGAAATTCAGTCCAAGAAAGGAAGATAAGTAATACTAGCAAGCGGACAATGGAAAGAATAAGAGGGAGGAAGAAGAGAAGGAGTGTGAGAAGGACGTGGAACGTTTATCGTCAAAAGGCGAATTAGACGTTACCTCATCCACACGTTCACTATAGCAAAAGTCACAGAGTTGGTAATGGCAGTCGGGAGAGTTAATCAGGCCGAGCTTTAATTTTGGAAAGTGTTCCTGTGGCTCAATTACGTCATAGAATTGATTTAACTTAATTCCATACCACAAGCGTTAGGGTCGCGTTGGGACTCAAGGCGCCTCCCCATAGTCAAATATTGACGGAGGACGAAATAGTGGCAGTGCTCCATATTCACGGAGTCCCACTACTGCATCATCGTTGGCAGAAGAACACCCAGTGTCCCTGCTACTAAAATTAACAGTGAACATCCGGACAATCAAAATCATCATGAAGTCCTATTGCTGCCAACAGGCTGCGCGATATTGCTTTCATTGGTAGCAGCGTTCGCATTTTCAGAGTCTAGTCAACTTCCTGTGTATTTACTGATGTTATGCTTCCTCTTAACTTCATTGGCGCACCAACTGAAGAGGTGGTAGTATTGTAAGGTCCATGCCAGTTTTCATCCTGAAGTCTTTGGCTGTGGCAAAACAGCATCCGCAGAACCAATTTCCGTAATTGGGCCTAACGTGAAGCAAGTGCTTGTTGTCGAGCTATAACGGCTGCATGCGTTTTTCTGACCGATAGATTTGACCTAGTAATTAAAGTCTGATAGCAATAATTGCACCCTGATGCTAACTGGACGCTCGGCTGGATATGATGGCGCATTACCTACTATACCACTGCAAACATCTCAAAAGTGAAGCTCATTGTATACAATCAGCAGGACTTTTTTCTGAAAATCGGACCACCGGGATTGGTTAGATGAGCGGAGAACGGGGGGATGGGAAGGGGAAGGGAGGAGAGCGATTAGAAGGGCTCCCATATGGGAAGATGAGTCGGTAGAATGAATCACGTATGTGGCGGAGGAGGAGGAGGAGGAGGAGGAGGAAGAGCAGTAGCAGAAGGAGTGGAAGTAACGTTAATCGATGTAATTCAGATTAACAATTACCTCATTCACGTGCTCTTTGAAGCAAAGATCGCATAGCTGCTGTTGGCAGTGAGGGCACACCGGGCAGTGTTCAAACAGACTCCTACAGAGGAAGCAGGCAACAAGTCGGGATTCTTTGTCCCGTTGTCTTCGCACGTTTTCCTCCAACTCGCAGTTTCGTTGCAATTCAGATACATGGTAGTCATTCTGACAATAAATGCATCTGGCGTGGGTGGACGAAGGAGTTGAAAGCAGACATGGCCGCCGACAGAAGCTATGACCACATGGAAGGCGGTAGGGATTCCGAAAGCTGGCAGAGTCAAAGGATGGTCAAAAGATCGTGCCGCCATTAAGATATGCATAAGTGTAACGGATCGAAGTAATTTGTGCGAGCTACGTCATGCTTTTTGCGTGGCTGAGACCTTGGAGGCGATAGCTCTAAAGACTGCAGAAGTCAGTCTAAATGCCAACTAGGCCCGTTATCTAACACGCAACCAGAAACGAATCTCGGTGACCATCTGCGGCTTACTTTCTAATTCGCAAGGCATTGAGTAATTGTCAATAACGCCTTGCCGACTCTGCATGCATGCCAAAACGTCGAATAGAAACGAAACAGCGAAAGTCCACAGTTTGCATAGTGAATTTGCAAATATAGCGATCATAAACTTCACTTATAAGACGCAAGTACATTGCACTGAGGGAATTCCTCTCAAACCAAATGCATTTTTATAACATCCCACTCATAAGGTATAGGTAATTTCAGTATATATCAACAATAAGATTCGCAAAAGACTGTCGATTAAGGCAAAACGAGCCTTCGCGTATAATCCCAACATGATATCACTCATATTTTCGAACTAAATCTCGTTTACAGCTGGCATTTGGACGCATTGGTTCGTATGTAAATGGGGATAAAGCCACTTAGGTACATTTGCCTATCACTAGGTGCAAATACAGGGTTAATGAGATCGCGATTTCGCGACGCAGTTCAGAGGCCTGTAAATAATCTTAAAATCCTGGACACCATACTTAGGACATAATTTTCCTACATTTTAATGCATGGAAAAGGAATTAAATGAACAATTGGCCTTATGATAAAAACAAAACAGAAGAACTTACAGGTCCCCACACACGCCGCAGATCAGTTCGGCGGCCCCTGCCATGATGAAAGTGTGTTGTCATAATCGAAGTCACGGCTCGATAGCTTCTGCAACGAATGTGCTACTGACAGTTTGAATTAGACAATCAGCTTTGTGGCAGTTAATATGTGCTCAGCTGTGTGGTTCTCTTAACCTCACTCATTCTTTCTAGGCGCGTTGGTGAGTTGGCACGTCAGAGGTAGAAAATTCATGAGCTGACTGGAAACGTGCACGCTTACTACGTCGGCACAAGACTGCTTTTTAGTGGTCCCAGATATAGACCAAGTAAAAAAACCGTGACATGAACCTAGGTTAAGAGTCGTTCAGTTGGCTCTGTTGTTCAGTTTGTTTTTTATCAGAAGCAGGAGCAACAAACGTACTACCCTGATGGTGAAAACGACAAAGTTTCCAAAACGTCAATTCAAGTACAGTTCGGTCCATGCATTCATCCACTCTTCTTCTTCGTTCTCTTCGAGAGATGATGGACGCGACACAAATAGATATATATGATGAAAGAGAGGCGCTCACTGATCGTTCTTACGGAAATCACTCGTCCCGTCGTGCCTTACAAGCTCTCTCTCTCTCGAGCCCAACCAACAGCCGCACAGTGGCGCATGACATAGGTTAAGTGGCATTACCAACAAAGACAAGGGAGACTGGAATGGCCATTGTTGGCTTAATAGAAGTTAACAGCCACCCAAACACGACCTCGAAGTGTGGAATACCTGGGCGTCGATTCCACGGTAATGCCATTCTGCATATATGTATATATGAAGTAGATGTGCTAACTCATGAAATGTTAACCGAAATTCTGCAATGCGTTTTCGACTCAAAAAGAGTGCTAAGGTGGGATTGTAATATTAATCACCGTGCGGCATAATCCCAAGACATTTCAATTACTTTTTCCCAGGCGCCTGCAAAAAAACTCTTTAAAGAATGACTACTTAGGTAGTGTGCATTTTCTCCACCGATTTTCGATGTCCTTAGGAATTGAAGTATATTTCATAGAAACATGCATAAAAATATTCGTTTTTCATGCGTTTGAAAGAAAATTAATTCTTCTTCAAATATTATACTGTAAGGGTATAATTTAAATTTATAAAAAGTTTCTAATTATGGTATTTTTTAAGACCGTAAAATGTCCTGTCATAAATCACCGTGTCTGCGCACTTACTAATGTTGCTTGTAAAGGTTACAGTATGGCTTTAATCCACTGCTGAATTTAACGAACCGGAAAGCGTGTCGGTTGACCCCTTATCCTGCTTCCAGAACCCTGCAGAGTGGCCTGAAAGTTCCTTTGTCTGTTATTTACCCCTCCTCTCAACATGCGAGGAGGCCCACCAGGCGTCCCTTTCGGCATGCAAGCATCTCGTAATGTGGTTACTTCATAAGGGTCTTTTGCGAAAATACTGGTCAAGAAAAACGAGAAAGCTACCTGATGATTACAAAGACTCAAGCCATGCAAAGGCACCCGACGAAGAGGGCGGTTCATACGTCTTATCTGGCTGAACCCTGATGTTCTATGACACAAACAACGAAGATAAGACATGAAAAATTTGGAAACAGCATACAGCGAGAGTTTGGATCATCACGTGAACCCGTAGTGTTACGACGGGCCCAAGTCCGGCATACCATGTTTATCATTAAACTTTTTGCGAGGCAGAAAAACGTGTGATTACCCAGAGCGTTCATGAGTCAGTAACCACCGCGCCATCCCGCAGCCATGCAGGGCATTACGACGCCGGAAAACTTCACAGTTCGACCAGTCGGAACGCAACGATGAGGCTTTTTAAATACGGTGCGTCAAAAAGAAAGGTAAAGGAACTGATGTAGGTACCGCGATTGCCAGAGTAGAGTTATTTTTTCGCTGCCCGGCCTGTCTGTCTTCTGTCACAGACAAAACTGACGACACGACTGTTCAACCGTTGTGACCGACGATGTCCACCGTCTGCTTCACAAAAGGGGTGAAAGCATGGTGACTTGTGTGAGATCTAGTTTATACTGATAGTAGACTTCCGATGCATCTACCGCACTTTCCCTTCCCCACTCCCCACCGTGACCCGGTGTCAAGACACAGCCAAGAAGACCGAAGGCGGGGCAGAGCGTTGTGCCTCATTGGCTCTCTCTCGAGTCCAACTGTAAGTAAAGTATGCGGACGATGTGATTGTTAGCCAACCTCCAAGGAATCAGACGCGTCTGCAGTCTCTGAAAGACGGTCCTGGCGATGTCTCAGTATGGTCGCAGGAAAATGGTTTCAAACTGAATAATCAGAAATCCTATTTGCCTGTCGATTCCGACTATGTTCACCGTATGCTACACAGTAAGGTGCAGCAGACACGGTGACATTCGACTGAAATAGTTTATAATGATAGAAGGCTTGCGCTGTATCTACCACACTCTCTCTTCCCCACTCCCCACCTGGAGCCGATGTCAAGACAGAGCCAAAAAGATCGGAGGCGGAAGAGGTCGCAGGTGGCTATCACGGTCAGACCGCCACCTAGGCATACCACCATACTTCCTACTCCACCCACAACAAGCAACTGACCAAGATTTTAACCAACAACAAACGTTGGGGCGGCAAGGATCCCAGATGACACGTGAACTGGCAGCCGGGTCTGCCACCACACCCCGAATGTTGACATTTGTTATTGGTGCGCATTTCTGATAACGCCTGCCGGAATCCGACGAGGCCCAGTGTTGGTCCAGCGCATCTAATGCGCGGCCCGTTTTAAGGGGGGGGGACATTAGGTGCTAACGAAGAAGGTGCAGATATCATTCCTAACTGGCGGAGGACAAATAGGTCGAAAAACCACCTTTTTTCAAACAGAATCTCTAAAACCCAATATACTAAGCCCTAGAAGCATGCGGTTCATGACCGGAAATCTACCGGATATGTTTTGGCGTTTTAAAAATCTTACATAGCAGGCGAGACAGTTTCTTTATTCTGATGGCGAATTACTTGGCATGACGCCCAAACTTTCGCTAGTTAAACTACATTTTCAGAATGATTGTGAAATGCGGTCAATTCCTGACTACCATTGGCACGATCAACATTTATGGTGATTTACATACAATGGAGAAGAGGGTCAAACGTGAAGTGAAAAAAGCCGCCAAGCCAATCTCATCCAGACTCACCTCAAAGAGTTATTTTCCGGGTGTTTGAATAAACAACGCTTCTAACATTGATTCGAACTCCACATACAAGGTGCTCTGTTTCAAGTATTTGGCTGCATTCTGCTGCCGGCCGCAACCTGATGTCGCCACTTCCGTTTGGCTTATTTGTTACCGGATTTGTAGAAATAGTCACAGCAAGTACCTCCCCAAAGCGTGCACAGAAGGTCTTTAGGTCCTCCACGGCTTTCACGCCATTGACGACTAATTCAAGAGGTTTTTTTGATTTGTCAACAGCCTGTTGTTTTAGCAAATCACTCTGTTGCTGAGGCGGCAGGTGTTGCTGAATAGATTGGCACGGGAAGGGGGCCACCCGGTTTGTAGTCTCAAGTTGGCGTTTAGAAAGCAGTGGTTCCAAGGCCACGACCTGCTTCCTACTGCCTCCAGCGAGTCTAAGGGCATTAACAATTAAACTGCGAATGGTAGAAAGCAAATTTCAAACCTGCGTTTGCCCTATAAGGCTATGGGCAGAAGGGCGTGCGACTTGTTGGGAAATAATAAAGCCTGTTCTCTACAAGGGCAATTTAACTGAGGGGGACAACGGTAACGGTAGCGTGATGGCCCCCAAGCATATACGACCAGCCGCAGGCACCTGTGTTACGGTAAATACGGTAAGAAAGGTTTTACGGGCGGGACATGTTGATGAAAGATAGGTACTTATAATAAACTTCCACACGGCCTACTTAAACAGGTTCAGTAGGCATTGTTTGTATGCCGCAGATTCTTGGGGGCCTTCACCCTGCCCTTACCGCGAAAACGATATCAAACTGTCATCATAAGGGTGAAGGATCAAGCATTATCGAAACTCACCTCATTGGGTCGTTTTTTGCATCTTTGATTATGAAGCACTTCTTGACATTAATTCAGACCCCACATATAGAGTGCTGTCGATCGCAGTGTAACGCAGCCGCTCCCGTTGGGTTTGCTTGTTGCGGGATCAACATATAAGTTCACACGGAGTACCCCCCTCCCCGGAGCGTGGAAAGTATGCCTTCAATAGGTCGGCACTGATGAAGTACTTTACGCCATCAATGGATAATTTAAGGTTTTGCAGGTCGGTTTGCTGCTGTGGAGGTGGTGGTGGCGGTGGTTGCTGCGCACGCTGCGGCTGTTGTTTTTCCGACTGCCAATCCTGTCCTGAAGGGAGTTTGCAAGGGCAGGGGATTTTATTTTCCGTAGGTGGCCGTTCCAATGTTAGGTACCGCATACTTTAGTTTACAAGAGTCAAAGAAACAAAAGTAATAACTCCGGATAGGATAGGGTGCGGCTTTTAGAAAAAAATGACTCGATAAGGGACAATTCAAGTACAAACGAAGGCGGCTGGGAAAAAGCACCGTCGAAAAGAAAAGAAAACTAACCTCTTGGAAACTCTCCTCTCTGATTTACTTTTTACGTCTTCAGAAACATTATACTTCCTGCCGTTAATCCTAATCCCGCAAACAGTGTGTTCCGTATCAAGTATTGGGTTCGGATCCTCTGTCAATAGAAGTGTAATGTAGCCACTTCCACGGTGCTTAGTTTTTGAGTAGTGCATAAACATAAAGACGTCCAAGACCTCCCCAAAGTCCTCGAAGAGTGACCTCAAGTTTTCTGAGGTAATTTCAGACTTCACGTCATTCACAGATAATTCAAGGGCCTTCTGTGATTTACTGACAGCAAGATGTTCTTTCAAGTTCCTTTTCTGTTGTTGTTGATGTTGTCACTTTTGGTTTAGTTGCTGCTTTCTCTCCTGTCGTCTCAGCTGTTGTAATTTTTGACTCCACATTTTTCTCTTTCCTTTTTTTCTTGCTTTTTCTGCTGATTTTTCAGTTCTTTATCACGTTGCTGCTGAATGGGCTAGTATGATGTAGAGGCCTTCTGTGTCGTAGTCCTGAGTGGATGTCTCGGAAGACGAGGCCCCAGCCCATAGTCCTGTTCAGGCATGTGAAGGAAACAAAGAGAAACGGCTTTCTTTCGCAGACACTGGATTTGAAGTTTAAAATTCATGCAGCGGTTCAGTCGCAGAGAGCTAATACTGGCAAGACGAGGGGATGTTTTTTCTATTCGTGCATGAAAACCGTCTGACAACGGTGGGGTGTAGAATCCCAACTAACTTGGGGTGGCCTGCAGACCGTTTTTTACACGACAGCTATGTGGGGTCCTAAAACCTACCGTCACCGAGGTTTCTTAGAACACAAGGCCACATGCAGACGGCTGACAACGATAGTGTGTGGGACCCCAACTGACTTGAGGTGGCTTGCGGGCCGTGTCATAAGGAAGTTCTGATAGAGGAAGTTCTACGGGTGGGGCGAAACGCACGATGCAGAGCAGATGGAATGCAAGAAAGCACAAAAAATAGTTAATTTTTTTGTCGGAAGTCTTGTCTTACGCTGACGAAAGCGAGCGTGATAATAAAAAAAATAAGCAAAAAGAAATTTGCAAAAGTAAACAGAATTTGAACTAACTGCTGCTGTTGATTTGGCATTCAGTCAGGAATCCAGTCCATATGCCCTACCCGTAAATGCCGTAAGACAGGTGCCTGGGGCTGGTCGTATATGCTTGTGGGCCTTCACCCTACCGTTGACGAAGCCTTCAAGAGCTTGAGTTGGATTTTCAAATGCATGGGCATTTTATGTGGTTTCA
>CACRXP010000084.1:1127216-1140477 GCA_902702965.1 Spirometra erinaceieuropaei
GAACCACACATAGGAAAAAAAGGCATGCCAACCTTGGGATCCACTCAAGTTAGCCGCACAACACACATAACCGGGCTGTCATTGCTTCCGCTGGGATTCTCTGGCGTGACGACTGGATGCAGTTAACACCACCCCTCCCCCCGCCTCGGCCAGTGAATCGCACATGGTTGAAGGCACCTTCCGCCGAATATGCAATGACAATTCAAATGTGGATTCCACAGCAGAAAATCTACAGCGAGGCGTTAATAATGATTGACGATGTGTGAGTAGAAATCACGAACAAAGTTCTCAGTCAAATGGGAAAGTCATCACCAAAACCGATCTGCTGCTACTTCATTAGTCGTGGATTTTCGGCGTGAGCAAAATTACAACAGGGTTAATCTCCTGTCAAATCTGCAATCAAGCATTCTTAAGCTAACACTGGAGCAGGATGGTATTTACGATCAAATAAGGTGGAATGTCAATAGCGGGGTTGGAGGAATCTTTTTGGATGCACTAGAAATGGACTGGCAAAACGTTCCTACTTCGACTGGTTCTGGCAGCATTTCCATCCAAAATTGATAGAGTCATAGCTCTGGAATAGCTGCGATCTTGCTACCCAGCGGAAGAATCGCTCATTCAGTTTTACAATTGAAGTTGAACGTGTAATTCATTGAAAATCCTACGTGCAACATTTCCAAGACATCCGGCATGCGAAAAATACTGCAGCAATGCAAAGTTAGTGTTTGGGGTGAATGCACAATGGCACACAAAAACTGGCGGAAACAGCAGACCATTTCGAGACGTATTGCTACTGCTTGCAGAAGACTTTAGGCCAACACTGCCTGTAATTCCTCGATGCACACCAGCGGACGAAATAAATGCCTGCCTGAAAACGTCTACTTTGTGGCGTCACGTCCAGACGTTAAAACTACTTACACATATGCGTGTTTAGCTGCAAAACGATTGATATATTCTCACACCATTTGTTGGTAATGAGGGATGGAACAAAGCCGGTTGATCCGACTTCGGAACGCATTTCACAGCCTAATACCTTCGGCAATTCAGTGTCATCAAAAGAAAAATAGGTTGCAAATGTATTTCCTAACATTCCAATCTTTTGTAAGAATCGCGATTGGCGGAGCGAACGAGCTATTCTTGCGGCCAAGAACAAAGAAGTCTACCTACTTAACCATACTATTCGGTCTAAGATACAAAGCGAGGCAGTCGCGCACACTTCCATTGACACTGCTGTGGAAGCAGACGAGGCAGTTAATTACCCCACAGAAATTTTGAATTCACTTGATCTGCCATGGGCGACGCCGCAGGTACTGCAATTGAAAATCGGTGTGCCGGTTATCATGCTGCGATATATCAACCACCCGTAGCTTTGCAACGGCACACGGCTTGCAGTAAAACCACTAATAAACAACGTCGCGGAAGCCACATGATCCTTCGAAGGTAAATATATGTCCTTATCCCTCGTATTCCACTAATTCCAACTGATATGCCATTTCAATTTTGGAGGCTGCAACTCCCGATTCGAATGCGTTTGCGATCACAATCAACAATGCCCAGGGCCGATCCTTAGAATTGTGCGGTTTGGATCTGCAAACCGATTCATTCTCACATGGCCAGTCATAGGTTGCCTGCTGCAAAGTCGGCAAATCAGGCAATCTTTTCACCTGCACAGACAAGGCAACGACAAAAAATATTGTATACACGCAAGCATTATGATATTAAACAAATCTTAAACGTGCCCCCTTCCTCTTTTCTTCCTTTTACATTTCCTCAGATTGAGCCAAAGCAACGCGTGTCAGGGTCCTGCTAGGATAAATCTAAAACATTGCCCTAATCGTGACCCTAACTCTGCTCTAGGCCCAAACTCTGGAGTTAACACCAGCCCCTACCTCAACTCTAAAATTGATTCTGGCTTATGTTACCGTTTACGTTAGATCTTGACTTAAAACTAATTCTTAACTTTACCCTAAACCCTACCTTAAAACTAGCCTTAATTTCACCAGAAGTTGGCTCAAAGCCACCCGTGTTGCAGGTCCTTCCCGTTCTCATGTCCACATACAGCACGTGGGCTAACTCATGAAATGTCCGCCGAAATTCCAAAATGCGTTTTCGTTTCGAAAGGATTAATTAAGTAGGGTTGTAAAACTAGTCAGCCTGCAACACAATTCTATAATATTTCAGTTACCACAGGATGCCGGCTTTCGAATGAACTTCCTACCGACTGCATGCAAAAACTACACTCTGTAAAAAATGACTACTTGAGTAGCATGCATTTTTCTCATTCATTTTCGATGCCCCTTAAAGCGTGGAGCGTTCTCCGCATCCACGTTTTTTAATGGTGTCTCACGTAGGTATTTCTGCCGTTTGGAAAAACGTCTCCGACCAGTTGCCATGTGCAAGGCAACAAACTTGTATACACTGAATGTTTGAAGTCCTTTGGTGAACCGAACAGTTATTTCATCAATTCTGTTTTTTAGTTTCTGTACGGCCTCACCACAAGTGACTATTCGTCAGATTTTATTCTCACCAATAATGACAAAGTTACTATCAATATATATACCGTGGAGGACCTAATACTGAAGCCTGATAGATACCGCATTGTGTTGGCAAAGATTAGGATGTTATGGGCCGACAACCGCACTTTGAAATCATAAAAATAAGGAAATTTTAATCCAACTAAAAGTGTTGTTCTAGATCGCACGCTGGCAAATGTTTTGTAAAAGTCACCAATGAAGCCCGTTATCAACCGGTTTCACTAAATTTGAGAAAATTGCTTTAAGTGGAAAGACGTCATCTATGGCGTCTGTCCACTTTTCCTGAAAGCAAGGATATCCGTGAAGGGAAAGCCAGGGAGCACATAATCGTTTACTTTGATCCAGTTATGTCATCCAGTGCCACCTCTAAAGTTGCTCCATGATCATGCAGAACACGCCAAATAAGTTAACGCGATGGTACGCTTCCAAACACAGTCTAGAACTTCCTTCGAAAGAAGCAAACCATCGATGCAGTCTCGAACGCTTCGTGCCTAAACGACTACTGGATGAATTCGGTCTGCGCCAGGTTGCTTTACAGGCTTTGGTCGGAGTAATCCAATTTGTTTCGACGTAGCCTTGATGCAAACAATTCATTTTGAGGGACTGTTCCTATCAGTGGGCCAGAGAAGGTCCATTGAAAACCGAATGTATGAAACTAAGGAGTACTGATAGAGTTATGCTGTCATCTGTCTGCAGTGGGCAGATCTGAATCTTCAGTCCATGATTTCACGTGCTTTTACGTGCACAATAGTATAGGATTTTGTAATCATGTGAACAGTTCTACAGCAGGTGTGCTATAGTTCTTTAAAAGTTTATTAACCTCTAACTGGCAGTCATCTCGTCGTCTTATGTTCCCTGCAATCATTAAGCCATCTAAATCGGCCGAAAATATTTCATTTTGAATTCGGAACGTCCTTTGATAAAATCACATAATTACTAGAACCCACTGTTGAGAGATCTGGTTGACCCAGCACACTCCCATAAACTCGGAAGAACACAAGATCTCAGCAGTAAGGAAGTTAGGGGGGACCGACTTATGTGAACTTCTAAACAGGACATGGAAATAGGAACGTCCCATCCAAGTAATAAAGGTATACCTGTGCGAAATTCTAGAAAGAGGTGAATATACCCGTGTCCTAACCCCTACAATAACCCCAATATATAACCAAAAAGTTGCGCTAATTGTGACCCTAACACTGCCCTAGGCCTTTAATCGGGGGTTAACACCAGCCCCTACCTTAACCCTAAACTTCATTCTGGCTTACGTTACCGTTAACTTTAGATCTGAAGTTAAAACTAATTCTTAAATTAACCCTAAACTCTACCCCAAACCTGGCCTTAATTTCGCCATAATTTGGCTCAAAGCCACCCATGTTGCAGGTCCTTCCTGTTCTCATGTCCACATAAGTCAGTCCTACCGAAAGTTTTGCAAAGGATGGTAAAAGCTGGAAGACTTGAATTCGATTTGCAGATTCCCCGTCTGTCAAAACATTTTAGGCATGACTACGACATAAAAATAAAAGCGGCATGCCGCAAGGAGGGATTTGGTCGCTGGCATACAAAAACATAAATTGGTCGACACAAATCCGCAAGAACAATAATGCTAGTAATGTTAACCTACTGAAAGGAAAATAGGAGCGGGCACGCAATTATCAGTGCCAAAATAACAGCAATGAGCTCAACGGGCACGTTCGAGAAGACAGCTGAGTCAACAGTCTGATCCGAGAATGTCGTTTAGCAGCAACCACAAGAGATGTAAAGGACTGTTTAAAAAAAAAACAAGCAGCCTAACCTCGATTTATCACCCTGCTATTAGTTCTCTGGAGTGCACTCTTCAACATTAATTTGGACGCCACAGATAATATGATCCATGTCAAGAATATTGTCCATATCCCATGTCGGGCGGAGTGTAACATAGCCATTTCCGCAATGCCAATTTGTGTTTGGATTTCTGGGCAAATACACACTTTCAACTTCTCCGAATTGCGCAAAGTGCTCCCGTAACGCTCTCTTGGTTATGTTGGCCTTCACACCAGAGACATAGAGTTCTACAGGCTCACTTTGTTCCGTAGAATTAATTCCACCAGGCGAAATAAAGCAATAATAAAAAAGACAGTGAGTAGACATGTACAACGAAACAAGAAGTGAATCGGAATTGAGGAAAAAGACGTGACTAAACTTGGCACATGAAGTTCAAATTAAAGGAGACAGGCAGTAAACATTCTGCGCTGCTGAAAGACGAATCATTTGGCCAGCTACCTTCTTTTGCTGTCAGTAACAACGACCGTTTTACTGTCCGAATACTTTCTCACCCTTTCCTGAGAACCACGGTACGTACGTTGAACATACTGTGAGGATTTTGAAGAAATTACTGTTCCACCGTTGTTTCCGACGATGTCAACCGTGTGCTTCACGGGAAGGTAAAGACAGGCATGGGTACATGCGCGAGATTTCTTTGACTTTGGTAGCAGACTTGCGCTGCATCTAACGCAGTCCATCATCTATCCATATTCCTGAGTACGGTGTCAGGACATAATCAAGAGAACCGGAGGCAGGGGAGGCTGTTTCAGCCTGGCTCTCGGCCAACCAGTCCGCCGCTGCACACAAAACACAAACAAAGCTCGACAGACTGCGTGGACTGAGTTGAGGCTTCAGTCGGCTACCTTCCAAGCTGTGGCGTTTGACGCACCGTGATAGTCTCCGAATCGAATCACACATGCAATAGAGGAGATGCGGACAGCCATCATGGCCAGTCTGGCGTTATTGTTCATTGTTCAGGGCCTCGATGCTTCAGGCTCAACCACCCCTTGCAGCGACTACTTCCTGACGTATGTGAGTCTACAAAGTCGCAGCTGCGCATGCGCTACTCGAGCACGCCACCCCCTACAAAGAGTAACACAAGCCACTGGTACAGCACCCCTCGGAACAGGCAACACACACCGATTGGAGATCACTTAGGTTTTACCCACGGACCTATAGAAGCGGCTGCCACCTCTGTTCCAGGGACTCTCAGGCGTGACTGGACGAAGTCAATGCCAGCCCTGGCTTCGCCAGCGATCACTGCTGCCTGAGAGGGTGTAGTGTCCAGCCATCATGACCGGTCTGTCGTCATTGTTCAAGACCTCGCTGTCTCTAGGTCATTCACGCCTTTGCAGTCAGTGAGCCGTTCCAGACGTGGTGACCTGCAGTTACACGACCGACAGCTCGGGCGTACCTGCGGCCGCACAGCCGCAGCTGCCCATGCGCCACTTGAACGCGCCACCCCCTGCACCCAGCACAACCTAAGCCACTGGGACACCACCCCGCGGCAAATGCAACACACGCCGACTGACCACCACTCGAGTTTGGCCCACGAGTCTACAAAAGCGACTGCCATAACTATCTCAGGGGCTCTCATGCCTGACTTGACGCAGTCAACACCAGTCCTGGCTTCGCCAGTGGCCACTGCCGCCTGAGGTTAAATGCGGGTTCTGTGCACAATAAACCCCTCATACTGGTGACTTCTCTCTCCAACGTAGGATTAGCCCTGACTATTGTAGTGCTCAGACGCACACATTCACACTGCTTCGTCACTACAAGGGCAACCCCGGGGTTCTGTATACATTAAACCCCACATTCTGACGCCTTTAGTTTTATCCTTCCAGCATGAGATATGACTTGATGATTGTAGCACACTGAGTTCACAATTTCACAGATTTGTCGCTACAGAGCCACAATGAGAAGGAGCCGATAGACACGCTTTCCACTTACGTGGTAGGTGACAGTGGTGTGCTTGGGTTGTGTGATGTTGAGGTACGCTAGGTATGTCGACAATGCTGTGAATTCCACTGTCATGGATACGCATGTGACCTAGTAGGCTTATGCGGTGTCTGAATGTGCGAGAGCAGTGGAGGCGGATGTGGTGAGTGTCGGTTGGTGCTACAGGCACTGGTTTGCCAGGCTCCGTGCGATGGATTCGCCAGTGACTGACCAGGCCAATGGATGAGATAAATGTAGGGGACAGTGTGGGCAGGATAGATCGGCAGTATCGGAGAATGCCAGAGGTCACTTAAGAAGGAGCCGTTGCAGCCTGACTCTCAGCCCACCTGTCTGCCAATACACACAAGCACACAACGGGGTAAAATGCGTGGATTGTGTTTGGTGGAGGGCGCAGATAAATGGCACGCTTGAGTCCGGACTTTGGCGTTCCACGCCACACCCCCTGAGATTTACACAACAAATGACCAGGATTCTAACCAACAACAAAAAGTGGGGGGACGGGATTGCAATTGCTATGGGGCGCATTCCGTTAACGTCCGCCAGAATCCGAGATGGCTCCGGTGTTGGTCCCACGCATCTTCTACATGGCCAGTTTTGAGGGCACATTGCGGAGTAATACCTACGACCGGACTGTTAGGAGGGGGTTAAGGGGTGCAATCAAGATGCTTTGATACAGAGAATTCAGTTGCCGACATCTTGTCGTGAAACGAATCAGATGCCATCAACCAACCTCAGCCCTTCGAATCCAGGTCATGGTTCCTATCCCATCCAACAGAGCGGTCCCGCAATCAGTGCCAGAATTCGGACGTCTTTCTCATTATTCAATACCTAACTCCCTCCATTTTCAGCGGTTTCTCCTCTCTCAATCCCACAAATACCGACACGGCATACGGATTTGTCGTCAACCTTTAGGTTAACAAATCTAACACTGCCCGTCTGCAGCCCCTGAGTTTATCCGGTAAGGTGTTCTTATGTAGCCCCACCTGATGGACACAATAATGTTGGGGTTGGGGTTAAGGTTAGAGGTGAGGGTTGGGATTACTTCAACTATTTATCAACCACTCGAAGTACAACCACGCATTCCCAATAGTTTTTCTTTTGTATACATCTGCTTGACTTCGTCACCTGTGCGTTCCCCGGTCTCAGTTGTAAAAACCCAATATTACTAGAGGTCCCGTTTTAGAAGTGGCTCGGTTTGTTTAATTTGGGTGGGGGTATATAACCACATCTGACCCTTTATACCGTTGGTCTCAGCCGCCCAGGCTGCCGATAAAAATACCGTTAAAACGTTTCGAATTCATTCAATCTAAGTATTCTTCCTTCGTTTTATTTCACCTGAACTTCAGTCTGGGAAGGTACCGCTTGCAGTGGCCCCACTCAGAGCTGCTATCTCAACGCTGGGCCTCTTGCTAGTGTCTGCACGTGCGCACCAGGACTGTCTGACATTCGCCCATTCGGCTTTCCAACCGACCAATCAGATCCAAGGTCGAGTGGGACGTGGTCTGTCGTAAAACGACATTCCCTGGTAAAGACTTGAGCACGTCACTCTCCGGCCACCGGACGTGCTCTCGTCCGGCTGCCAACTCTCTCCAACTCCCTATTCAGTTATTCTGTACAGAATATACGATCTCCCCAAATGGCGTCCACCTTCTCTTTCTGTTTGGGGCCGGGCCTGTGGTAGCCAGCGTGTATCATGCGCGGCATAGACTGCTGCAATACGCCAACGGTCAGCTGAATAAGTACCTTCCCAATATAAACGTTAAAAATCCCGAATGGGTCAGATCGCAGTTCGTAACCCGGGATGTGGAAGCCACCCGGTAATTCCGTTTTACGGCACCGGTGGGAATGGGGGGTTTATAGGGTGGGGTAAATGGAAAGGGGAGTAAGAGGGCAAACGGCGACAATTTAAAAGTTAATGTTTTCAAGGGTAGTGTGGGAAATTTTCCTGGGCCGAAATTAAGGCAAAAAATTAAAGAATAACGTGTCCCAGGTAACACGGCCGCGGAAGGTCTATGCTATTGAAAGAGATAGGACTAGCTGACGACGCTGCCTTAGCAACCAATAGGCGGTAGGCAGTGGACGGCAAGGTGATTCCGCAAAATGTGCCCTAAAATATCCTACGCGCGACGATGAGTGTTGGTGAATCCGCAGGGCAAAGCAAATCAACGGGCAGCGAAGTCGAAGAACGGTAAGTATGAACGCGTATGATGGATGAGACCGGTTGGAAAGCCGCACTGGGGACATTATGACGAGCGGTTTGTTAATAGCAGCTATTATTATGCTAATATTATTATAATATGAATAATTAATATTATTAATATTAATATTATTAACTATTAATATTATAGTTGTTAATAATTAATTATTAATATCATTAATGATTAATTAGTAATTAATTAAATACTTGTTAGTTAATTAATTACTAATATTAATAATTAATATTATTATGCTATTATTATGGTAAATAAATTCGGTTGTAGAACGCAGAGTGTAATAAAGGCACGGAGGGCTGCGCCCCAAACTAGTTAACTGTCAGAGTATGCGCAGATCCTGGATACAATCCAGTCGTCCGAATTGTTGCCGTATTTGCAAACGAAAGGACTGCTTGCTTCCGAAGTGAGGTGTCGATGCCGAACACCCATGCAAATGCGTATACTGCGACAGCACACGGACGGTTTCGCCTTCATATATGCAAAACTATTAATATAATGCAGTTTAAAGGTGTTAAAAATGTGGTACTAAAAAGGCCATAAGAACAGGTCCAGTGTTCGAAGGAAGCCACTTGACTCTACCGAAGACAGTAAGAACCGCCCTTGCCTTTTTGGAGGGAACGGGCGTAATCAGATGTGCCGCGTTGGTCAGCATTAGTAGAAATGCTGCGGTCGAGTGGTATGACATCTGGCGCGATGTATGTACTAAAGTTCTCCTTTTGGAGATGAACCAATTAGGAGCACCGGACGTAGGAATGGATAAGACCATGATTACAAGGAGGAAGTACAATGTTGGGCTTGTCAAGAAACAGTACTGGATTTTGGGTAAGGATTTCCGAATCGATGAATATTTCTAGGCATGTATGATACGAGCACAAGGAAGGCCATCTTCGAACAAGTCAACGATCGAAGTTGGGCCTTCCTGAAAGCCGCTATAAAAAAGTGGGTAGCCCCTGGCAGTCTAACTGTGACGGACCAGTGAAAGGCATATGCTCGTCTGGGAGAGGAGAGCTATCGCCATCTAACCGTCAATCACTCCTCCGATTTTGTGGATCCTACCACGAGGAAGAATACCAACGCCATAGAAGCATATTGGAGCAGACTAAAAAGGAAATTACACGAACACGGATCGATTAAGGGCAGGAAGGAATGGGTACACATCGACAAAGCCCAATACCGCCAGTGGTACGGTGTTAAGGCAAGTAACTTGCCTGAAGCCTGGGATAGGTTCCTGTCCCATGTAGCACTAGCGTATCCGGTTGTGCCAAACGGCCAAGGCAAGCGAAATGAAATGCAGATCAATGAAAGGTAAGCAGTAAATTAGAAGTGAAATTGTACGTTTAGCGGAATATCATCAAATGAATGAATCAAGCTTGCAGATCGCAAGACCGCCGGAATATCGCCAAGGATAACCAGTGTCAACGGAGATATCGGTATTATGTTAAAACTTTACACCTCAATAGTGAAATCTTCCCTCTGCCTCCAAAATATCTCCCCCTACGGTCGGTAACGCCGTCCTGAATGCGCCAACTGGGCACGAATACACGATCGGACACTCCTTGGCCAATCGGAAGCCTAGCCTGAAACACACAGTCAATCAGGCCGTGTAATTGCTAAGATCCAGCTGAAAGTTAAGCGTCCCGGTGGACGCATACCCCCCAGCCCATGGAACGGCGAGCTACGCGATATCGAGCAAAAGGCTGTCGTAGGAACGTTTTAACGCAAAACCCAACCGCAGAGGTAAACTGAAGGCGACTAAGGAAGACCACACAGAAAGCCACTGGGCTGTTTAGACGCCCATTCCGGTAAAACATAAACAGTAGGGCGTCCCCGAATGTCCCGAGAGCCATCGCAAGCCGCCCTCAAGTTGATAGGGTATGCGAGGCGGTTGACGGAGAATGAATGGAGGGGGACAACCGGAAGAAGTGCACTGATCAAGCAGGTATGCGGCGAACCCAGGTGTTCAACTCCTACGCGCCAAGCTAACCCACATTGATATCGCATGAAAAGCACGTGGGAGGTCAGAAGGGAAGCAGAAAATCATCTCTTCAATGTAGGTCAACCCCACTGCACATTACCCGGCACTGCCAGAATGCGGAATCGACCAGTACACGAAGGCTAGTGCAAACCGAACCCCCAGTTAGTCGTAGGCCATTTTGGCACAAAAGACAGCAGGAGAAAAACCAACAGAGCAAAGGCAATCTGATGGGTTGGTAAGCATAACATCCCCTCCGTCGTCCACCTCTAAGATTGAATACAGGCGCAAGCATTGCAAAGCTAAAGCAACAGCACCAGCGCCAAACCACGTTCCCTAAGGTTTCTACGAATTCCTGTAACCCCAACATAACCGACGACGGTGAACAGGGGAACATAAATTACCACGCATACTGATAACAATAAAGTAGGCCGACAATATCGACTAATTATGCCAGGCTAAGAACTGCAATCTTAAATCGCGATGGTACGCCCATTAAAGTCATCTAAGTAAAACCAAAGGGCATATTGAAAAGACTTTTGAAAAAGCAAACACTCTAACCTCGATTCGCCATCTCCCTGATCTCCTCCTGATGTGTACTCCATTACGTTTATTCGCACGCCGGAAATGATGTGCTCCTCTTCCAAAATACTGTCTACATCACAGGTGCTGCGCAGTGAAATGAAGCCATTCCCACAATGTCTGCCCGTTGACGGATTAATGCTCATATCCACATCGAGAACCTCTCCAAACGTCGAGAAATACGCGCGTAGGTCTTCCTCCGTGATATTAGCCCTCACACCATCCACGAGCAGCTCTATGTCCTCGCTTGACTTCTCAGTACTCGAGCATTCCACACTGAAATGGCAAAAGGAGACAGTCTATGCATGGTAATAGTAGCAGACGTGGGAGTTATGAGGAAGAAGAACATGGAAGTTCTGTGCAATGGTAGAGATGAGTGCCGATGAACAGGCAGCTGAGTTGACTCTGTGGACTGAGTTTAGGCGTAAGTGGACAGTCTTCCAAGCCACGGTGCTTGATGCAACCAGATAGTCTCCATCGCGTCAGATTTCTCATAGTAAGGAATTGTGCGTTGAGTCGACCTCGTGCGCTCTACCCTATCCCATGTGTCGCTCGACAGTTCGCGCTGGCCACCCAACCGGCACTAAGATTAGGAAAGATGGCTGATAACAGATCGTCTTCGCATACCGTGCACACAGTCGGACTTTCATACAAAAGGTTCTAGATGGCACGGATATCATGTGCAGCAGATGAGCCTCATGGAGATAGAAGCTGAGGGGCATACTGCTCACTTGCATGAGAGGTACCGGTGGTGAGTTGTGAGACATATGTTTTAAAAGTGGAACGTCTGATGCTGTGATAATGCCTGCGATATAACGTGTAGTTCAAAGTCCAGGCGGTGCAGTATTGGTAGGATGCAGTCGCCATGCTACTGCATATCTATGAAAGTTCACGACTCCCCCCTCTTCATCAGGCGTTGTCACATTTGGTGTGATGGCCGACGCTCACGTCGTTACTTGCTGCAATTTCATCACGTGTGTTGGATGTTGATGTGAGGATTGCCGCAAATGTCTCATGACAAAGAAGTCACCAAAGAAATCCAGTTAGTCCAGAGGTTGAGGAACCAAGTCAATTGTTGTGTCAATGCTTTTGGAGCGACGTGGCAGGTTCTGGCACGTCAGATTCATTCTGATGAGGACCGGCTGATATACCATGAGGTTATCAGTATCAGTATCAGTATATTTCAGGGAAAGTAGGTGTGTACCTTTGAAATCCCTATTGGTTACATGCAGAGGATATATATGGAGGAAATGGAAAGGAAGTAACATGAAAGAAATGCGAGGGGAATAGCAAAAACTGTACAGATGAACACAGAATGTCATGCTTTAAAAGAGTTTAGAGGCACATTAACTTGCTTTGTTGGTCAAAATAAAGCGGACAGTTGAGGCACACTTAAGACACGGGAAAAAGAGGTAAAATTGTTTAGTCTACAGGCATCGTGGTGAATGCGAACAGCGGTGTGCGACGTGGCCCAAGCTTAATAAATAACATAAACATATATTACTTAAATGTTGGTAGTAGCATCGTCATAACACTAAATTGTCCGCGTTGGCTGTCAAGGTAGCCGTAGTCCGGCGTTATTGTGGTGCGCGCTACAATGCTGATCTAGTCTCCATTTAAAAGTATCTACCGAGCCTGACATAACAACATCCTCAGGCAAGGCATTCCAAGCTGCAATCACTCTGTTGGAGAAGAAGAACTTTCGGGTGTCTAGCCGGGCGCCAGCCACACGCAGTTTGAGTGGATGGCCTCTCAGGTTAGTCGTAGTCGCCAACTCGAAGAAGTCTCCAAACGGGAGGCAGCAGCCCTGATTGCGCACGATGCGGAAAGCTTGTATCAGGTCCCCACGTAGCTGTCTGTAACTCAAAGGAAAGAGGTCAAGATTAGCTAATCGCGTTTCGTAGGGTAGTGACCACTGCCCAGATTCAAGTTTTGTTGCTCGCCGTTGAACTTTTTCGAGTATGCCCAAGTCTTTAGCGGTCCAGGGTCGCCATGCTTGGATAGCAAACTCCAGATGCGGTCGCACAAAAGTTTGAAAGACCTTGGCGAAGCAGTCTTCATCAAAGGAGGAGAACGCCCGTTTGACAAGGTATAGCATGGACATCGCCGACTTGGCCACCTTTGAACATTGCAGCGAAGGCTTAAGCGAGGTTGTGATCCATACACCCAAGTCCTTCTGGGCGTCGACTTCTTGCAGTGGT
>CACRXP010000084.1:1145210-1165010 GCA_902702965.1 Spirometra erinaceieuropaei
AATGAGACTGGCTTGGTCGCTGCTGGTCAGAACAACTTTAAGAGGCCGGGGTCGAGTGGACATTGATGGATTATCTGCTCGTTTTCCAAGGCGGAAGGCTTTGATCACTTCAATAGCCTCCGTGGGTTCCAAAATATTATTGTTAATTTTTAATTTTCTTAGAAATTAACTGCGAACTTGGAGGAGGTCAGCATAGCTAAGATCTATAGGATCAGACCAATGTTTCATTTATGAAATATTCTGATCTACTCCAAGTTCGCAGTTAATTGTTTAAGGACATTTTAAAGCACCAATTTATAAATTGGAGTATCTACCAGAAAGCAGACAGGGAATGCTGGCGGACCCACTGTCAAGTCGAATCCCTCGCAGCTGTGTCATGCAGCCGCAGAATATCGGTGAACCAGGATAGTATGTGCTTTTGGCTACTTCCCGGACAGTTAATATGGAATCACCTTACGCTATGGTATACCGTAAGGTTGAATTCCGCCATTTTGGCATTATACCTTCTTCCCTCTCTAGTGCGAAATTGGACTGTACAACCTATGACCCTTTTTAGTCAAGTGGCGGACTGGTTCCGTCCTTTGACAGATGTTCAACACCGGCTATTCAGGCATTAATCCAGGACACCCAAAGAGGAAGCAAAGTCTGGCAAATATGTGACAGAAGACAATTTAGTCCCTTTTTCCTTTTTTTACCGAAACAGCCAAGCAGCTCAATGACCACAAAACGCATGACACACTGATTATTTCTGGCCGTTATACTGAAGGTGGCGCACCGTCTACCTTCCCCCCAAAATGTCGCAACAGTAACGACGAGCATTTTAAATCTTTAGAAGTTATTTATTAATCGTGGTATCTGAACGCAACCCATTTACAGACAGATCAACGTGCGACAAACCTATTTTGCAAGTTGGCCTCTTCCATATCTTAACTGCGTTCTCAAGGTTTTACAATGTGTTGATGCTTGGAATGGCGGCATTTCAAGTCGACGATTTAATAGGCGGTGGAGAGACAGATAGAGACGGAGTGGCCTATCTCATGAAATATTAATCGAAATTCTCAGATGTGTTTTTAATCAGGTGGGATAATTTAGATGATGTTATCATAAAAATTATCACGAGGCATGATCTGACGATATTTCGGACTCGTCAGGAAGTTGACTTTTTAGTGGACCTCCCTGCGGTCCCCTGTAAAACTGCCCTCGGTAAAAGCTGACTACTCATAAAGCACGTATTTTTCGCATTGATTTTCCGTGGTCTTACAAATTCAACTATACTTCATAGAAATCACATACGCCGAATATGCTTCGTCTTACCTATTTGGTAGCAAATACTACCTTATTCACAGTGTCTGCTCGAAAAGTGGTATATTTGGGTTTTGAAGACGTTTTCCACTTCCCGAATCATTTCGAGCCAAATCACCAGCTGCATAAGCGTTCAACGACAATCATATATTCCACCATGCTTTGAATAAGATTCTACGTAGATTTTATATAAATTCGCAGTGGATGTGGACTGTATTGTGTACTTTTCGAGCAGCACTAATTAACCAGCCGTTACGCTGCTGTTGGGATCGACACTGAACAATCCTTGAATATTTCATAATTATAAACATTTAAACCCCCAAAATGTACACTTTCTTCAAATATAAATCCTGAAAGAGCCGTAATTCTGCACCACCTGTGTAAAATAAAAATATTTTGCAGGGCATTTCTATTAAACATATTTGATTTTATAAGACCATTGAAAATCAATGCAAAAAATGCATACTTTATAGGCAGTTACTTTTGCCGACCGCGGATCCTACGGGAGGTCGAAAAGAAGTGCATTCAAAAGTCAACATCCTGACAAGTCCAAAATATATCCGGATCTTGTTTCGTGGAAATTAATCTTACATCTCCACCTAAATAATCCTTCTTATCAAAAATCCATTTCAGAATTCCGGTTAACATTTCATGAGACAGGTCACTTACCATAATCAGATGGATGAATAGGAAAACAACTGGTCGCATAGATAGTTTGACAGAGAATGAACAGAAATAAAAACCGAAAGACGGAGAGGGAGAGAGAGAGAGCAGAAGAAACGTTGATCTCTAGATCTGACAATGGACCGCTGCACGAGTTCAAAAGCTCAGAACAATAAGCAGAATGTGACTTTGCTCAAACATCCTTTTTTATTCAATTTTATATACACAAGATACTCTAAACAGCGCCCTGTTTTTTTAAAACCGACCAACTGATAATGGCGCACCGCCTACCTTTCTTTTGAACTATCGCAGCAACAACCTCGAGAATCCTAAACATTTCAAAAGTGTTTATTTTTTCATGCCATATGGATGCGAAACAACTAAAGACAAGTCAACGGACGCACACCGGTTTCACGAGTCGATCCCCTTTCATACGTCAACTGATCATTAAGTGTTTCAGGGCTTAAAGAGCGGCATCTCAAGTCGGTGATTTGCTAGGTAGATGGATGGATGGGAGAACAGGTGGTCGCAAAAATAGGTTGACAGACGATAAATGCATATAATAAAGAGAGAGAAAGAGGGAGAGGAGAAGAGAGAGAAAGAGAGGAGGTGTCGCTGATCGCCAGAAACATTCGAAAATTTTACCGCTCACTCGGACAATCCTAAGTGGAACTCCGAACTGGAAATCATAATTCCGCCTCCATTGCAGATAAGCATTTCGATTCATGGAGACAGTTAGGAAATGGTCTACATCAACGAAGATGGTACACTTATGAAAGTCATCTAAGTAAAACCAAAGGGCATATTAAAAAGACTGTTGAAAAAGCAAACACTCTAACCTCGATTCGCCATCTCCCTGATCTCCTCCTGATGTGTACTCCATTACGTTTATTCGCACGCCGGAAATGATGTGCTCCTTTTCCAAAATACTGTCTACATCACAGGTGGTGCGCAGTGAAATGAAGCCATTCCCACAATGTCTGCCCGTTGACGGATTAATGCTCATATCCACATCGAGAACCTCTCCAAACGTCGAGAAATACGCGCGTAGGTCTTCCTCCGTGATATTAGCCCTCACACCATCCACGAGTAGCTCTATGTCCTCGCTTGACTTCTCAGTACTCGAGCATTCCACACTGAAATGGCAAAAGGAGACAGTCTATGCATGGTAATAGTAGCAGACGTGGGAGTTATGAGGAAGAAGAACATGGAAGTTCTGTGCAATGGTAGAGATGAGTGCCGATGAACAGGCAGCTGAGTTGACTCTGTGGACTGAGTTTAGGCGTAAGTGGGCAGTCTTCCAAGCCACGGTGCTTGATGCAACCAGATGGTCTCCATCGCGTCAGATTTCTCATAGTAAGGAATTTTGCGTTGAGTCGACCTCGTGCGCTCTACCCTATCCCATGTGTCGCTCGACAGTTCGCGCTGGCCACCCAACTGGCACTAAGATTAGGAAAGATGGCTGATAACAGATCGTCTTCGTATGCCGTGCACACAGTCGGACTTTCATACAAAAGGTTCTAGATGGCACGGATATCACGTGCAGCAGATGAGCCTCATGGAGATAGAAGCTGAGGGGCATACTGCTCACTTGCATGAGAGGTACCGGTGGTGAGTTGTGAGACATATGTTTTAAAAGTGGAACGTCTGATGCTGTGATAATGCCTACGATATAACGTGTAGTTCAAAGTCCAGGCGGTGCAGTATTGCTAGGATGCAGTCGTCATGCTACCGCATATTTACGAATGTTCACGGCTCCCCCCTCTTCATCAGGCGTTGTCACATTTGGTGTGATGGCCGACGCTCACGTCGTTACTTGCTGCAATTTCATCACGTGTGTTGGATGTTGATGTGAGGATTGCCGCAAATGTCTCATGACAAAGAAGTCACCAAAGAAATCCAGTTAGTCCATAGGTTGAGGAACAAGGTGAATTGTTGTGTCAATGCTTTTGGAGAGACGTGGCAGGTTCTGGCACGTCAGATTCATTCTGATGAGGACCGGCTGATATACCATGAGGTTGTTAATTTTTTATTTTCTTAGAAATTAACTGCGAACTTGGAGGAGGTCAGTATAGCTAAGATCTATAGGATCAGACCAATGTTTCATTTATGAAATATTCTGATCTACTCCAAGTTCGCATTTAATTGTTTAAGGACATTTTAAAGCACCAATTTATAAATTGGAGTATCTACCAGAAAGCAGACAGGGAATGCTGGCGGACCCACTGTCAAGTCGAATCCCTCGCAGCTGTGTCATGCAGCCGCAGAATATCGGTGAACCAGGATAGTATGGGCTTTTGGCTACTTCCCGGACAGTAAATATGGAATCACCTTACCCTATAGTATACCGTAAGGTTGAATTCCGCCATTTTGGCATTATACCTTCTTCGCTCTCTAGTGCCAAATTTGACTGTACAACCTACGACCCTTTTTAGTCAAGTGGCGGTCTGGTTCCGTCCTTTGACAGATGTTCAACACCGGCTATTCAGGCATTAATCCAGGACACCCAAATAGGAAGCAAAGTCTGGCAAATATGTGACAGAAGACAATTTAGTCCCTTTTTCCTTTTTTTACGGAAACAGCCAAGCAGCTCAATGACCACAAAACGCATGACACACTGATTATTTCTGGCCGTTATACTGAAGGTGGCGCACCGTCTACCTTCCCCCCAAAATGTCGCAACAGTAACGACGAGCATTTTAAATCTTTAGAAGTTATTTATTAATCGTGGTATCTGAACGCAACCCATTTACAGACAGATCAACGGGCGACAAACCTATTTTGCAAGTTGGCCTCTTCCATATCTTAACTGCGTTCGCACGGTTTTACAATGTGTTGATGCTTGGAATGGCGGCATTTCAAGTCGACGATTTAATAGGCGGTGGAGAGACAGATAGAGACGGAGTGGCCTATCTCATGAAATATTAATCGAAATTCTTAGATGTGTTTTTAATCAGGTGGGATAATTTAGATGATGTTATCATAAAAATTATCACGAGTCATGATCTGACGATATTTCGGACTCGTCAGGAAGTTGACTTTTGAGTGGACCTCTTTGCGGTCCCCTGTAAAACTGCCCTCGGTAAAAGCTGACTACTCATAAAGCACGTATTTTTCGCATTGATTTTCCGTGGTCTTACAAATTCAACTATACTTCATAGAAATCACATACGCCGAATATGCTTCCTCTTACCTATTTGGTAGCAACTACTACCTTATTCACAGTGTCTACTCGAAAAGTGGAATATTTGGGTTTTGAAGACGTTTTCCACTTCCCGAATCATTTCGAGCCAAATCACCAGCTGCATAAGCGTTCAACGACAATCATATATTCCACCATGCTTTGAATAAGATTCTACATAGATTTTATATAAATTCGCAGTGGATGTGGACTGTATTGTGTACGTTTCGAGCAGCACTAATTAACCAGCCAGTACGCTGCTGTTGAGATCGACACTGAACAATCCTTGAATATTTCATAATTATGAACATTTAAACACCAAAATGTACTCTATCTTCAAATATAAATCCTGAAAGAGCCGTAATTCTGCACCACCTGTGTAAAATAAAAATATTTTGCAGGGCATTTCTACTAAACATATTTGATTTTATAAGACCATTGAAAATCAATGCAAAAAATGCATACTTTATAGGCAGTTACTTTTGCCGACCGCGGATCCTACGGGAGGTCGAAAGGAAGTGCATTCAAAAGTCAACATCCTGACAAGTCCAAAATATATCCGGATCTTGTTTCGTGGAAATTAATCTTACATCTCCACCTAAATAATCCTTCTTATCAAAAATCCATTTCAGAATTCCGGTTAACATTTCATGAGACAGGTCACTTACCATAATCAGATGGATGAATAGGAAAACAACTGGTCGCATAGATAGTTTGACAGAGAATGAACAGAAATAAAAACCGAAAGACGGAGAGGGAGAGAGAGAGAGCAGAAGAAACGTTGATCTCTAGATCTGACAATGGACCGCTGCACGAGTTCCAAAGCTCAGAACAATAAACAGAATGTGACTATGCTCGAACATCCTTTTTTATTCAATTTTATATACACAAGATACTCTAAACTGCGCCCTGTTTTTTTAAAACCGACCACCTGATAATGGCGCACCGTCTACCTTTCTTTTGAACTATCGCAACAACAACCTCGAGAATCCTAAACATTTCAAGAGTGTTTATTTTTTCATGCCATATGGATGCGAAACAACTAAAGACAAGTCAACGGACGCACACTGGTTTCACGAGGTGATCCCCTTTCATACGTCAACTGATCATTAAGTGTTTCAGGGCTTAAAGAGCGGCATCTCAAGTCGGTGATTTGCTAGGTAGATGGATGGATGGGAGAACAGGTGGTCGCAAAAATAGGTTGACAGACGATAAATGCATATAATAAAGAGAGAGAAAGAGAGGAGGTGTCGCTGATCGCCAGAAACATTCGAAAATTTTACCGCTCACTCGGACAATCCTAAGTGGAAATCCGAACTGTAAATCATAATTCCGCCTACATTGCAGATAAGCATTTCGATTCATGGAGACAGTTAGGAAATGGTCTACATCAACGAAGATGGTACACTTATGAAAGTCATCTAAGTAAAACCAAAGGGCATATTGAAAAGACTGTTGAAAAAGCAAACACTCTAACCTCGATTCGCCATCTGCCTGATCTCCTCCTGATGTGTACTCCATTACGTTTATTCGCACGCCGGAAATGATGTGCTCCTTTTCCAAAATACTGTCTACATCACAGGTGGTGCGCAGTGAAATGAAGCCATTCCCACAATGTCTGCCCGTTGACGGATTAATGCTCATATCCACATCGAGAACCTCTCCAAACGTCGAGAAATACGCGCGTAGGTCTTCCTCCGTGATATTAGCCCTCACACCATCCACGAGCAGCTCTATGTCCTCGCTTGACTTCTCAGTACTCGAGCATTCCACACTGAAATGGCAAAAGGAGACAGTCTATGCATGGTAATAGTAGCAGACGTGGGAGTTATGAGGAAGAAGAACATGGAAGTTCTGTGCAATGGTAGAGATGAGTGCCGATGAACAGGCAGCTGAGTTGACTCTGTGGACTGAGTTTAGGCGTAAGTGGGCAGTCTTCCAAGCCACGGTGCTTGATGCAACCAGATGGTCTCCATCGCGTCAGATTTCTCATAGTAAGGAATTTTGCGTTGAGTCAACCTCGTGCGCTCTACCCTATCCCATGTGCCGCTCGACAGTTCGCGCTGGCCACCCAACTGGCACTAAGATTAGGAAAGATGGCTGATAACAGATCGTCTTCGTATACCGTGCACACAGTCGGACTTTCATACGAAAGGTTCTAGATGGCACGGATATCACGTGCAGCAGATGAGCCTCATGGAGGTAAAAGCTGAGGGGCATACTGCCCACTTACATGAGAGGTACCGGTGGTGAGTTGTGAGACGTGTGTGTTAATAGAGGGATGTCTGATGTTGTGGTAATGCCTACGATATAACGTGTAGTTCAAAGTCCAGGCGGTGAAGTATTGGTAGGATGCAGTCGTCATGCTACCGCATATTTACGAAAGTTCACGACTCCCCCCTTCCAACGCCTACGTCGTTACTTGCTGCAATTTCATCACGTTTGTTAGATGTTGGTGTGATATCTGCCGCAAATGTCTCATGACGAATTAGTCACCAAAGAAATCTTTTAGTCTTGTGTTTGAAGAAACAATTCGCCTGCTGTGTCGATGCCTTTCGAGCAACGTGGCAGGTTCTGGTACTTTAGATTCATTCTGATAATAACCGACTGACAGATCGTCAGGTTTGTTCTTTTCAATTTCCTTAAAAAAATTAATTGGGAACTTCAGATAAGATCAGATGTATTAAGGGAAATTTAGGCGAGAGCCTTTGAACTCGCTTTTGGTTAAAATAACGTCATAAATAACTATGTGTAAGTCAAGTGTGAAAAAAATTAAGTAAGTAATTACATACAACAAGCATTGGTCACTGGTATGATTTTGTCTGTGAATGCCTTCTATGTCAAAATTGTACAATATCCAGTACGGTACTGAATGGACCAAGTACTATCGAAGCAAGCGCTTATGTGGCGGTCAGGAAATAGCAAAATTTGTAAAACGTAATGTTACTAAAATATAGGTAGCAGCATGCCTTGTAACATAAAACGCTGGGTGGGGCGGGTGGTGCGGGGGGCAAATTTGTTAGTTTCTGATGCTGTGGGGGTACATATCTCTGTACTGGTCGATCTTTCTCTTAAATGAGTCCACGTATGAGTACATGACGGCGTCCACAGGCAGGGCGTTCCATGCCTTTACCACTCTGTGGCTTAAGAAGGACCTCCTTACGTCCAGTCTCGCTCCTGTCACACGTAGTTTCAGAGTGTCCTTTCAAGCTTGTAGTGGTGGCCAGCTCAAAGAAGTCGCCGGATGCGAGGCAGCAGTCCTGACCCCGTAACATTCTAAACGTTTGAATTAAGTCGCCACGGAGTTTTCTGTTGTCCAGGGGAAAGAGGTTAAGATTTGACAGTCTAGTTTCGTAAGGTAGGTTTTTATAACCTCTGACAAGCTTGGTTGCCGTCGTTGGACTTTTTCAAGAGTGGTACGATCCTTAACAGTCCAGGGTCTCCAGGCCTGAATGGCGAATTCCAACTGTGGGCTCACAAACATCCCGAAGACCTTGTGAAAGCACTCTCCGTCGAACTTGACAAGTTCACGCTTAATGAAATAAAAGCTGGACATTGCGGATTTCGCTGCTTTCAAGCAGTGAAGTGATGGCTTTAAGGAAGATGTTTTCCACACCCCTAGGTCTTTTTGAACCTCTACCAGTGGCAGCGGTGTGTGATTAAGATAGTACATCAGCCGGGGAGCAGAGCTGGTTCTGCCAATCCTCAGAATGTTGCATTTTGTAATATTAATTTGGAGGAGCCAGTGGTTTGACCATTGTTCGAGTCGGTCTGAGTTTGCCTGTAAATTTTCTTCATCATCCTCGTTGCGGATCACGGTCCAAAGCTTTATATCGTCAGCAAACATGGCAAATTCGCAGTCCAAACCATGGATACAGTCATTAATATCGATGAGGAAGAGGATAGGGCCAAGAACGGAGCCTTGAGGTACTCAGATCGTAACCGTCACCTATGCCGATTGCTGGCCACCAAAACGAACAGTCTGGGACCGACCGACCAAAAAGTTTTCAATCCACTTCAAAAGCTTGCCTCTCACCCCTATGCGGCTGAGCTTGTATGGGAGATGTTGATGTGGCACGCTGTCAAAGGCCTTCTTGAAGTCTATGTAGGCCACATGCACAACGTTTCCTTCATCAATCGCTCGGGTCCACTGTTCAAGACAGTAGGGTAGATTGGTCAAGCAGGACCTCCCTTTGCGGAAACCATGCTGTGCATAGCACAGACGATGATTTTTCTTTAAAAACCGCATCAGTTTGCGTTTAATAATTCGCTCCATATTTTTGCAGCATATGGAGGTGAGGCTTACTAGTCGGCAGTTGTTTGCGAAAGCACGACTGCCATTTTTATGAATCGGTGAAATCCACGCAGTCTTCCACTAAGGAGGCAGTCTGCCTGCATCAAGAGAGGCTTGGAAAAGGAGACTCAGAGGTTCTGCCAATTCTGTGGCTAATTCCTTCAACAACTTTGCCGGTATTTCGTCAGGACCCGGCGATGTCCCTTGTTTTAGCTTCAGTAAGTCCTGTTGAACAATAGGTTTTGTAAGAACCACTGAGTCAATTGTCGGGATATTGTTCACATTACAGTAATTAGTGAGTACAGCGACTTCTCTCGTAAAAACCGACTGAAAGCACCTGGACAGATGCTCAGCCTTTTCGTCGTCCTTGTAAAGTTCAACGCCATCATCCTTTTTAACATAGGAATGGAATGCCTGTTGCGAGTACTTTGTCTTATGAAGTTGAGAAAAAGCTTTGGGGTTTCTCCTGCACTGTCTAAAAGGTTATCCTTGAAGTTTTCGCGTGCTTTGTAAACAAGGCAAATTACCGTATTCCGCTGAGCGTTGTACTTATTTCTTGATTCACTTATCTTATCCCTAAGATATGCTTTCCAAAGCTTTTGCTTACGTTTTACTTCAAGTTTCAGTGAACCCTTTAGCCATCGGGCCCTCTGGGGATTTTCTTTTTCGACATAGCGCAGTATCTGGTGATAAGTTCATTCAGTACGGCCTTAAGTTCCAACCAGTCCCTGAGGACACACCCCGTAAATGCTGCTTTCCGGTCTCTACGACGCATGTCGTGACGCATTTGGTTAAAGTCACCACGCCATATGTTGCGTCTGATCAAGACTCTTTGATCAGTATATAAAAGGTCTATAGGTCTATAGGTCTATAGGACCAGACTAATGCTTTATGAAATTTACTGACCTTCTCCAAGTTTGCAGTTAATTTTTAAATGCAATTAAAAAGCACCGATCTCTAGATTGAAGTTTCTACCAAAAAGCAGACAGCGAATGCTGGCGGACCCACTGTCGGGTCGAATCTCACGCAGCTGTGTCCTGCAGCCGCAGAATATCGGTGAAACAGGAGTGTATGGGCTTTTGGCTACTACCTGGGCAGTTAATATGGAATCACCTTATCCTAAAGTATACCTTGAGGTTGATTTCCAGAAACCTGCTTTGGGCGATTATTTCTCCGGTAATTGAATGAACTGTCGAGATTCGCTTGTTGTTCTTAGTGTAAACCCCTTACTTGAATGCTATTTTCGCCGCAGTGAATGTACTGGCTTATCGATCTTACAGTGAGTGACCGATCTCATGAAATGTTTGCTGCAATTCTTAAGTGCGTTTTCGATTAGTAAGGATCACTTGCTTGCGGTTGTAATACTGATAATCCTATGGTATAATCTTATAAAATTTCGGACTCGGAAGGAAGTCAGCTTTTGAACACACTGCTTTAAAATCTCCTTCGCAAAAAATGACTACTTAAATCGTATGCAATTTTCTGTTTGATTTTCGATGGTCTGACAAATTTAAATATATCTTGTAGAAACAGTGGACAAAAATATGCTTTCTTTAAGTCAATTAATAGATAATCGTGTCGTCTTTATATTTTATACTCAAGGAAGGCGTATAATTAGGTTTTAAAAAAGTTAGCTAGTTGCCGAATATTTTGGAGCCTTATTTGTCGTTTCATTAGCGCTTTGTGATTTCAGTCTACAAGGTGCATGCGTTCCGCGTAAAGAAAATCGCATATTTTTTATGCCATTGAAAAGATATCATACAGGGTTCATAAAAGTTTGCAATGGATGCGGACTCTGTTGTACATTTCATGAGGAGCTGTCCTAAACGGCCAGGTACGATGCTACACGAATGGACATTGCGCGGTCTTGAAAAATCTCATAATAAGAAACTTTTCAATAACCCGATTATACTCCTTCCTTGAGAATTAAATATAAAGAAGACGTAATTCGCTATTAATCGACTTAAATAAAGCATATTTTTGTTCATGGTTTCTATAAGATATATTTGAATTTGTCAGATCATCGAAAATCAACGTGAAAAATGCATACTATTTAATTAGTCATTTTTACGACGTACGGTTTCTACAGGAGATAAGAAAGCCGTGTGTTCAAATGCTGACATCCTGTTGAGCCCGAAATGTTATAGGATTATGCCGTAAGATAATCAGTATTCCAACCGCAACCAAGCAATCCTTTCTAATCAAAAACGCATTTCGAAATTTTAGCCAACATTTCATGAGATCGGTCACTCACTGAGTTATTGAGAGCAGTTGTCACTACTAACGGTCAAGGTATCACAGGGCCACACCAAAAAATTATATCCACCAGTCTAACCACGACCGGAAGGAAAATACCAGTTGGTGTATAGAATTAATATTTGGAAGTCTTGAGACCTGATCACCAAGTATGCATGCGATACGGGGGGCTGAGCTGCAGCGCTGCGTCCACTACGTTAAGACGAGGATGACAGTTAAGAGGAAGGGACAAGACTATCAAAAGGTCAGTTAGTCTTGCACCTCGGCAGAGAGTTCACCTTCAATTTCACATGGCAGTTATTCATACCCACGTCGTTAATTTTGGAAGCTTTTTTGAAATATGGTGTTGCTACTGGGAAAATATTGCGACCAAACCTTTGATATTAGATTAGTGAAGAATACGGCGTGACCGTTGGGGGTCTTTAGTCAGCTTTCGTGCTGGAAGACCATTTATTAGACCCCTTTTTCGACATTGTCGGTGTCCTTAAAAGCCATCAGGTGGTAACTGTGGGTAGACTTAGTTGCAAGTCAGTCGCAGTTCGGAAATCTCAGCTATTCATGAACAAGAATTAGTCAAAATAAATTTGAACAATTTGTCTGGGCACATAAAAATATTTCTTACCCCGTATTGTTACCACCTGGAACCGCGAACGGTCTGGTGAACCCTCTTCTGTCGGGCGCGTTTTGTCGTTGCTGTTCATGTTGTTGCTTTTGTTGTTGTTGTTGTTTTTGCTGTTGTTGTTGTTGTAGTCCTGATTGTTGTTCTTGCTGTTGTTGTCGTTGTTGTTGTTCTTGTTGTCGCCGTTGTTCTCGCCGTTTCTCCTGTTGTTGTTGCTGTCGGCGTTGTTGTTCTTGTTGTTTTTCATGCTGGTTTTCTCGTTGTCTCCGATCACGCAGCGCCTCCAGTGAATCTTTTTGTTCGTTTTGACGATTAAACTGCTGGTTCTGTAACCCTAGTCGTTGTCGTTCTTCTTGCTGTATCTCCAGCTGCAGCTGCGCTTGCTCGACGGTCCTTAGGTGCTTTTGTTGATTTGTTGATGTTTGCCGTTCTTGTTTTCGAATGGATTTCCCTTTGCTAGTCGTCTTGTGTCCCAGGGCCTCCACCAACAAGGGCTTCAGAGTGCCACTGGAGTGTCTTCAGAAAATGATCAGTCACAATTTGACATTATGCAGGAAAACCAAATTGCACCCTTTTGTCGGGTGTTAAATTTAAAAAAGGAGAAATATTTTGCTAAATGGGTACAAGAATAAATATTTTTATACATGTTTTCTATGAAATACGTTTTAATTACTAGGCGCATCGACAATCAATGGTAAAATTTCATACTAATTAATTAGCAATTTTTTACGGAGTGTGGTTTCTGCAGGCGGCCGAAAAGAAGTTAATTCAAAAAGCTGACATCCTGAAGTAACCGAATTATCTTGGGATTATGCGGCAAGATGTTCAATATTATAATCCTACTTAAGTAATCTTTTTGAGTCGAAAATGCATTTCAGAGTTTCGGTTAGCATTTCATGAGTTAGCACATCTACTGTAAGTCCCCGATCTGAGATGAGATCATAGGGAACGATGCTGGTGATCTTGGCAACACACTCGCTCGCAGAGGAAGGAGGCTTCCGATGTAGGTGCAGTTGGTGGACCGTTCTCCCATTTAGGCTGGAATCCAGTAGCTAATGGTACGTTAGTGATATTTTCTGTATTCGTAATAAGGTATCAGTAACTGTGTTTTCGTAATCGTTGACGTGACGAGTGACACATAAAGACCAGGTAGAATATGTCGAATAGAAAAGTTGCAACTCGTGACCTCATGCGCTTTGACTGGTCGTCCTTCGATCACGTAAGGCGTTTTGTTGGGGTTTCGTCAGGCTCAGTATTCACTGAGATGCACTGAGTCGAAAGCGGACATTATTCAACGTGTTCAGTCACCGGAACACGTTGACAGGATCTTGCCGGCGCAAGCTCTGTGTGGTGGGCCGACCACACCTCAGCATAAGTCCCAATTTACTCCTAAGATGGCGCGCATTCATGACGTTCCGAAGGAGTATCCCTGCAGTTGAACAGTTTGAAACGGCCTTTTCAATCTCCCTCGTTTTTGTCGGCAGTACTATTCTACCGAATGACGCATTAAATACGATACTTTGCAATAACACCTAAAACACTTCATACAGAGGAAACATTAGTGAGTATTACAATGCATCTCTTAACATTTAGCCGGGAAGGGAGGACTTAGGATATATTATATGACAGCTATTTTTTATAGAAAATGGCTACCCAATCTAGAGTTATATTGACGTAAATAGTACTGTTCCCACAAACTAAAGAGTAATATCTCACGAGTCCTTAGCATTGAAGGCAGCAAGTAAAAACCAACCGCTGAATAATTTAGAAATTCTGAACGTTAAGCAACTTGGCAACAGAACGCGATAGCCAAGCGGGTTGTACAGTTTTGTATTTCATCACATTTAAACAAGCAATCCGGAAAAAGAAAACGAGACTAAATTGTCAAAGGTAAATTAGTTCGGTACCTCGCCACAATACCATACTGTCCGATAATTCGCTTTAAGCAATTCCTTCTTCTTCTAACGGACGGCAGTCATTTTAGATAAAGTGGAGTGGGGGGACTCACCTTGCAGATGGTCCGGGTCTAACGACAGAATGAGACGCATGGGCATCTTTGTCTTCCAGTGGATTGCTACAGGTACTTGAAGCCGCCTCTGTCGACTCATGATGCACAAGAAGTTCCAAACTGTCCAGCTGCGCACCAAGCTGCAAAAGAAAGACTCCTAGTAGTGTACACAGATCAAGCTCGTAAAATTGATCAAAGTGCCACCAATAAGACAACAGCTCATTATTAACTAAAGTCACCCAATTAACTAGAAATGAACATTTCGGGATACTGTCTTTGACAGCAAAGCGTCTTAGATGTTGATTGCCGGTCGCCGTGTCACGTTCTATATTGATTGTTACCCATCAGAGCTAGGCCAAATCGAAACTATCCTCGTTTCCTGATAGCCTCAGGACGAAAGAATGCGATTTTTCCATTGAGACTTTGTATTCTAGACCTTTGTTCCCGGGATGTCACGTCAGTCCTCTTCAAGGAGGCACTGCTTCGATGCGCGCCACTCACATAAGTACTAATGAAGCGTCAGGTGATGGGAATAAAAGACTCACTGCAACGGCAGGAAACATCTGGAGTCGTTTACCGGATCTGGTGCAGTTGCGGGCAAAGCAAATACGTCGGAGAAACTGAAAGACTGCCCAGGACGCAATTCGCCGAGCACGCGGCATCAGTGCGGAGAATTAATGCCAACCATTCGACCAGACCCAGCCACACGCTCCATTTCGATGAGGCCCAAATTCTCACAAGATGTGATAACCGCGTGGGCCGCAAGTTGCTTGAGTCATGGTTTACGTGACCCCCGTGTATTAACAAGTGCAATGACCTCCTCGCCCCATATTTAATGCTGAGACTTAGTTTGGCCAAAGTGATAAGCCACTCGGGAGCGTAAGGCCGTTGAGCCAGGTGGCCGAGCAATCATCGCGCAAACACTCAATAAGGGGAATGACATTTCAGCACTTAACGACTCTCATGCCGGCCATCAAGCCATTAGCGTACCAGAGCGCAATCATCCTCGATGAGGCGGAGAGTCATTAACTATCACAGGCATGCAGTAGCATAACGACTTCATCTTTTAAATACTGCGTCTTTCTGTGTTTGAGGTATCCGTGTCGGGTATTGTTTCTGATGATGGGTTCGAGCGTGAATCCGTCCAATCATGTCTGAGAGCTAGGACAGTAGTGGCAGCTGCTTGCGTAAGTCTGTGGGCCAAGCTTACGTGTGTGTTGCTCTTAGAAGCTCGGCTCTGTCTGGCGGACACACCCCAGTAAACGCCTCGACCGTCTGGCTAAACCAGATGAGACTATCGGTGTGCGTATTCCTACACACCACAACCGCACTCCCTTCTCTTTCCCAACCCCTTTCCCACATTTCTACTCTACTTTTTTCCCCCACGATCGGAAAGTCCTATGGCGAGGACTGAATGCAACCACGTAGGTGGCCCATGCCAAACGGGTCGTTCTCTCACTGAACTGGTACGTGACCCACAGCGGAGTTCGGCAGCCGTCTGGGACGACGTAGCAGCCCTATTTGGGGACAGCACTGCATTCGCCCTCGGGGGAGAAGGTATCCTTAACCACCTGCCAGGTTCATGACATCTGCGCGCAGACCGTGGTTCGCAGACTGCAATACATGCGATCGAAACAGTCAAACACGAACCAATAATCTATGTCTTCCCCCTCTCCCCTCCGCCCCACCCCACAGGCTACTAGGGTGATCCTATACACTCTAGTAGCCTTGAACTTTCGTACCCCTTTAGACGGATAACGACGCTGGCCGCTCGGGAAGTGGCGCGTTACAAGGTGGACATCGCCGCACTCAGTGGAACCCAATTCTTCGACCAAGATCAATTTGATGATGTGGGTGCCGGTCACACCTTCTGGAGCAGCCGCCTCAAGGCAGAGCGACACGACACCCCTGTGCCCTTTGTCCTCCCGGCCGACATCGTGCGAAGCCTTCCTTGTAGCGACGGCTGATCAATCCGGCCAACTACGAATACCTCTCCCGGAACCGACTGAACCGGGTGAAAACCAGTGAATACAGGCACAGCGATCTTCAAAGCCAACCGCATCACCACTGTCAAGCCAACTGCGAAGCTTGAAGGCACCAACTGTCACCACCACGCAACGCCAACGCCCAATCTCCTCCAACATGCCCACGGTTTTATCAAACGCTCTGGGTACCAACTAGTTTTGCTGGACATCTTCGAAGCAAATGCAGCACCTGGACGACACCACCTGATATCTTCGCGTCTACATTTACCTCGCTCTCTACGTTGATAATCAACTCTAACCGCAATTCCGATCTCCCGTTGCCATCCTCCATTGCCTCAAAATCTTCTGCGGCGGCTCCTGCCCCTACCAGTTGTGTGTGTTTGTGTGTAGTGGCAGACAGGTGGGCTGAGAGTCAGGCTACAACGGATCCTTCTTAACTTGACCTCTGGCATTCTCCGATACTGCCGATCCATCCCGCCCACACTGTCCCCCTACATTTATCTCGTCCATTGGCCTAGTTAGTCACTGGCTAATCCACCGCACGGAGCCGGGCAAACCAGTGCCTTGAACACTAACCGACACTTGCCACATCCGCCTCTACTCCGATACACTGCCCGACGCACATTCAGCCACCGCATGGGCCTATTAGGTCACATGCGCATTCGGAAAAACCTGTGGCAGACAACCGTTAGATATACCATACCAGCACACTTCCTCAACCAGCACCCGTACCACAAGTCAACATCACCCATTCTCGCACAATGTGAGTACTTAATTAGCACCTCTCACTTACGGCCTTTTCTCCGTGTCGCTTCTCTGCTACATGTGTGATCCGAGTCGGAGAATATCAGGGCGCGCCAAGTGCCGGGGCTTGGACGGCTGCCGTCTGACACCTAGCTTAGTCCACGCAGCCCGCCCAGTTTTCTGTGTTTGTGTGTAGTGGCGGACTGGTGGGCAGAGAGTCAGGCTACAACGACTCCTTCTTAGCGTGACCTCTGGCACCCTCACGCATGTGAGTAGTGTGTGTATTTTGGGAGTGTCTTTCGGTCGATGACTGACTGGTCACGTGGCCTTTTTATGGTGATGAGCCCGGCTAAATGCAGGGTTACATCTCACCTTTCTGGGCTTTAAGGATTGTGTGCCTCTGCTATACCATGATTCAGCAAACCATGCCCCCCAACCCCCTCCCCCAGTCTGCTGTTTGTTGGCAGTTCTCTGGCACCAGTAGATGCGTTTGTTCTTTCGTAGGGTTTACAGGTCGCCTGCATGGTTACCCAGTCAGCCTTCTATTTCTGACCCGTTTTTGTTGTTGGCAACAATCCCGGTCAAGCGATTGTTGTGGACGAGAGGGTGTGTAGGTACACCTAAGTGCGGGTCCAACCGTGCCAGACGCCTGTTACATTTCCCCTTCCTGGTCTTGTTGACCATGTCTTGACACCAGACCCAAGTGGGAAGGAGAGAGTGCTGTAGATGCAGGGCAAGTCCACCATCAAAATATTAAAGGAATCATCGTGCCTGTTCTCTCCCTGCTGTGAAGCACACGGTGGATCTCGTCGGCAACGAGGTTCAAAATGATGTTACACTTGCCGAGGGGTAGCGTTCAAGTGGTTTACGTTGCATTCACAGGGGAATGGTGTGTTCAAGTGACGTATAGGCAACTGTGATTCTGTGGGCGCACGTGCGTCCGAGTTGAAATCGGTCGAGTGACTGCAAGTCAGCACGTCTGGAACCGCTGGCTGTGAAGGTGACAAACCTTTACGCATTAGAACCTTAAACAAGGACGCCAGACATGGCCGTGATGGCTTTCGGCCATACTTATGAATAGGATTGATTGCGATAGAGCATCAAACACCATCGACACGAGGGGTTTGTCAGGCTAATTGAAATGAATGTCAATTAAATAAGAGGAAAATGTTGTTTTTAACGCTCATCAAAAAGCGTCTATACAGGGACAACTGACGACTGATAACAGCCACCGACATTAGCCATCCCAACATATTGGAATCTATTGCCAGGTGGAGCGGAAAAATATCAATAGTTGAAAAGTCAGAAATGACATTAACGTACGGATTGCAAGCTGTCAGGCACGGTAAAATCACGAAATGCTGGGTGCACCCCTCCCGACTCTGAACTGCTGGCAAAAGCCAGCATTTCTATAGTGCTGAGGACGGCGTCTTTCAATCTACACAGCTTGGGAACATCCTAGAAGGTAAAAAGACACTGTCAAGTATCAGTCATCTGTTAAGTTGCAGACGCTTGTTTTTCAGGTGGAATGGAATCAGCAGTTACATTTTTCTATTGGCAAGGCGTATTGGAGGGAAGGGAGGGGGGGAGAGAAGAAGGAATGACTAACTGGATTTCGATGATCAGGTGGTGGGAAACTCTGTCACAGCGCAGTTAATGGTAACTTCGATGTTGGGAGTTGCTGAAGTCTCTCTAACACGAATGAAAACCTGCAGTAAGGCTTGAAGGGCTTCTTTCACCACACAAAGTGTCTCTAATTGCATAAGTTGTGCGGAAATAACTGCTTCACCTACGTCAAAGCACTTTAAATCAGATTCTCGTTGAAATAATTAAATTACCCTAGTGGACTCAAGAGTGACTGCTTAGGAAATTCTGGCTAAGTGTCATCTTTTCGTATAAAATGTGATAGGCTGGACGGCTACCTTTATTTAGTTATGGTAAAACTCACAACTCCTAGGTGCGATCCTGTTGCTTGGGTGGTTAGAGCATTAGCTGCACTCATGCCTTGATCATGCTTTCGTGGGCTCAAATCCCAATGAGGCTGGCGAATAATTTTTACAATTTTCTCAAAATGAAAATCTGCCAAAACACCTATTAATTCAGTACGTCCGATCGTCATCCGGTGTATTCTAGATTGATTGCGTAGGAAATCATAATTGGTGGAGTCTATAAGTTGCAGTGGCTAGGCGGATAACTTAATCCAAATATTATCAAACTCACAGCTCCCGGTCAGGGCCTACTAACTGAGTCCGTCAAACAAAACTTATGTATATATACACATAAACATAAACATAAACATATATATATATGTTGATGACACATTTGTCATTGTCAAGAGAAACCAATTAGACCAACTTCACATGAATCTTAACTCCACATTTCCAGGAATTCAGTTCACATTTGAAACAGAGGTTGACGGACAGCTCCCATTTCTAGATGTCCTCGTATGCCGAAAAACTGATGGATTCCTTCAGACTTCAGTTTATCGCAAAGAAGCATACTCCGAGGTCATCCTACACTTTGAGAGTAACCACCCCATCACTCACAAGAGGAGTACTGTCTACAGCCTACTAAACCGAGCTAAAACACACTGCTCTGATGAAGAAAGTTATCAAGCAGAAGTGAAATACCTTTTCAAATTATTTTCCCACAACGGCTACCCGCGCCACTTTGTGCATCATTGCATGAAACATGAGTTTAAACAGAAAGGTATTTCGAAAACAGCGGCCACCCAAGCACCAAAAACTT
>CACRXP010000084.1:1165993-1178624 GCA_902702965.1 Spirometra erinaceieuropaei
GAGGAGGAATGTCAACCGACTTGGTGCCAGTCAGAAAAAGTTGGCCAAAATTACCTCATCAATGTGTTCTTTGAAACAAAGGTCACAAAGTTGTAGGCCACAGTGAGCGAACATCGTTCGAGGGTCATACGGACCCTTACAAAGGCAGCAGACCACATGTTGAGATGTTTGGTTTCCTCTCTTTGCTAAATAGCATTGTACGCGTCCCTCCAACTCGACGTTTTGCTCCATCTCAGACTCATGAACCTCAATGTGACAGTGGATACACTTCGCGGACCTCGACGAAGAGGTCGCTAAAAGGCACGGACGCCGACAAAAGCTGTGGCCGCATGGTAGCAGGTAGGGATTTCGAAAGCTGACATGTGCGAGGCAAAAAACGGACTTAAGTGTACGAACTGAAGCAGGCGTTATCCTATTAGGGTAAACAGATGGACAAACACTCTTACTGAGCAATTTTTTCATCTGAAAGGCTAAGACCTCAGACCAAAAAAACTGTTACTAGCGTGTTATGACCCGGAAGGAGAAACAAAAAGAGAGCCGCCTCGAACGACAAGCACTTTTTGACGGGCTGCAAACACGAGGGGTTTGTAAATGACCCTGGGGCTATTGTTGCTCATCGTTCTCACGCCACCTGCATAGCGAGGTCGGGGTGTTATGGTCATTGGGTCAAGGGGCGAGGGGAAGAGGTGACATAAGCTGTGAGGGATGTTTGTACGTCGAGTACGTTGAGCACATATGAATGTCATCAGGAGGTTCGGACGGCGTTGTGAGCAAAGCCATCACACGTGCCTGACGTTGCAGTGCACGCCGGTCGGCCATCGGACTTCACGCAACCGGCTTGGTCCCCTGTTCAGAGCCTTAGGTCGTGCCTCCACGCAACTTACGCCCTCCATGACAAGCGTCTGATTGACTCGATCTATATCTGGAGGTCCAAACGCAAGTCCTATCAAAGTTTGCTATTCCCCCACCAATCAGGAGAGGTCCCAGCGAGGGAAATTTTTTATTGGCCACATGTTGCGCCACTGTCTACGTCAACTGCGTTAATCGTTCGTGAGAACGACAGCCCCGCGGAGCCTCTCGTACGTAGAAGGACTAATTTAACGGAAGAATGCCCGCAGTACGGAGGGGTTCCTTATTCCCGTGTCCAAATTTTAGGGGAAAGTCGAAAACGTCTGATTGTACCCGACCCAAAACTTAGTCTTGATTCTAACAAGGGTTTTTGGATGTGGTCAGGAAATTTCAAATTATCTCGTAACATTAGTTATAATAGCCTGTCGTGCATTCACTGAGTTAAAGGGCGGATAAATTTTGTGGGCAGTGTAAATGAGCAATGAGCGTAATAGGCAAAATAATGAACTTACAAATCCCCGCACACGCCACAGATCAGCTCTTTTGCTTCATCCATGCCAAAAGTGTTGCTGAAATCACAAGACAGTTGATGAGCTGTTGGATCCGATACCATGGTGGGTGTTTCAACAGCAATTCGGACTAGCCAATGAGGTACGCGCACTGACACGCAAACTCGTTTCCTGATAGGCAGAGTCTGTTCTGAGTCGAGGCGGTGTGTCTGTGATGTTGAGGGGTGACTAAATGTTTGTTCACACTGTTGCCGCCGCCGCCACCGCTGCCGCCGATGAAATACCAACCGAAATTACGAAGTGTTTTCGATTAGAAAGGATTATGTAGGTGAGATTTTAGTATCAATTATACCCAAACAATTATCTCAGGAAATTTCAATCACGCCAGACTGTCAGCCTACGAATAAGCCGCCTCCCGGCCGCCTATGACGATCACACTCGGTAGAAAAAAGTACAACATATGTAGTATGCCTTAACATAAATTGTAGATGTTCTTATAAATTTGAACATATTTTTAGAAAACGTTGCAAAGAATCAGCCTTTCTTGTACCCATGTAACTGTGAATTACACCGTCCTAAGTCTTTTTCTCGAGGAAAATGTTATTGTCGATTTTTAAAATATAACATGGTCTACCGAAGATCCAAAAAACGGCCGGACAATTTGTCCGATTTCGGACAGGCTCAACCATCCTTATCACGCGATAGCTAGCCGGTTAGTTGAGAACCTCAAGCCCGTCCAGAATCAACTAACAGCACTTAGTTATAGGGATACTTTCGGTTTCATTGAAGTTTTTGCGGACCTGACCTAGACGGAATGCTGATGCTTTCGCTAGGCGTCTCAATAATCCGCACCAACGTCCCAGACACAGTGGCAGTCGATTCTGTCTGCAAATACGTATCGGCCAATCAGCAGGAAATAGGAAATGCGAGGGACGCACCAAGGGAACTATTGCTAAGATGTGCACTGAATTGGCAGTTCCTGTTTTGACAAAGAGCTATATAGAAAAGTTGATGACTTAGCTATTGACTCCGCTTCTGGTAATCTTTTGGCCGATGTCGTCATGGGTAAATTGGAGAGAATGTAACTAGGCGATCAGATCAATAGGCTAGGACATTATAGACGCCATGTTGATGATATCTTCGCAACCGCTACTGCAGAAATCAACACAGCTGCCATCGCTGATAGAGACGAACAAGCGAGTTCCAGGTAGCAGTTTCGATTTCCGCACAGGTGTCTCGACAACAATGTGCTGCCTAAGTGTGTTTCATACAAACCTCTAATTAACACAGTGCTGGCGAGACGTGCGGTACTAAAGCACGGCCGACGAATGATCCGAGTGCTCCTTTAAGACTGTCACTCAAGTATCCGCAAATTCCGTCAGAGGATTTGCGGCAATTCGCATCTGCCTGCCCTCCGCTTTTGTCACGCTGCCTTCCCGTCCGCCTCACACTCCTTGTCGATACGCTTCTGGGACGCGCGAGGCTTGTCACTAGCCTCGCGAGTGCTTCAGGCCAATCAACGCTGTCCCCACTCTGATTGGCTGGCGGGAGCGGTGACAACGGAGGGCGCACACGCGCTGGGACACAACACCTCGAAGGCGGACGCAGACAACAATTTGCCTGGAGAGTGCGCTCGCGGCGACTGCCTACAGAGCCTTTGTGTACGCACTTCCAAAACAGTAAACGTTGTCTAACTCAAACCGCCTTCCCTGATTTTGATTGGGAATCTTTGTCTTGTCAACCACACTACTTTCGACAGATTGACCAAGAGAAAGCAAGGTGCTGAGAGTTTATGGGCGAGGACGGCACAAAACTGATTCGCCAGAGGCTTACCGAACGAACTCGCACACAAAGAGCGACCCGCGAAGCAGCCCAAGATAGAAAATTTTGTAGGCTGCCTGCTCCAATGTCATCCAAGAACGACAAACTGGCGCAAAACTTGTAGTTAAAGGAGCTGACGGAGGAAAAAAATACAAAAATACGAAATACTTTTACTCCATCCTGACTAAGGTTTCAAAACTGCCAGTTGTGCACCTAATAGGAGGAAAACATTTTTAAGTGTCCAGATGGTGCCATCGAGACAACAGAGAGCTACTGGTCTTCGAACTTTATTGCCATGATTTCGGACTTTTAACAATGTCCGGGATGTTGTTGCGCACTGTCAGGTAAGGCGGCATCAGTATAGCTACAAACTTTTGCCAGTGAAACCAAATGTTCTGGTATATGCTCTGAAATAGACACCTGCAGTCAAGCACTTGCATTTTTTCCGAAAGGATTATATTATTCTGTTACTTATGCAATCTTACTAGGTCTTTCTATTCTCTGGCACCTTCAATATATTTGATAGAGAAAAAAATAAGATAAGCAGAATGATATTAATGGCAAAGTCAGGGGAGACTGTACCGGCCATTTCTGGCTTATTAGCCGTCGTCAACCAGCCACACCCAACCCCGAAGTGTGGAACACCCGAGGCTCGAACTCGCGATCTGTTTGTTAGAAGTCCACGCCTCTAACCACTGGGCCACGAACCCGTTGCCCTGTCTGTTTTCGATCGGGAATACACAATGGTAGGGGGCGCTGACCGATCGTTCTTACGGAACTCATGCGTTCCGTTGTGCCTTATGGACTCTCTCTCTCTCTCTCGAGCCCAACCACACACACACTTCAACACTTCGGGGTTGGGTATGACTGACTGAGGACGGCTAATAAGTCAGAAATGGCCATTCTAATCTCCCTTGTTTTTGTCGGTTATATAATTCTGCCTATATTATGCGCCGCTGTGCGGCTGCTGGTTGGGTTCGAGAGAAAGATTATGAGGCACAACGGGACGAGTGAGTTCCGTTAGAACGATCTGTGGGCGCCCTCCTACCACATTAAGATAACTTACAAAGACAGACGGACTGGAAAGGTTGTTTCTGGCATGTCAGACGTTGTCAGTCAGCCATATCCAACCTCTAGGTGTGGAAAACCTGTGGCTTGATCCCGCGACCTGTTAGTCCAAGGCTTCGGACTACTGAGCCCTAAGAAACCTATGACTTTTCGGCAGGCACAAAAGCATAACCGACTAAGACGGGAGATTGTAACCGCCATTTCTGGCGGATTGATCGTCGTCAGCCAGTCATACCCAACTCCGACGTGAACAACATCTATATCTCCATCCCGCGACCTCTTTGTTATAAGTTAAGCACCTCAAACTACTGAGCCACGGGTTCGTTGTTCTGCCGTTTGCGATCGGGAATATACAATGGTAGAGCGGCGCTCAGCGACCATATTGGGGAACTCACTCGTCCAATATTGCCTTAGAGATCTGTCTCGAGCCCAACCAGCAGCCGCACAGCGGCGCATGATATTGGCAAAATGGTGTTACCGACAGAGAAAAGAGAGAATAGAATGGCCATTTCCTGGCTTCTTATTCTTCGTCAGCCAGTCATGCCCGACCCCGAGGAGTGTAACACCTGGGGCTCGATCCCGCGGCCCGCGATCCCTTGTCTTCGTAGGTTATGTCATTCTGCCTATATTACGCGCCTCTGTGCGGCAGTTGGTTGGGCTCGAGATAGAGTCCTAAGGCACAACGGGATGCGTGATTCCCTCAATGCGATCAGTGAGTGTACCACGACCATTACATGTGTATATGCATATATTCCCGTTCTGTGCTTCTGCTACTTAAGGTTGAGTAGTCAGCATGTTGCGACCGACACATACTCAACGCGCTGCGGAGTAAATTGTCGTTTGCATGATAGAAGTCCAATCAAAATCGTCTTGTACAGGGACAAATCTGTGACTTTCTTCAGAAAACGGGTCAACCGGGACTTGAACTGATTATCTTAATTAAATGCCCTCTTTAAGGCAGTATAATTTTGAGGTTTTGATCCTGCAAATAATTTCGTTGGCAAATTTCCTACCAGCTCTCAGAGTTACTTTGATCAATTCTGGTGTGATCTTATGCTCTTTCCATATTCCTGAAAGCTTTAGGAACCCCTACCGTCTGTCATGTTGACACAGCTTCCGTCGGCGACCATGCCTTCTTTCAACACCTACGTCCACGCATGTGAAATGCATTTATTGCCACGTTGAGTTCCCTGTATCTGAAATTAAGCAGAATTTCGAGTTGGAGGAAAGGGTGCAAAGGCGACGCGAGCAGGAATCCCGGCTTGTTGCCTGCTACCTCTGTAGGAGTCTGTATGACCACTGTTCGGTGTGTCCTCACTGCCATCAGCCGGAAAGAAGTTCGTTTAAAAGACGGAATCCTAGGATGGCTAATTAATAATAAAATCAAGCAGCAGGATGATTAGTTTTTACAACTTTACTTAATTATTCTTTTCGAAACGAAAACGAATTTTGGAATTTCCTTTAACATTTCATGAGTTAGGCCTACCTACCATAATGTATTATACGCCTTTGTTTCCAAGTTGTGCTTATGCCTATATTCTACACATTCACAGCTGAAACTTTATTTTCACGAGATTTCTTAGATTGACGTGTATTCATTGTTACAGGCCCTTCAAAAACATCTACCCGTAGGTCTAAAACACCGACAATGAGACATTTTTATATTTTCCATCCAGCATCCATGCCAATGACGTCTTTGATTATCGCGACTCCGATAAATAAAATTTGAAAACCTGTGTCTTCTTTTTAATCCTCTTGTCCTATGGAATTCCTCATAAAGATTAACTTTTCGGGTCCTACAATCGAACAGCATACACAAAAGCCTTACGATTCTAATAACCATCATCAGCAGTGACTGCATTTACAGAAGTTTGCGTCGCGGAAGCGGAGGCCATGTAGGCTTCCTCGTACACCGTGAAAAAGCGTGAGAGAATAACAGGGAAACCTCCACGCGAGTCTCCGAGCTATCCAAAGCATAAAAAGGACAGAAACGCACACGGTTAACATTTCATGCATTTTTCATGATCGGTGCCCAGGATACCATTTGCTCAGAGGAAATATCTACGCTTCGGACGTGTTCACGATGTGATGTGAGTCGCTGCGCACTTCTTTGGGGTGTCAGTTGTGTATAAACTCGATGTTTTTGCCTAGGACACTGATGGTACCTACATTCAGGTTTCAACGTTAAGGATTTTGACGTCAAACTCCGACAGCACAATCATTCAAATGACCCCTTACTAAATTGTTTAGTTCACCGATGGGCTATATTCATTGCGTATTTTGTGATTGAAGAAGTAGTGGCCATTACATGATGTCCCTTTTCTACGATTATCATGTGTTGTGTCGGTATTATCCAAAAATCACTCGCAATTTTTACATTTTTTTCCCTTCGTACCTCACCTCAACACCAGCATGACGAAACTGTCATGACCCTTTCGAGAGATATTTGTCCGTGAAAATCAACATAGTTTGATCTAAGATTAGTCATACCGAATTACTTTCTTAATTACTGCATGATTAAAAGTTGATATTTAGAGTATCGCAGCAAGCGTTTTATGTATTCTTTCGAGCAGCTCATTTTAGATCGCTGTTCATGGTCTTCTCGCCATGGAGAACATCAAATATTTACCAATTTGTCTTATTATTTTTCACAAATCCCAACCATTTCAGGACGCCCTTCGAGAAATGACCTCTGTCCCCTCAATTTTCTACGCTGACTTTTAAATAAAATATAAGACTGAACATTCTTCGTTGGATATGCAAAAATTGTCCCGCATAAGGCAGAATGCATCAATTATTCCAAGCGAATTAGAACAGATCGGTTCCGGAAACTGACGAGGAAGGGCCATCCACAGCTCAGTCGTTCAACCGAACTGACCTTGAAATCGTATACAATCCATAGGTCTCGCTTGTGCCCTTGTGTAATTTGCCTTCGTAAGGTTAACGCCTAGGGTGCTCGAAGCCTGTGTAAAAAAATCGGCAGCTTGTTCCCTATTGATCGACTACCCTTTGTGGAATCTTGCTCTGCATTCGCATGAAGGTCTCAGCGTCGCAAGTGTGCGTGCTCTCAGATTAATCATATGAGAGAGATATGCCTTCTTTTGGAAATATCATTCTACAGGTTTCAGCGAAAAAGCCTTTAATGCCCAACAGATAAAGTAGGTATACAAACCAAGCAAAATCAGAAGATCACAAGTGACAACTGCCGAAAAACTCAACTGTCGACACCATGAAGAATCGCTGGTGAATGAGTTGTAAAATTCATGGCACTTTGGACTCCCTTCAGTACAGTGTTAACTTAGTGTGCAGATGACCGCAGTATTGTAGTTAATATAAACAAAGGAGGGGGAAAATCAGAATATAATGGGCGAAATAACTTAACTAATGTACAGGTAATTCGCACGTGAATAGAGAGCAGAAAACATGATTGCTAAATTTCAAAATCCCGCCAGCTGGTATTTCAGTTTCTTCCCGTTTAGTCTCCGTAAACGACCATATAGTAGGTGCATCGAGATGGTACGGTCGACATCGCAAAGGTTTCTAAATCGGAAGTCGGAAAAAAGAGATTGGGTTGGACCAGCTTTTGCTGATAGTAAGTGCGTACAAGAGTCTCTACAAGCAGTAGCCCCAGGCTGCTCTTCAGACTGATTGTGCCTTTATCAGTGTCCATTGCTGAGGCTATTAGCCCCCAGCGCGTGCGTTTACGATTGCCCTGTCTCAGGTAGTGTTCGTCAGGTAATCAGAGAAGGGGGTAGCGTTGAGTATTTTAGCAGTGCAAATGGACACATGTGATTGATAAGAGCAATCTATTACGGCTTGTCTTTCCATACAAACGGGGTGTGTGAATAAAAGGATAGGAGGTAGTCAGTGCCAATAAGATTTAGATAGAGCCGTGTCACAGGGGAGGAAGGGTGCGGGGACGCGGAGACAGACAGCACACTTAATCGATCCTTGCTCATGATAGACGCGGTGTGCACACGGGACCTGCTTCTTTAGCCTGATGACAGTCGCTTCTGCTGTTGTCAGTTAAGGGCTGACACAGTCGCTTAGAATATTTATGTGGGACTTTGTAAATTACAGGGAAGGCTTCCGTGGCATCCACACGATGCCCAGAATCAACCATGTGGGCGAGGATGGAGCTGTGTTTACTCTTAACTGCATCTTTCCTCAGCCATGCCGGCGGCTGTTCTCGTATTCCTGCGGATAGGCGACAACTCGTACGACCAATGCAGCCTGTTCCACAGCAGCATGCCGTTCATCCACAAGGGTATGTAAGCATGGAAAATAAAACATCAGACCTCTCCGTAGTACTGACCTGACCAAACTAGCTGAACCAAACTAGAATCGACAACCTAGGTAAGATTGGCAGATAATTACAGGAAACCATTCAGCTGTCCATGTGAGTTTATGCTGGCGAGCGCAGGAACAGTTATTTTTGGAAGACGAAGATGTGACCACTGGAACAAGAAATTTATTAGCTTGACGTTTCGGATTCTGAATCGGACCCATCATCAAAGACAGTCGCAGATAACGGTAATGGTGACACAAGGAGTGCAGGTGACAGCTCATTCGACGGGACCCGGCCATATTTTAAAGTTTCTAGATGTCCAAATACTCGCAAGGGGTGACGACCGCGTGAACCGCGAGCTGCTCGAGTCATGGTTCTCAGCCCCGCAATCCATCAACAAGCGCCATGACCTCCGGTCACCGTATTCCGTGCTGAGCTTTTCCCTGGGCAGAGGAGGGCGCGGGCGGGCAATTATCCCAGTGACAGTAAGCCAATTTGCCGATCAATCGTCACACCAGCATCTAACTCGGATGGCGAAATCGCGGCCATTAACGACTCGGGCGCGGACTGACAAGCCACCATCGCATCAATTACGACGCAAGAGGTGATTGTGAGAGCTGTTGATTACAGTACGCATATGATCCCACGGCAGTCACGTGCTATAAATATGGCACTCCTTTTTGCCACCCTTATCCTTATCTGCGACTGTCTCTGATGATGGGTTGGAGTGAGAATCCGAAACGTCAGGCCAATAAATGTCGTGTCCCAGTGATCACATCTTCGTCTTCTGAACTGCTACCTGGAACTCGCCTGTTCACTTTTATCAACAGTCATATTTGTCACGGAGCGATTCTATCGTGTGCATTTAAATGACTTTCATCTAACCGATGATGCAGCGCCCGACTCCTGACATTACAATCAATCACAAAGACGGTGCAAAAGTGATTTGACCAGCTGCGTTCTGTCCTTCGGTCGCTAGCTCCAGTGTCCAATGTGATTTGTCCTCATCGGACCGCCGTCCTTCACAACTACGTTATGCTGTCCATCTCTTCTTCCCCCTGTCAAACAATGCCTTCACAGAATTGCAGCCCATCAATCCATGTCAGGTTCGACCCCCTTTAGAACGGTGTTAACGCAGTGTGCAGATGACCGCAGTATTGGAGTTAATATAGACAAAGGAAGGGGAAAATCAGCATATAATGGGCAAAGTAGCCCAACTAATGTACAGGTAAGGAAATTCGCATGTAAATGGAGAGCAGAAAACATGCTTGCTCAATTTCAAAATCCCTCCATTTGTTTTTTTAAATTTCTTCCCGTTTAGTCTCCGTGAACGACCATATAGTAGGTGCGTCAAGATAGAATGGTCGACATCACGAAGGTTCCCAAATCAGAAGTCGGAGAAAAGAGACTGGGTTAGACCAGCTTTTACCGAGAGTAAGTGCGTACAAACGGCTCTACAAGCAGTAGCCTCAGGCCGCCTCTTTAGGCTGGTTCTGCCTTTGCCGGTGTCCGCCGCTGAGGTTATAAGCTCCCAGCGCGTGTGTTTACCCTCGCCCTGCCTCAGGTAGTGTCCGTCAGCCAATCAGAGAAGGGGTAGCGTTGATTGGTTAAGCAGTGCAAACTGACACATGTGATTGATAAGAGCAATCGATTGCGGTTCGTCGTTCCATACAAACGGGGTATGTGAATAAAAGGGGAGGAGAAGGAGGGGGGAGGGGGCAGTAAGTGCCAATGAAGGTTACAGTGCGTGACCGATCCCATGAAATGTTGGCCGAAAGTCTAAAATGCATTTTCGATTAGGAAGGATGACTTAGGTAGGGTTGTAATGTTGCTTATCCAGCAACATACTTCCATAGAATTTCGGACTCGCTAAGATGTCAGCTTTTGAATGCACTTCATTTCGACCTCCTATAGAAGCCACGCCCGGTAAAAAATGACTACTTAATTAGCATGTATTTTTACATTGATCTGCGATGGTCTTATAAATGCAAAATTTTTTTATGGAAAACGCACAAAATATGCTTCCTTTTACTTGTCCGGAAGAAAACCACACTATCTTCATATTTTATACCCGAAGAAAATGTATATTTAGGTTTTAAACAACGTTTCCAATTCTCGAATAAATTTGAGCCAGATCGGCCATTGCATTAGCTTTTGGCGATCTCAGCTTACAAGGTGCATGCTTTCCACTTAAGGAAAATCATATATTCCTCTATGTTTTTAAGAAGATGCCATATAGAGTTCAGAAAATTTTGCTATGGATCCAGATTGCCTTGGTAAACGGAAAAGTACGATGTTGTATATATGGACATCGCACGGTCTTGAAAATCTCGTAATTAGAAACTTTTTTTAAAACCTAAATATACACTTTCTTAAGGTATAAAATTAGAAGAAAGTCTGATTTTCTACCAAACGACTAAAATAAGGCATATTTCGTGCACATTTTTTATAAAATATATTTTGGATTTGCAAGACCATGGAAGGTCAATACGAAAAATGCATTCAACTTAAGTAGTCATTTTTTGCAGATTGCGGTTTCTGCAGGTCAGAAAGGAGTGTATCCAAAAGCCGACATCTTGGTGAGTCCGAAACGCTATAGCATTTTGCTTCATGCTAATCAATAATATAACGCCACCTAAGTAATCCTTCCTTCAGAATTTCGGCCAAAATTTAATGAGATCGGTCACGCACTGTAGGTAGAGTCGTCTCACAAGGGAGGAATGGTGCGGGGACGCGGAGACAGGCAATACACTTAATCGATCCTTGCACACAGGACATGATTCTGTAGCCTGATGGCAGTCGCTTCTGCCGTTACCAGTAACCGCTGACTGAGTCACTTCCGATAATTATGTGGGACTTTGTAAATCACACGGAAGGCTTCGTTGGGATCCACACAATGCCCTGAATCAACCATGTGAGCGAGGATGGAGCTGTGTATGCTCTTAAATTCACTTTTATTCAGCCATGATGGCGGTTGTCCTCATAGTCCTGTGGATAGGCACCGACTTGTACGACCAATGAAGCCTGCTCCACATGAGCATGCCGTTCATCCAAAAGGGTACGTTAGTGTGGAAAAGAAACTACCAGACCTGTCCGTAGTACTGACCTGAACAAACTAGCTGAACAAAACTAGAGTCGAAAACCTAGGTAACATTGGTATATTATTACAGGAAATCAATCAGCTGTCCATGTGAGTTTATGCTGGCGAGCGCAGAAACAGTCAAAGACGAAGATGTGATGACTGGAACAATAAATTTATTGGACTGACGTTTCGGACTCTCACTCAAAACCATCGACAGAGACAGTCGCAGATAAGGGTAATGGTGACACAATGAGCGCAGGTGACGGCTCATTCGACGGGACCTGGCCATATTTTCAAGTGTCTAGATGTCGAAATACTCGCAAGGGTTGACGACCGCGTGAGCCGCGAGCTGCTCGAGTCATGGTTCTCAGGCCCGCAATCCATCAACAAGCGAAATTACCTCTCGTGACCGTATTCCGTGCTGAGCTTTTCCCTGGGCAGGGGGGGGGGGCGGGCGAGCAAGTTTCCCAGTGCCAGTGAGCCAATTTGTCGAGAAATCGTCACACCAGCATCCTGCACGGATGACCAAATCGCGGCTATTAACGACTTGGACGCGGACCGACGAGCCATAATCGCCTCACATACGACCCCCAGCGGTGATCTTGACAGTTGTTAATTATAGTACGTATGTGGCCCCGCGGCAGTTACGTGCTATAAATGCTGCAGTCTTTGTGCCTCCAGTACCTTTATCTGCGACCTTCTGTAATGATGGGTTCGGGTGAGAATCCGAAAGGTCAGGCCAATAAACTTCTTGTTCCGATGGTCGTATCCTTTTTTTCTGAAATGCTTCCTAGAACTCGCCTGTTCGCTACTACCAACAGTCATGTTTGTCACGGAGCGATTCTATCGTGTGCATTTAAATGACTTTCATCTAACCGATGATGCAGGGCACGACTCCTGACATTACAGTCAATCACAAAAACGGTGCACAGCGTGATTTGACGAGCTGCGTTCTGCCCTTCGGTTGTTAGGTCCAGCGAGCCAATCTCATTTGTCCTCATCGGACCACCCTCC
>CACRXP010000084.1:1191083-1216729 GCA_902702965.1 Spirometra erinaceieuropaei
GCCGACATCCTGGCGAGTCCAAATGTCATAGATTTATGCTGCATGATGATCAGTATAAAAACGCCATTTAAGTAATCCTCCCTAATCGGAAACGCATTCCAGAATTTTGGCCAACACTTCATGAGATCGGTCACGCACTGTACTTTTTGAAAATAAGTGCAACATCAAAAGTAGCGGTTTAAAAACTGTCTGTTTCCTGAGCATAGATTCCAAAGCGGTTTCCCATGCACTCTTTGTGTTTATTCTGCTTTTGCATTGATCGAGATGCAGCCTACCACGAAAAACAGGATTTTGCTTGATTTTGTCAATAAGAACGTTACAAAAATAAGTTTTCATAGGACCGCATATTTTCAAGCCAGCCAGTGATAACTAAATTTAAATAATACTGACAGGTGTCATTTTAGGCATTCAACTTCGTGTATATAGAGATAACGTTTTCCTCCTTAGACGAATTTTCACTTTTTTTGTGTTCTTCATTATGTCGAGATTCCGGTTGGCCACGAAATATCGCTGAATACTTCAGGTTTTTAAATGTTTTCAATACATTGCACTATGAGGTTACTAAGGTCTTTAAAATAGGATAATTCTTGAGGGAATTTGGCGTAATAGTGAGTGTTTTGGCGTTCGTTTTCATGAAGCTGGTCGTTCGGGGTACGCGTTAAGACTCGCCCAAATATGAAAAATTATCGTCCAATCTAATGATCGCTCACAACAAAAGTCAAAAAGCCTTCGATTAATTAGAAGACTCCATCTAATAGATTGTCCTGTTAAGGACGGATTTAATACTGCCTTCCGTTGACGGATGATCGTGCATTTTATATCTTTACACGGCGAAACCGAGACAAAATTAACACTTTTAGCCGCTTCTTTCCCGTTGTTAAGAAAAACGCTGACATTCTGTCATTGCAAACGTAAGAACATGCCTTCCTCTTTATACTGCGCCAAATTTCGTTATTTTTACTCTTAGACTTCCTTGTACAATCATGAAAACATAGACGAACTGCTCCATAAGCTTTCATATTTTTATAAAACTTTTAATGTTTTATTGCCCTATTTCTAAGTCATATATATGCAGTAGCTATTCCGCACGAAAAAAAAAACGTTTTATATATTCGAAACTGAAAATGCTTATTCGGTAATAGTCATTTTCATGTGAACTCATAATCATTTCCAAATGCCAAAATAATCTTTTCCCACTTAAACGAAGGATCGCTGTATGCGTTATTACAGCACCTCAGGGCCCGAAATCATACAGATCTGCTGAGCTGACTGGAAAATCGATAAAACGACTGGTTCTCTAAAAAACAACCTCTAAGCTCGCGCACTGATACCCACGGTTAGCTTCAGACAAAAATCAGTTAACAAGTGGGCCAATCTCTGTGAGGCTAAACCTTCGAGAGTAAATAACCTAACTCTCGAAGAAAGACATACTTAAATGCGCAACCGAAGTACAGGATATGGCATGAAGCATTGTCCCAATATATCGCAACAACTATCTTCGCTCAAAATTAAAAATAATTTGTCTGATAAATGTGCTCAGACACATTTTTGGCACAAGAACAGGACCTTTTCTTTAAAGGAGCTGAGCGACTGAGCAAAATTCGCAACGTTTAGGATGTCTGAAAATTGTCACCTAAGTTGTTGTCATAATATCATTAGATAGATCACGCACTATATGCCGCATGAAAATCGTTGAGATGCCCATTCCAACCCACTAACAAATACAGCCATTCTGAATGTGATATTTGATGAATTCTGGCGTTCAAGCACAAGACTGGGTGTAATCCTACTTGCGTGCTTTGAAAGATGCTTAACGTAACTTCAACAAGTAGTGGTATCAGACCGACAAAACCTGAAGAAAACACGCCCCAGACCGGATTGAAACCGCTAAACCTCTCTCGGTCATATGGAGTCCGTTCTGCGGACTAAGCTGTCAGGGCCGTCCTACGGCGTGTGTATTTTTCTGATTAAGTGAGTTCGATACTTCCCTAGTAGATGTATTGAAATGGTTGCTGCCAATAAGGAAAGCAGTTTTTTGTAAAATGTCTCGAGTCTATGTAAAGTTTAGTTATCGGGGAATTACAAGAAATCAATCAGCTGACTGCTTATTCCGTTCCAGGCTGCTAAAGCATTTGTTATACGCGACGCATCATTCGCCTGGCTTCTTCCACGTAATGTGCGATTCAGCGACCATGAGGTTAACAAGCCTTTTTCTGACAACTACGCCGACCAAGAGACGCGATTTTCCTTGCTGGAACGTAAGCGGCAGTAGCGGTCAAGACAGTGCTGCAAAGAAAATGCTTACCAAATCGATCCGATCCAATTACTCGTAAATTCATGATATGAAGTTGGCACCCCAGTTATGATTGTTCGACCGTCGCATCCGACGATGTCTACCGTGTGCTCCAAAGCAGTCTGTGATAGCAGGCACGGCGACTTGCCCACGAATTAGTTTATTGTGATGGCAAACTTGCGCGGCATCTACCGCACTCTCTCACCCTCCCCCCACCTTGGTCCGTAGTCAAGACAGAGTCAAGAAGACTGGAGGTGGAGATGGGCGCAGGTGGCTGGCACATGACCGGACCCGTAACTTGGCGTTTCATCCCACGTCCCCTGGTCTACAAAAAAATATTTTACCAGGATTTTTACCAACAACAACAGAAGAAAAGACGTGGACGGCTGCACAGCCATGCACGTGCATCTACCGCCCGAGAACCAGGTGCCGGAGAACTGCCAGCGCATAACAGGCTGTGAGGGCCATGTTTTACTGATTATAACATAACAGACGCTCACAAGCCTTAGGGCTGAATACCATTGCTTGGTAAACACTGAACATATGCATATAACGGACTGTCTGTTAACAGGTTGCTATTATATAGCGATTTTCCCACATTCGCTGATAGACTTCAGCTAAGATGTTCAAAGAATATTCCAAACCGATCCTGAATATTTATGGCCCACAGTATTTGCTCCAAAGTTTTGCCTGAATTCAAGCTTAAATCAAATCACTCTATTCGGTGTAAATGGTAGCAGCCCTTGTAAACTTCATTCAAGCGATATGTAGTTACGTTCTAAATATTAAAAGGCGCTTTTAATAAGCCAAGTGCATAAGACCGATAGTGAAATAAAAGCATTAAAAAGGTGAATGATTTGCGAAATAACAGCAAGCAACGCATTTGCTGCCTTTGTATGCATCATATTTAGCAGTAATGAAGTTAATACAAATAAAATTGACCACTGAAATCAATACCGTAGTAGTCTGACAAATATGAAAGTGTTTCATTAGACGGGGTTTGGAGAGTTCTGGCTGGCCGTGGAAAGTAAAAAGGCAACAGTCAATAAAAGAGCAAAAACAAAGAGGTTCCCTAGAAAACTCCGGGGGTCTGCCTGTGAGGCGAATCTCACGCTGCCGCGTTAGTTGGCGACACGAGTGGACGATACAGGTGTTAGGGCTTTTACTAAGCAGCTGTGATGTCGGAATTGTGCAAATCTTTGCTGTTAGTTCCGCTACTACCACGACTATTACTATAACCACTAATATTCGGAGAATGTGTTTGGTGAATCACATACAAAGTCACTGTTTGGCGGCTACAACTGCCTCCTAAAGTGCATAACTGTACCACCGCGGCAACACATGTTATAGCCATCACACCTGTCACTTGACACTTGCTCTCAACATCGTAGATCACACGCTTGAACAGCGACTTCATTTTGCGATTGCGCAAACCTCCTTTTTATTCAAATTTAAGGTCAAATGCATGTTCCCCTAGCGGACATAACAACTAACAGGTTACAACTTTTGCCTTAACCCCTGACTGCGACCCGCGAATTCTGTTGAAAAATTGGTAAGATGTCCACTCTGTCCCGTGAACACTCATGTTGCCGACCAAGCGACAAGACGCTCCAAGCAGTTACATTCGCCGTCGTCTTCCTCAGTCACTCAAGCTTGCAAGGAGTTGACTCCGACATTAAAGGTCAGTGGACACTGTTCACAGGCGACTGACGCGGTGTGTACTAGTCCTCACCAGACCGAGGTTAGTCGATGTACAAAATAAATACTCTCCCAGAATTTATGTATATATATATGCATAAATTGTTATGAAATCTCATGTAATCCACGATGTTTTATTTCATACAGGAGGAGAAGTGTACACAGAGAACGTTATCTACAGGACTTAATCCCACCCAAAGTGACCGCAACGGGAGCTCCACCGATTCAGTTATCGCAGAAAAGTCCCGAAAATGCGAGGTGACCATTGTTTGCCCTGATAGCATATACAAATATATAATCAGTTCGATAATGACGGAGGTGTAGAGAGATTAATCAGCACTTTATCGGGTTTATTCTAGCTTCATTAATTCCATCATATTCATAACTACTATCTGGACCAGAAACGCCAATATGTGGATGCACATTACGCTAGTGGTCCACATAGGAAAGGTATTAATGGATCATACGTATTCTTTTGAACAAAAGTTCCATAGTGAATAAACACTCGCAGCCCGTGCCACTGGACATCAGGCTCCTATTAATACACGAATAAACGTACTCCAAAGCAGTATGTGGACGTTTTGTGATATATTCAATGGATATTAAGCTACTTTGTTAAGCAAACTAATTGACTAATTGAGCGTATTTTCGAGGATGGTTCCCCAGTATCCACATTTGCACGGCCGGCTGAGATAAGTGGTATTGTCTTATCACCACCAACTAATGTTCTTGTAAACGGTTTGGGGCATATTTCCCAGTTTGGCCACAATAGGCGTCATTGCAAATGATACATGGGATTTTGTAGACAGCACGTTTTCCACCGAAGTGTCCGCTTCCACCCCCAGGGTGTAGAAGATGTGTGCATAAGGCAGTTGCCGGTTAGTATGCCGCTTGTATCTAGTGTTTTTAGATGACTATTCAGAAGATCATTTTCTTTTTGCACGTAAGAAAGAGTTAGTTATATTGGTGGTTGTAATTCCTGGGTTTCGTAGTGTTGCAAATACCTCTCCTTTGACCTGATGATGTTTTATGTCTCGACATATAAAGTCGGTTGTGTGTTCATTTGAAAAAAAAAACAGTTTGGACGTGTATTTAGATCCTGCTCCATAACTTCCTTTATCAGGGCGGCGCCTTTAAGCTCTAACCAGAAGGCCAGAAGCAGAACTTTAAAGGCAAAGGTGGGTCGAGCACCGAAAAACTTTGTTTATTGTCCTGAGCTTCCGGACTCGTGCAGGAGTCCATCGTCAGAGATAGTATCAGGGGCAGAACAGGCGACGGTTATAAGGCATGTAGACCCAATCATCGACCGACGGCGCAAGACTCGAGTTGACTGCGAAGGGCCCTGTACGCTGGCGCCAGATCGATAAATCAATTTACTGAGTTCTCATCCGATGCCCAGGCTTCAACCAGGCCTGTTTTGTTTCCCGCGTGGGCGAATATTTTGGTGGCTGCGAAGTTAAACTCGTGACCCATTTCGTAGGTGTGAGCGGTCACTTGTGATAATGCGTCGCCTCGTCGCATCCGAGGGAATTCATAAGTCGCTGCCTACGCGGTTGCCTCAGATGACTCAAACATCAACACCACCGACGATATGGCATTCTCTGCCATACATCAAGGGCGATTCAGAAGTAAACCGAGCGCATTGCTGCGGAGCTTGATGTCGGAATTGCACACCGCCCCAAACCCACCATGCGCAATAGGGTTATGAAAATTAGAAACAGATAAAAGCCCGAAGAGCAATCTGCTGTGGTGTATCGCGTTTCTTGTCAAAACTGTCCTTGTAACTACGCAGGACAGACTGGACGCATGCCCGGATCGCGCATACACGAACATAAGCCGACTGGGCGACGCATTATCAAAAGTGAACGCACACACCTACCAAATGGGTCACGAGTTTAACTTCGCAGCCACCAAAATAGTCGCCCACGTCGAGAACAAAAAAGACCTAGTTCAAGCTTGGGCATCGGATGAGAACTCACTCAAACGATTTATCGATCTGGCGCCGGCGTACAGAACCCTGCACAGTCAGCTTCAGTCTTGCGCCGTCGGTCGATGATTGGCCTACATGCCATGTAACTGTCGCTTGTTCTGTGCCTGCTACTATCTCTGACGATGGACTCCTGCATGAGTCCGAAAGCTCAGGACAATAAGAAAGTGTTTCGATGCTCGATTCCTCTTCTTCTTCTTCATCTTCACAGAAGTCTGACTTTTTTTATAGACACGGGGACTATTCCCAAAATGTAGGATGGCCACCGAATATTCGCCGTTACGATACATTGATTTGTGAAGCCACCTATTAGTTTATCGACGTGCGACAGAAAGAGGCAGCGAATTCCTGAAAGCAATGCTCCCAGATGAGGCACGCATGTATCGGTACATCGCTTTAGATGCCTCATAATAAGTTTCTAAGGACAAATTCAAATGGACACGGCTAATCAATAAGGGACGATGCAACACACGTGACACGCATAGAAGCATATGTCGAACAACAGTAAAAGTATTTTTAAGCATATTTAGCTAGTTAATCGTTTTTGAACACCACCAATAGTACGAGAACGAGCTGGGGGATCGGCCTCGAAAATTCATACTAGAAAAATGTATGTATTTTCTGAAAAAATATTTTTTTCATCTTAATTTCGTGGAATCCCCGTATTGTAGTGTAAGAATTCATGCATATATATATATGACCCACAAACCACGATTGGTCACCTCGAGAACGTAGTAGGAGGCCTTCAAGGCGCTGAAGGCGGACAAGCGAATCGTGATCCTACCTGCAGACAAGGGGCGATTCACAGTTATACTTGACAAGACCGAGTACGTCGGGAAAGCCAATGCCTTGCCTGAGGACAGGCAAGCGGACGTCAAATGTAAGGGTGACCCCATGAAGATGCAGGTGACGCGAATAAACACAACGCTCACAATGCTACAAAACAATAGCGCGATGACTAGGGCAGAACTACGGGTTACCCAAAATACACAAATATGCTGCCACACTCCGTCCAATTGTGTCCTTGCGCGGGACACCCACATTAAACCTGGCCAAATGGATGTTTCGATGTCTGAACAACCTCACCTCGGGCTCCAATACGACGGTCCGCTCATCCATCCATTTCCTGGAAAGACTGAAAGGGCTGAAAATTGACACAGATGAAGTCATGGTGTCGTTCGACGTAACCTCACTTCTCACCTCGATCCCAAATGATTTGGCAGCTGAAACTGTCAGCGACCTCCTCGACAGCCAATACACGGAGGCAAACAATACCCCTAAGCGAGAACACCTAGTGCAGCTGCGGAAATACTGCATCTAAACGTTATTTACCTTTAAAGGGACTGTGTACGAGTAAATCAAAGGTTCGCCGATGGGCTCACTGCTATCGGGCATCTTTGCTGAATCTGTTCTTCGAAGGTTAGTGGCGTTGGTGTTTGCAACATACAAGCCTAAATTTTGGGAGCTGTATGTGGACGACACTTTCGTCGCTCTCAAATGGGAAGTGTTCACGAAATTCCACGCGCTACTAAACTCTGTTCTCCCCGATATTCAATTCACCATGGAGACAGAGAACAATAATCAGAACGCGTTCCTCGACGTTCTGATTCATCGCAAGGCCAGTGTTAGCCTGAAAACGACGGTCTACAGGAAGGCCACTAACACTCGGCAGGTCCTGTCCTACCACAGCAATCACCTACAGTGTCACAAACGAAGCTGTGTTCGATCTCTCTACAAGATGGTTGACAATCACTGCGGCGAACCGGCCGACAAGGTAGCCGAACGCCACTATCTATGGCGGATGCCCAACTCCAACTGTTACCCGCGCAGCGTTGTAGAACGCAACAAACTGTCCAGTTCAACCATAAAGTCAACGGCAAATCAGCCGAACGTCTGGCGAGCGCTGCCCTATATTGCAAAAGTTTTCGATGCATCACCCACAAACCTGAAGCGGAAAGTAGACGTCTGGTCATGAGACCAAAAACGGCTCTACCACGAGAGGAAACAGAAAACGTCGTCTATCAGATCCCGTGTAGTTCCTGCGAAGTAAACTACTTCGGAGAGACCGGGAAAGGATTGCAGACCTGCACGAAGGAGCACACAAGAGCGGTACGAAGAATGGATCAGACCTCGCTGTTGGCGGAACATTGCGCAGCTTGTGACCATGCCTTTTTTTCCAAGACGCCGAAGTCTTGGGCCAAGGGAACGATCAAACGGTAAAGGAGACACTCGAAGCACGGTACACCACAACTACCTCGATCAACCGCTGCGTAACTTTGCCGGCTGCCCACCAAGCCCTCCGGGTGAAGTTCAATAAACAGATCTACCGACGAGGCGTCAGAACAGACGTCAACACTGGCATGACAATCCCCGTCCACACGGCTACGGGCAGGTGTGAACGGGGCAGGAAGGCGAGATACGTGAAGGGCGGACAACGGACAATGTCAACAAGGGCAATAATCGCGGTCACCCTAACATCGCCCTCCTCCCCAAACCCTACAAAGGATGATGAGGAACCCATGCCGCATGACGAAAACTGCCAAACCTTGTGATATAGCGCGGTGGAAATCAGTGACACGCCCGCACGAGGGAAACCCTTAAATACTGTGACGTGCGCACGCAACTCACCTCCGGTGATGGAAGTTTGTCTGCCTTCCAAAAGTCAGGTCAAAAAATCCATGGTACCTGTGACTGCCTTACATACATATACATATAAATATACAGAATGGTATTACCGACAAAGACAGGGGAGACTGCCCGTAATACCATTCTGCCTATATCATGCGCAGGTGTGCGGCTGCTGGTTAAGCTCGAGAGAGAGAGCCCTAATGCACAACGGGAGGAGCGAGTTCCGCAAGAAGGGTCGGCGAGCGTCTCTCTACCACTATGTATATGTCCGATCGCGACCGACTGGACATCCAGCCGGTGACTCAATGGCAAGGTAGTTCGAGGTCTAGTCAACAGAACAAAGATTCGAACATCAGGGATTGAGTGCGGTTGGCTGATGATTGCTAATAGGCCAGAGACTGATATCCCAGTCTCACTTGTCTTTATCGGTAATCTCTTTCTGTCTATATATATACATGCATTTGACTGGCACTTAGCCGCACTTTCAGCATACATACCAGTCGAAAGTTCAAAAAGCAGTATTTTAATGTTTCAGCCACTGTGTGTGGTATTTTCAAGGAATTTATTTTCCCCTCAACCGACTCTTTTAACAATTCGAGGAGCAGATCATACCGTCTTGTATAAAATTGTTATCATAGACCCGGGGTAGGATTTTCGTTCACCCATTAAATCAACCCTTATGTCAAACACCTCTATCGCCATCGCAGTTCATTACTCTGTTGTCTTCTAAGCTTTCTCTATGCCCGAAAGTGTTTGTCTATTTAGGTGGTCGCTCAGTTGGAGAGGAAACTTGCGACTTTACGCTCAAAACAGACCGAGCTTATTGCTCTGAAAACCAGCCTTGTGAAACCGAATTGCGGTCAGAACCCTTGCAAAAAGAGGCTTATCAGAGAGATAACCTCCGCGACTGATCAGCTGTACTGTCTCGCTGTCCACGCCTTCGAAACGGCAGAAGGTCACTTCAACTTGGCTTCTGCCCAGGAGCAGACACTGTTGGTGAAACTGAGACAGGACTGTACGGATATGAAAGAAAGGAAATCCGCCCTAATTCGGAAGGCAAGGGGCTTACGGTGGAGCAATGTAAGTTCTAATACGTCTTGGACATTGCCATCGATTTCGTTGTCCAGTCGAACGATTCGTGCTAGTCAGGGCGAGAATTAAATTATAGCCGGAGGAATCTGGAAAAAATCAAACTTACTCTTACATAAAATGTCTGCCCTCATAATGGCAGAAATCGGTACATGGCGCATTCAGTTATCGTGTGGGCAGCGGCTAAGCTGTGGTCTGTCATCCGAAACGGAGCATATTTTACTGTGGTAGGAGGTTAGTAGAATTTTCTACGTAAACGGCTGACAAAAACGTTATGGCTGCCTGCATTTCCCGTTCAAATGACGACATTCCAATCCACCAATTTGAGATAGTTTGTTAGCTTATATGTACATCTGTATGGTCGGTGAGAAGGACCTAAAAACAGTACTCCCCTTCCGGGTGCATTACGCATACAGCCTCGGTAATACACATCAAATTGGATTCCCAAAACACCATAGAACCACATTCCCGAACTGCCAAATAAAGGAGAGATGGCAGGAAATTCGAATAACAAAAGAAGAGGGGGCGTTTACCGGGAGGGGTTTATTTGAGATCCGACGTTTCGGGTAGTTTATTCGTCTACCCATCTTCAGGGACTGGGAATAAGCCTCCATGCCTGCTTCACAAATATGATGAAAACCTTCGAGGCAGTGAATAGTGATACACTTTAGAAAAGTATGCTGAATTCAGCTGTCTAAAGCGATTGACACAAAATGGAAAGACAACTTCATGGGGAGGGAATAGCGTGCGTCACGGACAATGTAGCCATACATGAAGCTTACGCGGTGACCATCACATATACCCATCCGACCATTATCGCCTGTCTGCCAGTCTTCAGTAAACCATAGCAGTTCACGCGTCAAAACCACACACCACCCTACTCGCGCGCAGAAGAACTGACCAGCCCTGCCAGTTGCCATGTCCAATCCGAGCGTGAAGTAGCTGACGGGCTCGGACAGTCGGCTAGCATATGGAAGAGAGAAGAGACGGTTAGGCGGACAGCAAGGAAACCATATGATCGAGCAAATCACCGCATTCTCCAATAAAATAAATCTTCCCCATTTAAATGCACCACGAGGCGCCAATAGTTGTGCCTTGGAAGATGTACAGCTGACAAAATAGCTCTGTACTCTAACGTCTGAGTGTCCAGATGCAATCGACACCACTCAGTTTCAACTATGCGTACCCAATAAAACCAGGTAATATGAAATCTTATAGTCACCTTCTCTCAACTTGGGCGTCTCTCGCCATCAAAATAAAGTGAGCAAAAGAGTACAGATTGAGCCGGACGCTGTGCAAAGTCCGTCTAGTTATAAACCAGGTCCAGTACAATTCGCCTCTGCGCTCGTGGCCTACCTCATCGGTCACGACGGTCGGACTGCCGTGTGGGGTATTGGCCAAACATATGTCGCCATTGTAAAGAAGCTGGATTCATTTACTATTCTTTTGATTGAGTAACACCTGATTTACAGTCACCTGGACTCCCCATTGCATGATAAAGAGAGCGAGATACTTGACCAGTTTATGAGCTAATTCATTTAAAACAGGCTTGGAAGCAAACAAAGTTGCTATTTTAGTCTTCTTTTGTAGGGTCTGTGAGATTCGTTGATTGGCCCCTGATGATACTCCTAGCAAACATGACGCAGACAAGCTTTCCGATCATTAGCGGGTTGACGCAGTTGCAAATGACGTTGTGAAATCAGTCAGGCATTCAAATGTGCAGAGCCTATATCGGGATTGTCGTTGCTTTTTAGAGATCCACGGAAAAACTTGAGGTGTATAGCTGTCAATTTAGGCATATACAGTTAGTGAAATAACTCATGAAATGTGTCGAAATTTACGAATGATTGCCAATCACTCGCAAACCCACATCATTTCATGAGTCAAATGTCTATGTTAATTGAGTACAAGTTTAAAAGTTAGCAGGTTGATAACCATGGTTACCATCGGAGGGAAAAAACAAATCAAGTCTGGCTAAACCTGTTTATTAAAACTCTACAGAGTTAATGACTATCCTTTTCAATGGAAAAGTCGCTCAGGTGCGTAACTGAAGTCTAGGACATGTATTAGCATAGGAAATTGCACGAATATATTCCAATGTCTATTTCCGCCAAAATTTAATGATGTTTTTCTTGAGATAATTAAGTTAACACAAAGGACATTTCATGCATGGGCAGCTCGCTAAGAGTGCAAGAGGCCAGACGCAAATGGCTGTTTCACGGTCGTTACCGATCATCAGTACGTCATAGGCCATATGAAATGATGTAAACGCCCAATTTACATGCTTATATGACGTACTGATGATCGGTTACGACCGTGAAACAGCTGTATGCGTCTGACCTCTTGCACTATTAGCGAGCTGCCCATGTATTATATGTGGTATGTGTCCTCTGACACAGCGTCCGTTGTCGCCAGTAGCTAGGTGGCGGGCGGACAGAATGGGATCGAGTGAGATCCTAACCACAACAGTGAGAGTCAAACGCCCACTTGACATGCTTATATGCCTCACTACATAAGGCCTTTGACATACTGATGATCGTTAACGACCGCAAAACAGCTGTCTGAGTGTGGCCTGTTACACCCTTAGCGAGCTGCTTGTGTATTATATATATAAACTCTGTTTTTCCGGACATCCAGTTCACAAGGGAGGCAGAATTCAACAACCGACTAGCGTTTATAGACGTCCTGGTCCACCGCAAAACCAATATGAGCCTATGAACGAAGGTATACTGAAAGGCAACCAACACAGGTAAGGCCCTAGGCTACTACAGTAACCACCCGTTGTGCCATAAACGTAGCTGTGTGCGGACTCTATTCAAGAGGGCGGAAACTCATTGCAGCGAGGCAGCCGACAAAATAGCCGAACTTCATTATCTTCGGTGGATGTTCATCTCCAACGATTACCCTCGCAGTTTTATCGAAAGTAGCAGGCAACCAAAGAAGGCTTTAAGGCCAACGAGAGAAGAACCAAAAGTGCGGCGGGCACTACTGTATATCAAGAATGTTTCCGAAGCAGTCGCTTGTTTGTTACAACTACTGGGGATCGGCATCGCGCAGAGACCTGAAGCGACAATAAAACATCTCGTCATGAGACCCAAGGCCCCTCTGTCACGAGGACAAACAGCGAATGTCGTCTACCGTGTCCAGTGCAGTTCCTTTGAGGCGAACTACGTTGGAGAGACCGGAAAACGGCTACAAACCCACATGAGTGAGCACGCAAGGGGAGTGAGAAGGATGGACCAACTCTTACTGGTGGCGGAACATTGTGCTGCCTCTGGGCACACTTTCGCCTTCCATAACGCCGAAATCCTAGGCCGAGGTACCGACCAGACAGCCAGGGAAACGCTCGAAGCCTGGCACACCGTACCAAAGGACATCTCATTGGAGGATGTGGGTGTGCGAACAAAATGCGCTACGTTAGAGGCGTCTAAAAATCCTCTCAACAGTTTCCGTTATCTGTCACTGTATATGCTATTGGGTAACCTTTTCGACAGCAGCAACCAGACAAATGTTTGTACACACACAAGCACCAAACTCGCAATTTGCGCATATTTTTACCAACTTAAGTGCTTGTCATCTCCGTGTATGGTTCAGTACAGTCCAAAGACAAACGCCTACTTTGTTTCAATCAGGGTTTATGTGCCAATGCATGAAAGGAAACCCTGGTGCAGTTTGCCAACATATAACATGCAATGGGCACTTACCTAAAGATGACAAGTTAGTTGTTACTGTGCTTCTCTGCTTCTAATAAATGCATCGAGTCTTGATGCAGGTTGGTAGGCACCACGATACCAAGTAATTGCATGAAAAAATATTGAAAGTATATGTTGTCAGTTATCCCATAAGCACTAAACAGTTTCCAAGCTAAAATCAACATTTGTTTAGAATACGCCTTTTTCCTGTTCTGGACTTGGCCCATTTTTTGACTCGGAAGGAGATTGTCGTGCGAGATCAAATGCAGATCAAATGTTATCCTTATTTTCTCTCTTTTTAGAACTCCGCCCGTCTGAATGAATTTAAGGTGTCTGCCATAGCACTGTTACGTGAACTAAACATGATTCGGATACCGATAGACTTCTGCAATGCAAACGGAATTGGCAACGCTAGTGTGTCTCGCAGATTTGAAACGGTGAGTTAACTGTCAGTAGACCTGTATTTTAATGTTTTTAAGCATTGAAATTTGAAGAGGGCGTTTTAAACGGTAAGGCACATACGTAGGTATACCTACTGTTTCGCGCAAACTTATAAATTTGTCCAGCAGTATTTAGAGACAGCCTTTCATTAGGCTGGTGACGTTATTTCAACAAAATTATATAGAAAGTGGTTGGTGCCTAGATCTGGCGGTTTTTCTTATTCAAATCCATGAAGAACCTGTAGCGGCAAACCAGTGATAATGCATGTAGTTTGTGAGCTACAATTATCAAGTCAAATCCCGTGTTGGAAGGAGAAGACGGAAGGCAAAAGAATGAGGAGTTTATTGTGCACAGAACCCGGAGTTATCCTACCAGGCGGCAGTGGCCACTGGCGAAGATAGGGCCGGTGTTGACTGCGTACAGTCAAGCCTGAGAATCCCTGAGATAGTGGTGGCAGCCGCTTTTGTAGAGTTGTGAACCAAGCTCAAGTGATGTCCAGTCAGTGCACGTTGCATTTGCCGAGGGGTGTTGTCCCAGTGGCTTAGGTTGCGGTTGCAGGTGGGGGAGGTGCGCCAAGTGGCCGCATGGGCAGCTGCGGCTAAGTGGACGTAGGTATGCCCGAGCTGTTGGTCGTGTGACTTCAGGTCAGCGGGTCTGGAACGGCCCAATGCAAAAGGGTGAATGACCTTGAGGCAGCGAGGTCTTGAACAATGACGCCAGACCGGTCACGATGGCTGCCCGCTACAAACATTTATATGCCAGGGAATATTTATTTATTCATTCTGCCCTCCTAGTACCAGCACCTCCCTCTGCCCCGTCAATCAACCGGGGCTCGAGGTGACCACACCCCGGTTGGGAGAGTCCACAGACGGGGCTACGACGAGGCCGTGTACGCTGCATCCCCCTATAACACCATCCCCGTAAAAAAACGCGCATAGGGAGGCGCCACACTTTACGCATTTTTAACTACCTATTTACGATATTGGTTTGGCTCTGACTGCAGAAAGCATAATGCTCCTTCAATGAACATCGTCATATTAGAAATCCCGATCCACGACAGGTTCTTGTAATAAAAATCTGTAAGTTAGATGAGAATGTCAATTAATCTTTTCACCTATACTTTTAGTCTAAGTGAAACTTGAGCTTTAAAAACGTTCTAGATGGTGCACCATTCAATTTGCCGGATAAAAATCTACCTTGAACAAAAACTACCACATTAATAAATATGACATCACTACTGTCGAATAATTTTAAAGTCAGTTAAACGTGCGTGTTTAGTATAAGTACCAGTTCATAAACGCTTAGTATGTTTTCGCGAAGAGACGAGTCCCAGGAAGCAGTCTTGAAGAAGGAGACATGATCGCTGGGACAAGAGCTTTATTCGCCTAACGTTTCGGATTCCTGCTCGAACTCATCATCAGAGACAAAATTAGATACGGGTGGTTCATGCACAAGGGGCTGCAGTATTTATAGAATGCAGTTGCCATGCTACCGCATTCCTATGAATATGCATGGCTCCCCCCCCCCTCATCCGGGATCGTTGCACTTGGTGTGATGACTGTTTGCTGGCCGATATTCGCGTACCTAATTGCTGAAATCTCATCACGTGCGTTGGATGTTGGTGTGATGATTGCTCGGCCATCTGACACACCGATCCTGGCGTTGGTAATATTGTTCACCTGTGCGCTGCCCGCGTAGCGAATTACTCCGCCAGGCGAAGTCTCAGCACCTGGCGTGGAATGGAAATGCCGTTGCACTTGATAATGGACTGCGGGCCAGTGAACCACGACTCAAGCAGCTCGAGGCTCTAGCGAGAATTCCGGCCTCGTTGGATTCGATTGTGTGGACGGATCTCGCCGAATGGGCCGCAACTTGAGAGCTGGCGTCATTTCTCCGCACGGCTGCAGCGTGTTCGGCCATTCTCGTTCGGAGCTGTGTTCCGGTTTTTTCGACTCAGTTCCTTTGTCTACTGCATGGAGTCGTTTGTCGGAGCTGGTGCACCAAGGTAAAACAAACTAATGTACGGCGGATAGATATAAATGACAGGCAGTGGCACATATCTTGTCCAACAAGTCTACTGATGTCATATCTTTTACAATGCAGATTCATCTACAACTCCGGGACTTTCACCTAGTTACCTGCGACTCTGTCAGTTTTCCAGAAACTTGGCAACCAAAAGCTGAAAACAGACGCTCGTCGAATACTCCGTAGGTGCCATTTGTCATACTGATACTCTTCGAAAGCTGTTTTTTGCCCTAGCGTAATTCCCCAATGTAAGAGCGCAGACATATAGTCGATGTAATACCTCATAAAATGTAAGCCAACACTGAGAAATATGTGTTCCGTTGGAAAAGTTTACTTCAATAGGTTTGTAGGACTGACAATCGTGAAGTCTTATCACAGGATACGTCAGTCGCAACAGAATGCCGGTTCTAGAATAGGCCGCTTTTTGGTCGTCTATATAACTGCCTTTATTTTTGATGCCTCAATTAATTAGGTTATACTTTGCAGTGAACATGTGGAAAGTATTTTCTATGTGCTCATTTGGTAGCAAAGCACGTGATTCGACTTCTATTTGAAGCAGTCGTAGCTTGCGGTTTCAGTTTCAGTTTATTTGGGGAAAACTAGGTGTGTACCTTCGAAATCCTTGTTGGTTACATGCAGAGAAAGTATATGGAAAAAGTGGAAAGGGTGTAACATAGAAGAAATAAAACGGTAATATCAAAAACTGCATAGTATGTTATGCGTCAACCGTATTTGAAGGAATATGAACAGGGTTTGTCCATTGAAACTCAGCAGATATTTGAAGCTACAGCAAAAATAATAATAATTTTAGTCTGAAAGCATCTTGGCGATTGTCAGCAGGGGTGTACGCAATGATTCAAAAATTAGTGAATAATATAAATAGATGTTACTTAAGTATTGGCAGAAGCGTCATGATATCAGTAAATTGCTACCGTGGGCTGACGAGACGGCTGCTGTCGGACAGCATTGTGGGCGCACTACAACGTAGATCTAGTCTCCGTTTAAAAGTTTTTACGGACTGCGGCATAACAACATTGTCAGGCGGAACATTCTAAGCTGCAAACACTCTGTTGGAGAAGACGAACTTTCGTGTATCTAGCCAGGCACCAATCATATGTGCTGTGAGTGAATGGTCTCTGAGGTTAGTCGTAGTCGCAAACTCGAAAAAGTCTCCTCATACGAGGCAGCAGCCCTGACCGCGCAGGATGCGGAAAGTTTGTACCAGGTCACCACTTAGCTGCCTGTAACTAAAAGGAGAGATATCAAGATTAGCTAATTGGGTTTCGCAGAGTAGTGGTCACTGTCCAGCTTCAAGGTTTGCACACTGTTGAACTTTTTTGAGTATACTGAGATCTTTTGCGGTCCAGGGTCTCCATGCCTGGATAGTCAACTCCAGATGCGGCCTCACAAAAGTTCGATAGGCCTTGGCGAAGCAGTCTTCATTAAAGAAAGATAACGCCCTTCTGACGAGGTATAGGATGGACATCGCAGACTTGGCTAACTTTGAGCAGCGCACCGAAAGCTTGAGCGAGGTTACGATTCACATACCCAAGTCTTTCTGGGAGTCGAGTTCTTGCAACTGTTTGCCAGTCAGACGGTAGATCATGTGGTTAGGAGAACTGGTTCCGACGTACGCGTTTATGTTAAACGGCAGAAGGCTTCGTTTGATCATTGTTCAAGGCTTCCTGAATTCTCGGGTAATTTTGTGCCCAACCTACTGATTCTATGCTGTACATGTGTCGCTACAAATATCACACGTTTCCCCTTTTTATTTGGATGATGTCATCTTGCGCTCTAAAATTGTACAATGTATGTGGATGACTTTGCATAGGGCATAAGCAGCATTACTGAGCGTGCTTATGAACTGCTGCCTGAATGAATATATCACAGAATTAAAATTGCCGATACAAGCGAAGATGCGAATTCCAGGAAGTATTTGATAGGAAAAAGAAGAAGAGGAAGAAAAATGAGAAGAAGAAGAAGAACAAGCGATCGCTGGAGCAAGGGCCTGATTTTCCTGACGTTACGGATTCTCACTTGAACCCATCATCATAGACAATGGCAGAGACGGATGATTCGTACACAGGATGTTGCAGTTTTTATAGGATACAGTCACTATGATTGGGTGGTCGCAGTTGAAGTTCAGTATTTGCTTAGTGTTTGTTGCTTCCTGAACACTTTGGTTCTCAGGCCACCATATTCTTTGCGACTCACGAGAACATCAAGGAATCCTATTTACGAATCGCCCGTTCAGCCACTGTTTCTGAAAATGCGCTTAAGTGAGAATCCGGTGAATAAAGCCCTTGTTCCAGCGGACTTAAAATTACTAAAATTAAAAAATTCTTGAAAACTGAAAGTTATCCTTTGTTTGAATACAAAATCTTAAAAAATGTAATCTGCCAACAAAAGAGTAAGAGAAGGAATATTTTATGAAATTTTGTACAAAATGAAGGTGAATTTACTAGTGCATTGAACATCAATTGGAATATTTCATGTTACATAATTAGTCATTTTTTTACAGGACGTGGGTTTTGTAGAAGGTCAAACAAGAGGCTCATTCAACAACCGGTGTCCTGCTGCGACTGAATTATCTGAAGATTTTGCCGCACGAAATTAATATTACATACCTGCATAAGTAATACTTTCGAATCAAAAGTCTACTTCAGAGTTTAGATTGACATTGCGTGGGATAGCACATGTACTCTCTCTCTCTCTCAGGTGCGCTATTTGGCACTTACTGTTCTTCTTTGCTGTCGGTTTTTTGTGCTTTTGGAACCTAAAATGCTTCATTTTTGCATGTGGCGGTTTATTCTCGTGGCTTTTCCAACTGAATTCGCCCTTTTATTTAGTTTTCAACTGTCGCGCTCAAAAAAGAAGTTAAACGTTTTATCGCATACATTTCGTTCTCCCTTCGCGGAGATGCCCTACTCGTTAAACAACTAATACAGCCATTACCGTGTCACACTGGCTGGGGTCACTGCTTGAGAGGTGGGGTTGCACAACTTACCGTTATTTAATATTTTCGTGCATATTTTTCTGTAAAATATAGTCTATTTTATAAGCGCATCGAAAATCAATGAGAAAGTTTTTATTCTACGGGGTCACTGGTTAAGAGGTGGGGTTCAACAACCTACCGTTACTTTATATTTCCATGCACCCTTTTTCTTTAATATATAGTTTAGTTTATAAGGGCGTGTAAAATAAATTGGAAAATTTTTACTCTACATAAGTATTTGTTTATGCAGAGTACAGTTCTAGCAGACGGCCGAAAAGAGGCTCATTTAAAAGCCGGCATCCTGTTATGACCGAAATATCTTCAGATTATTCTGTACGACAATTAATATTGCAAACCTATTCAAGTAATCTTTACGGATCAAAGTATATTCCAAAATTTCAGTTAATATTGCACGGCACAGCACGTCTGCTCTCCTTCGAACGGCCGTGCTACTGTGCAGTTGCTGGTTGTCCTCCATAGGGGACGCCAAGGCACAACGGGAGGAGTGAGTTTCGTAACACGACCAAAGAGATCTCCCCGACCGATGAATGCCAAGCGGACCCAGCGTGTATTTATATTTCAGACCGAGCATCGAAATCATTATGCATCCTACCGATGAAAACGTGGAATAGCATTAAATGTCATTTGCCAGCAACATATTACATTTCAACTCCTAGTCGAACAGATCTGCAATATTACTCTGTGTCATTTGGTTACCGGGTATTTGGTGTTATTTCACACCGCCAACTGCGGTCGGTCTCAGCACCAATCGATCTGATTTCCATTTGTGCTGGCATATGTTAAGGAGGGATGTCTGCAGATTAGAGCATAGTCTGCAGTCTTGCGAATGAAGATCGAGTGGCAGTAACGTTAATGGTACTTTGCTAATTGAAAACGGAGTTTCATGAAGACCGTTACATGCTCGTGTAGGCCCCAGTGAATTCCAGGCGTGAGACCATGAGATGTCGGCTTCATCAGCATCTGATGCCACACCCATTTTAATTTTCGTCGACTCTGTCTTCTCAGAGAAAGGTATATGCGGAGCAAGTTCGCCTCATAATAACCTGGTTGTCAGGCAAGTCACATCTGTGTGTTCTGTCAAGTAATGCCGATTCTCATTTACTTACTTAAAGGAAACTTCAAGTTAATCACTTCGGTATTAGGTCATCGGATCCACACCCGGTCGTTTGTCACACACAGCGCTTAAAGTCCCGTAGATTTTATTTTGACTGGTCGGCTCTGTATGCAAGACAACTTAGGAAGAATTCAGTTTTGCCTTTCAGAGCTGTTCCTAGGATTCCTGCAAACGGGGCCGGTAGACGAGTTATAACCTGACGAATTTTATCCCGATTGCATTTTACCGAGTGCAAAATCAGTAGGCCAGTTAGATACGGCGTCTGACACAAATGCTCTATGAAAACATCTGATAGCACCTCCCCCTACGGCCGCGTATGTAGCAGACCTCTTCAGGTTTTAAATGATTAACTGACGCAATAACAAAGACTTAGACTGGCATAATGGAAATTGGACTTTCCGAAAGCCTGGTTAAATAACCTGTCCTAAGTGTATTCACGTAATTCAAAACGCATAATTAAATCAGGATACCGCCTTTTTCGATGCGCAAACTGACGCATAAGTTTCTTGCAATTACTACAACTACTGGAACAAAGCGAGTAAGCTGAGATAACTAAATTTGCAAAGACGAAATAGACGCCGCATTTATGGGAAGTTATCGATGTCGTACACCCAACCACAATCGCCAGCCTTTTGTACACCCCTACAACAAAAATTGGAGGCCAGAATCATAATATTTAGGCAGTAAATATGTTCAAAGTGGGGGAATTCCAAAAACCCATATCTTTTGTGATACCTGATCAGAAAAATACTAATATATACTTACTTATTGTCTGAGCGTTTTTACATGGATGCTTCCCCCAGGCTAGGAGATCTGAGCATTTGGAAATCATCATATTCTCCAACTAGGCGACGTTGTGTAATTGCTGCATTGTCATACACTTTTCCACACGCTCCCACATATTTCACCTTAGCCGAATTTACATTTATAGGTGTATTGGGAGATTTTGAAAAACTCGGTAGATTTGGTGGGATGTAAATCCCCTACAGCAAGCACAAGGTCCAAGTAAAGTCAACCTTTATATTCACATGCGGCTTGTACGCATCTGGTGGGTCTAGATTGCTTGCATGGGAAATCCTGCATGGACAGTTAGGTTACTCTATCAGATTTGGTGGATTTCATGTATTTCAGTAGGCCCAACGTGTAATATGACCCAAATGTGATTAAGCTAACAGCTGTGGGTGGGGTCTCTTCTCTCAAATCGTTACACCATTGACGGCAATCAAGTCTACCCCTTGTTATCGTAAGCTTTTAATCCCGTCAAGGTTGCCGATTTCTTCGCAGTGCGGTTAAAATACATAATGCGAAATCTGCTGGAACGCCTGTTAATCATGTGAGTATGGGAGTCGTCTGGTGGACCCTGTATTCATCGCAAAATCATGGTTAAGTGAGCGTATATTAGACGCCAAAGCCAGGCTGGACGGAGTTCTTCTGTCTTTATGGATCGAAATGAACTTAGGGCTTGGAGAGACCGGGTGGCATTGACTATCTCACTGAGGCATTCTCACAAAAATCGAGCACTAACGGTGAAATCATTAGTTGTAGACTGAGAGTGCCAAACCAACCGTATCTGCATAATGTTCTGGTATGTAGACCCCAGGACAAGGAAAGGACAAGAACGACGTATCGCAGACATGCTGGCACTCCCGACAGGCCCAGCGTTGTGAAAGACGATCGGGGCTAGGGCTACTGCATATGCCCTTATCACTGTGGTAAAACAAATCCGTCCTAGTTGACGGACAATCCACTGGACGATTTTGAGTCTCCAGACATCGATTGGGATCGAAAATCTTATTCAAACAGAAATTCCGGCAAGAATGATTTACTGAACACATTATTATGCACATTTGACTCCGAAATGGACAGCAATCAAGCTTCTTAGACAACTGTACCCTTGGAATCAGACCTCACACGTCCTAGGCCTGAAATGATAGTTGTATTCCAGTTGGGGAGCATAGCCATATTTCTGTATCCGAAATTCCTACAGTAAAGGAGGAAAATGTAGGTGCAGGGGATTATTCCAAAGGGAAGAAAGTGACTAACTGAGGCAGACCAGCACCCTGCATCTATGCCCGAGGAGAACGTCGAAAGGTGCTTATTTAAGGATCGAATTCGGTACTTAGGAGAGTACCGACGCTGACTTAAAAGGATATCGTGCGTTTCCAGAAACGAGCAATCAATACCAGAAATAAAAAGGAACCTCTTAAGTGACGAAAAACTGTGGAAGAAATTAGCCGGAAGTCAACTGACTGAGTATTTCTCTGAGTTTATCAAACAGCGAAATAGATTTCAAAATCTCCTGAGGAGAAAAAGAGCAACATTTGAGTCAGAAACAATCAACTGAATACCGAAAAAGTCCGAAAACGTTCTCCACACACATAGATGAGTTTAACATGATCGGAACACTATGCGTTTTCTAAAGGATTATCGGGATATTATGATAATCGATAAGTGCGTTAGAATCAATCTTTTTCCCTATATCTTCATGTCTGTATATACCGAAGAGTCGCTATTTGATGAAAACGTACACAGGCAAATTGTAGCATCGTGTAGGCCTCAGTGAATTCGAACATGATTTTTCGACTCATCAGCAGTTAAGGCCACCAACATCTACATTTGCCTCGACTCTCTCTTGTCAGAGCGAGGTATATGCAGAGCTTGTTTGTTCCACAATAAACTGGTTGCCAAGCAAGTCTCATCTGCGTTTTCTGGGAGGTAATGTCGATCCTCAATTACTTCTTCAGAGTAAATCCCAATTTAATCACTCCACCATCAGGTCATCGGATCCACACCCAGTCGGATGTCATAGGCACAGCTCAAAATCCCACGCAGTTTGTCTTGACAGGTCGGTTTTGCTTGCAAAACAACTAAATATTTGCAAAAACACAAACCATACGACACATTAACGGAGTTCTCGATGTAGAGCACCTATTCACACTCGTCAGACTTCTGATGTCAATATTGTTGGGGTCAGAAACATGCTATTTACGTAATAAATGCGTTCAAAGTGCAGAAAATTCCAAAAACCTAGATTTTATCTGATACCCGATTGTCAGTTAGCCGGGGTTGGATGAGACTGACTGTTGGCGGCTTATAAGCCACAAGTAGCCATTTCGGTTCCCTTGTCTTTATTAGTACCGTCTTATCTGCATCTACTGCTAGTCGTTGTGCGACGGCCTGCGATCTTCTAGCACGAGCTCCAATGCATAACGGAACGAGCACGTTCCGTAACTTGATCAGTGAGCATCCATCTCTCATAATCGATATTCCTGATAACTACATGGGTGTCAGAAAATCCTGAGAAGTGTTCGAAAATATTTGCGTCAGAAATTGTCAAAAGAACGCCAAAAAGTCGAAGAAGTCCTTTGTATACACGAAAAGAGCAAACATTATCTGAACCACAGTCATTTTCTAAAAGATTAGTAGGGAAATAAGCTCACCGAAAATTCTCTTGTCCGTTAATACTGATTAGTCGCCATCGAAATAAAAATTCCGTCGGTAAACAGCTTAAATGAGGGATACAATTACCACGGTGACGCTGATAAAAGACGCTGTAAGGGGCACCCTGGGAGGGCTTCAGCCCGAAAATTCGAGAGTTGGGGTGGCAAATACGTAAGAGTAAAGACTAAACTTGAGGAAAAACTTGCCTATCCACTGTAAAAGGTCTTCGAAAGTTCGGTGAAGGCGAAGCTCCCGCCTATTGATTAGAAGCAAGCTAACAAAGGTCTCGTAAATAGGCCGTCCGAGAAAACCTCATAAAATAGACTTTGACCTCTAAATCTCAGGAACATTTGTCGCAAACTAGTAGAGAAAATAATAAAAAGGTAACTCACGAGGTGAACAGCCTGCTTTGTGCGCATCGACATGGAATTGGCAAGCTGTCGGTCCTGTCTTACCAACTTGCTCGTGTACACGGCCCGTAGATTCGGGCTGCATCTCTATCAGCAACGCCGTCGACACACAGAGACGACTGATGTCTGAACTGCGTCAAATGAGCGTGACTGCCAGCACACTCAAAGTCTAGACCGATGTTCTCATAGACAAACCTCTGCGCGTTCGTATTCTTGATGCTGTCTCGGAGTGGAATCTGTTCATAGTGTGAGGAGCGTCTGGGTCACATTCTGCTTTTAATACAAGAGATCATTCGTTAACATGGGAGCATTTTACTTGACCGCCATCTATTAACGCAACATTGCCTCTCATAATGCATCTAATTTTTTATGTAAAATACGCTTATCATTGCCTTTATGTTAGTAAATAGGGTTTAAGTCGACTCTGTCTACCGCGCTTATATATATACTGAATTAAATTCAGAATTTTTCTTGTGGGTATTGCAGCACTCTGCTGTTGTCACAGACCCACTTCGTTTTGTTGGGCAGACAACGTACCTCTGCACTTGCTGGCATCACTCGTTAATTTCTGATGGACGGTTGTTTGCCTACTTTTCTTACATTACTCTGTTTACTTTTAAAAGCAGCACAACGCCATCGTCACTGTTGTCATGCCTGACGCCGTCAACTGAGCCTGAATTCTATTCGCCCTCGGGTCAGGCCGCTGCCGCAGCAGCAGCCTCTCCGGCGAACTCGACTGTGGTTAACAGGTATGTGAATTGCGATTGTTGAGATCATGTTGGGGTACCTCATGCACATCACGTTATCCTGACCTCTGGACAGAATACAATATACTCGCCTTTGTGTTCGAGCTTAGTCTATTTAACCCACACAGACAATCTTCAGAGGCTATCTGTACAAACTTGAAAAGTGCTGCAAACGGATTGGAGCGTACTGAAGGAACTGCTTCTGAACTGCCAGCCCTCATCAGCGGGCGGTGGATGTGGACGATTAAGCGAAACCATATCACTCGTATTTCGTCCTAAAATATGGATAGATTGGTGTTCACTGCACTCCCAGACCGGGCTGTGCCTATAAAATCAAAAAACCTACCAAAACGACCAGGAAAACCAAAACCGATCTATTATTCTACACGCTGACGTGGGAGAGGCCACCCGGCACGTTGATTTGACTAAAATTACACCGACCCCAAAGAAAAGAAAGGTCACGCAGGCCTGTCAGCGGTCAACACCGAGGAGGTCTAAGCCAGCCAGCGGCAAACAGGAAGGTCAAAGCTCGTGCGTCGAACACGGCTTTAATACGAGGCATGAGGCAAGACCGAATAATTCAAGACCGGCAGGAGCAACAAGTACGCCAAACCGATGATGGAAACGAGGAAGTCTCCGAAACGTCAGTTCGAATACAATATGGTCCATGAATTAGCCCCCTCTTCCTCTTCGTCTTATTTGGGAGATGATGAACGCGATATATATATAGTGGTAGGGGCGCTCACCGATCGTTCATACGGAACTCACTCGTTCCGTTGTGCCTTAAGAACTCTCTCTCGAGCCCAACCAGCAGCCGCACAGCGGCGCATGATATATAGGCAGAATAGCATAACCGACAAAGACAAGGGAGACTGGAATGGTCATTTCTGGCTTGCTAGCCGTCGTCAGCCAGCCATACCCAAGCCCGAAGTGTGGAACACCCGAGCCTCGAACTCGCGACCTGTTGGTTTAGAAGTCCACGCCTCTACCCACCGGGCCACGAGTCCGTTGCCCTGTCGGTTTTCGTTTGGGAATATACAATGGTAGGGGGCGCTCACCGATCGTT